>OX439485.1:16159070-16546590 GCA_949320155.1 Melangyna quadrimaculata
CATAAGGTATCGAGACAATCCAATGGAAAAAAAGTACGTATACGCCACAGTGTACAATAATAGTTACAGTTCTAGATATTAAGTAATGTAGTTTAAAGAATTTTTCAGGAATCCCAGATAAGTTTGCTCAATAGTTCCACTCAGAATTGAATCGATTATTTTCAAAACACGTTAAGTCCATTTTGGAAAACTAAATGTGTTCCTGAACTGTATGGAATTGAGACTTCCAAGCTCAAAAATTAAAAATTAAAGTTATGTTCTGTTATCCTGAAGCAAACTTGTTTTTTTGTTTAAGCTGTCCATGTATTTGAAAATTACAGGTTTTTTTGACTTTAGCGAAAAATGTATAGGAAGGAAAATAATCAATTCAATTGGAAACTCAAATGGAAACTCAATATTGTCAATTGCTTGAGTCTTAAGTGATCTTAAATAAACTATTTTTTTGTTTGCCATAGGAGACTGGCAATTATTGTCAAAATATAAAAAGGCTCTGCAGTTTGAAGTACATTAGCCGAAATATCTATTTGCATTCTAAAAAATGTCCAACTTATTTATAGAAAATAAATTAAAGAAAAATACAATTTTGAGATAACACGGTTTTAAAACGCTTCGTGCGTAATAAAAACCTGGATTTTATTTTTTGAGAAAACCAATATTTGCCCCTAATAGAAAAATAAAAGCCGTGTTCTTTTTATACTTATTAATTACTCATTTTTTTATTTTAAACGCAAAGCAGAAACAAATCAGACTACTCAGTGTTTGTTTTGTTTTTGTTTTGCTTATAATATTTAAAAGTGAGTAATTAATGAGTATTAAAAAAACTCGGCTAAAAATAATAAATTTCAAAGTATTCTTCTAATAATAAGGAATATACAAAATGTATTTTAATCAGATTAGTTTTGAATTACATATGTGAGATTAATTTCTATAAGCTTCAGATTCATGACAGCAATAAAATTTATAAATATACTTAAACAATTAACAGTAGGCAGAGCTAAGTATGTTGGTTAAATTCAAGTATTTTGCTGTATCCTGGAATTATTCCAATTACAAAAATAATAAACACTTCAAAGAGATTAAATTGTAAAGTGCAATCAGTTTTGACCTTGTTACTTAACTTTATCACTTAATCTTACAAAAATAAACAACATAACGAACATTGTTTGTTTAACAAATTGCGGAACATCTGTGTTATTTTATGATCAAAGTGACCAATTTAAGGAGATTTGCTGATTGGATCTTTTTTGTAGGTATTCGTAATGAAATCATGAAATAAAAGAAACATGTCCAGCTTTATAATTAATTGCGATTTAAAAATGGGAAAATATTTAACCGGTGCATTGCGGTGTGTTGAGTCACAAATGTTTTAGAGCTTATTGCAAGAGAACAAACAACAGAAAAAAAAACAATAATATTTTTAAAAGTGAATGTGTTCACAGTTATTTATTATGTTAGTTTTTGTTTGTCTATTTAACACAGTTCACTTTTAATGTGAAGACTAACTGATTTAATGCTTATATTTATCATTTTAATTGTCTTTTAAAAGTAAAAGTCATCATAAAAATAAGGTTTTCATCAAATGGGCATATGAGATCCGTGTGTTTTAATTTATCGTGTGAATTGTGTTAATGTGTAGGCGCAATTTACCTTGATTATAACGTATCTGAGTTTTATTTTCTTCACGCTTTATGAATCATTAACTACATTAGAAAATATAATTGGTTGTTAAGTGACAAATAGGCGAGTCATTATATGAATATAGCTGTAAACGAACAAGCTGAGGTAAGAACTCTCTTTTTTAATAAAGGTTAGGTATATTTTTTTTAATATACTGTAAAATGTTGACTCCTTCAATAAAAGAAAGTACTGCTAAATTTGTGTTAAAGATCAAGTTTTTAAGCATTTATTACGAGTGTAATTAGCTCTATTCGCTTTAGAGACAATTTTTCAATAGTCAGTTAAGCATTAGGTAGTAAGTACTTGTAGAATACTGATGATTGAACAATTGGCTCTTAGTAACTTTGGATTGCTCATATTTTAACATTCACATAAATACTTAATAAACTTAGCTATGTAATTTCTTCATAAAAAAAGTTAACGAATGCATAAACTGCTCTTTATTACACCGGACATTATTTTAAACGATTTTTCACTATTTCAGTCCTTTTGTTTTTAGACCTTTGAAGCCATTTACACCGTCTTGTCTATTTGTATCATAAATACTCCGATACTTAATGTTCTGCTCTTCTTGTATTGCGCGATGTTGTGGTTTCTGAGATGTAGAAATCTCATTTAAGATGTGCGTAGTGAAGCGATAAAAAGCGCACAAAAAGAAATCCATGGCGTAATACAAGTAGATATTAATGCGGAAGACAAATATAAAAGAGAGAAGATTGATTGATGAAAACAAAAAATTAAAAAAAAAAAATTATCTAATGGCTTAGTTTTTTTTGGTTTTGTTTTGTTTTATAGAGCATTTGATAGCTATAATGATTTTATGGAATGCATTATAATTTAACTTAATTAACATTTTAAATTAAAAGATATTGTTAAGAGTATTATGTGAAATGATGTATTTTGTATATAAAAAATAGTTACAGGAAGTCTTATAAAGAAACGATTTGGATAATTTAAATCTTTAATTCAAAGCAATTTAACTGATTGTTCGAAAAGTAAAATAATTTACAAAGTCAGTTTTTGATAATAATCATAAAACAATTTTACCATGGAACAATTTCCTTAAAATTTTAGCCAAATGTTAATGAAAATGGTTAGTTATTTCCCACAGTTAAAAGTGGTAAAAAAAAATCTCATTATTCATTTTGCTTCTGGTCGGCAAAAAAAAAAAAAAAAACAGTTCTTTGGCCTTCACAAAATTAAGTACAGTATTAAGTTCGAAATCTATATAATGTATGTTAGCTCCAACCACATTTCTAATTATGGTTAAACAGAATAAATTTAAAACGTTCTAATTAGCAATTTTTAGAATGAAGTTCCGGGTGGTAGGTAAATCCGCTCAAACCGACAGATTTCTGCCTTATGTGGCGTTTGCTCTCATATCATTCTATGTAGAAAATTAATACAAAAATTTTATTTTGTTCACACGCATTTGGAAAGGCATTTTTGCAAACAGAACTTTATGAATAGGGAAAATGTGGTTATAAGACTTAGTCAAGGTCGAAAATCTTTTTTCTAAAAGGTTTGCATTTGATAGAATTTTTAATTTTAAGAATGTAACAAATACAAAATTACCACAAGAAACTATAAAAATAAAGTTTTTTTCATCTGAAAACGTAAACAAAGCATGAAAATGCAAAAATGTATGTTTCAAAAATAATTCCTTATAATTCAGAAATTCTTTTTATAAGTGTGAATTTAAAACCATCCTTTTGCCACTTAATGGATGGCAGACAAAAATTTTAGATAAAGGAGAATGGGCAAAAATATATGGGACCTAGTCTACCTAGTGCCCAGAAACGAGACCTATGAAAATGATTAGGTACTATATGGAGTGTACCATTGTACGAGTATTTTTTTGTCCTAGAAAATAGTAGTTGGCTAAAATAAGCGACCAAAAAAATAAGAAAAACACTTTGCAAATTCGAATAAACACAGAAGAATTGTTTTATATTTTGTAATATACTGCCTTAACCCCATTGTTTACAGTTCTGTGTCCATATTCAAAAATGATGCTCTTGAACTAAGCTTTTCAACGTTGTATATCTCATTTGTGGGCACTAGACGCATAATAATTCTCATTCATTAAATTCGCTAAATCGAATACAAAAAAGTAGAATTTGCATACTGTTAAGCGAATTTTTCGCCAACCATGATATTATTCACTATTATTTGCCATTGGTATAAAAGATCCTTTCTTTTGGGGTCGATTCAGTTCATCAAAAGTGACCAATACTGACTGGCATTTCAATGGAACACTATTGCAATTAATTTTCGCTCTAGTTGCAATCTTTGTTGCCATATCCCATTGCCTAAACCCCATGGTTTGCAGCTTTGTGTCCATATACAAAAATGATGTACAAGCGCTAAGCTTTCCAACGATATATATCTCATTCATGGGCAATAGGTAGACAAAAATGCCCATTCTCCTTTAAGGCCTAATTATCAAATTTAAAATATAGTGAACATTTTGGATTTTTTTAAATTTTTGAGGCAAAATATTTTATCGGAAAATTAAAAAAAATTAAAATTGTCTACTTTGTCCATTCAACCATTATAAGCCAGGAAGAAAGTACTATTATCTGATTCAAAAATTATAGCAACCCAAAATGGTTTCAAAACATAGTAACTTCGGTTCTAGGCGTCGGTCGGTTAAAGGTCAAGGTTAAGTTTTAATTCGGTTTAAAGCTGAAATAGCTATAAGGCTTATATTTTTGTATAGAAGTTATTGGCAAGCTGCAAAATATTTCGTACTAAATGTTTCCTTAAGGCGCCTTGATTTTTCCTTTGTTGAATGTTGTTGAAAAATTTTACAATTTAAAAAAATGTATACCTACACGTTTTAACCCAATCCTCGGGTTTTATAGCTATAAATCTATAACAGAAAAGGCAGTAGGAGCACGTGAATCAAATTCTCACTGATAAAATCTTAACTCTTAAAGAAAGGTCAATTTAGATACCTAATAAGGCTTATATATTAAGTCATAGTTGTATATATATTGAGTCATACCAAAAATGTGATTGAGTGGCAAATAATTTCGATGTTTGTGGTCATAAATTCAGAATTTAATACAAAATTTCAGATTTTATATAATAATTGTCATACATTTATTGTTCGCATGATTTTTTTTTAATTTTTAGCTAGTATAACTATGCTTTCGTTGTTTTGGATAATTATCAAGGTTAAAAATCTAATGGTTTGTACCAGGGACTGTTTTAAGAAAAATTCAGAACTACCAACAAATTATTATTGAACAAAATTATACAGTAAGTGTTCGTTTTGATTTACATAAATAGTTTTTTTCCTGGACGTTGTCCGTCTATTGGCTATTTTATTGACACTTTCTTAAATTTTTTGTTCTTACCGAGGGTAATTTAACCGTGCGGTCTGATATTCCTTCCAATAAAATGCGCCAAATATGAATTCAAAAATAATTAATTTTTGGAAAAGCGATTCAATATGAGTTTATTCTCAATTTTTGTTATTAAAATTTGAACTTTTTCTACAAATTCCTCACTTTTGGTGTCAAAAGGCTTATTCTCTGAAATTTGTTTGATTTGCTTGCTAACCAATTTTTTGTCGCAGTTGAGTAATTGAAAAAAAAAAGTTGTTAAAAAATCATAAATATGGCGCTCGAAAATGTAGGTTTCTGTTTGACTTTCAATTGAAATTGCATGTGAAGTCGTTGAGGCAACACAACCGAGTGCGCTTATTTTGTGGTTATATCCGTTTAAAATTTTGAGATCAGATGGAAGTTGAACATGTTTTCTATAATTATATTCTAACAAATATGAATAGTAAAAATCATTCGAAATTAAAATAGGCAGCAAATATTCGAACCTACACTGTGATCGAAAATTGACCTTCGTAGAAGTACTTTGTGTTGAACTGGTCGAAGAAAGGGCAAAGTGTTTAATAACAACTACCAGAAACGTGATTAAGAGCTACCAATTTCAAATAGCAACTACCAGAAAACGTAACAACTACCACTTAAAAAAGTCCCTGGTTTGTACAATGATACAGAAATAACCTTATCTAAATTATCTTACCTCCTTCAACAACGGCTGATATGATATGTACATACATATATGAAAAACATTTAAGAAAACCGGGTTTCAATATACCCAACAGTTTTGGTAGATTTTGCCAGTAAAAGTAGTAGTACGGAATAAAATCTTAAATATGGAGTTAAATGAATGTCTAAACATTTATCAATCATTGAGGTAATTTTAAGATTTGACCGTTAAATTTTAGAATTTTCACATTTCAGGGTCTTTACAGTAACATTTATCTTACTTGCTTTTTAATATAAAATTAAAAGAACAAACTTTCTTTTAAGTTGAAGGATTGAACTTTTAAAAGGGTTTACTAATTAAATTATATAATACCGCCTTCAACTTAAAATCAATTAAGGTACATAAGAGGAAAATGTACAAAAACAACAAAATACAAACAATACCTTGTAAGAAATTATTTTAAATGAATTTAGAAATACTAGAGATATCCACATTCCACAAAGCCATTACTCTGATGGTTTTGTTTTATATTATTTATTTTCGGTCATGAGCTCTACAGCTAATTTTGTACTAAAAAGCAAACATGATGTTAATAAAATTAACACAATTCATTTATTAAATTCAACTTAATAAAGTTCTTGTCATATTATACCATCGAATATAACTTTTGAGAAACATAATGTAGGTAGGTATCCATCATGAACAATAGTCTCAGTTGCATACTAATTTTTCTCTCTTTCCACATACAACAAATAAGCACCTGTGTCTATTTCTCTATATCTTTGCATCACCTATAGTAACAAACAAAGTTTTCACCAAACTAACTTTATAAGACCACCATACGTAATATCACTTGTCAAGCCAAATTGTCTTCAACATCATTCTTGAAATAATAAATAAATAAAAAAAAAAAAAATAACTCCCACATTTTCCTCCTCTTCTATTTTTGTATGAAAATTTTAATATCGGCTTAGACCTTTGTTTTGGAGTTCGTTCGCTATTATACACTACAAGTTGCAAACTCTTTTCATAAGTTTCCAATTCAATAGATTATAATCACGTATAATGTACCTACATATAGTACTAATAATAATATTTCAATTGAGAAGTGCAAGAAAAATAAATGAAAAATAAAAAAAAAATACATTGGAAACTGAGGAACATCATGACACGAGAGATGTCGAAGTGGAGGAGTAGTTGTTTTTTACATCATGAAAACCTGTGCTATGGTGAGTCACAAGATACGAATAGTTACTGATATATCTATGTAACAACGAACGGTCCAACATACAGCAGCCCCAACATCGCATCAGTGCAACTACATGGCATTAAAGATATAAAAATCTTTTTAAATTAATTGGAGAAGTTATCGCGAAAATTTCTCATGCAAAGTGCACATACCAGTTGTTCAGTGTTTGTTGTTGTTGGATTATATAATTACAACACAATCATATAAAAAAAAACAAATAACAAAACAGAAAACAATATCCAAGGTAAATTTTAAAAACAATAGAGTCTTGACTTTTTACATTGGGAAAGATTTATAAAAGAACTTACAACATTGTGGAATATAATTTAAATATCCTCTTGAGTGTAAAAAATCCTTTTTTTCTAATCCAATTTTGTAGAACATTCACTTTAGTTAAAGTGTGGTAATAAATGAAAATTCACTTTTAAAGCCTTGATATTTTCTTTCTTTTAAATATTTTTGGGAGGGGGCCTTTTGGTAACACGAAAACAAATATTCCACTTTAACACTATACAATCGGAAACATAACACAACAATCGAATGCAGTTCGGTCTGCCACCACGGAATCAAATACTAAAATGAATGGATTTGGTTGGGTCTTTTATGCTTTATAGTTGGGGGGATTTCAATCCACACAATGACGATATACAGAGGTCTTAGAGTTGCTCTGCAAAAGTTAGAGGTGCATGGAAGCGAAGAAATTCGCTCAGCGCTTGTTTTGCTATATAGCCCCTCTCCAACCCATACATATAGTGTGGGTACTTCGTAGAGTATGGTAGCAAGTAACAATCTGTAAATTTACAACCAGTGGCGGAACTACTATTTATTATAAGTCAAAAGGCGCTATATTATTTGGAATACCTCTATTTTAATTTATCAGTTTAATTAAACAAATTGGTGCATAATAGTCGCCTATGAACCCAGGTTTTACTAAACTATAGTTTATGACAATTTTGGCTCAATGAATACCGATTAATATTAAGACCGATTTTACCTACAAATTGTTGGTTTGATATTTTTATACGATAGCTACAAATAGATGCAAAATGATTAAAAAAAAATAGAATCAACGTGCCAAAATTCAACTTAACCTAGGTTTAACTTAGATACAGCTTAAAAATGACTTATGAATACCCCCTTATATTAAAACTGGAGGTTTAAATTTTGAAAAGGGCAAATAGATGCTAAAACTAACAGGATACATAAACCATTTTCTAAACAGTTAAAGGGATAAAAGTTATTTTTTTTGAATTTGTAGAAGAAACATTCAAAACATCATGTTTTCAAGATATGAATGTTTGAAAATTAAAAATTAAAAAAAAAGTTTGAAAAATATTCGTTTTAAATTTATCAGTGTGTTAAATGAGGGTGAATTTAACGTAATCCGATGAAACCACCACTGGACAACCGGGAAGGAACACCCCGAGGATAACAAAGCCAACGTACTTTTAATTTAAGAAAAAACATGACATGTATTATAATATTGTATTTATAATCCTTATTTCAAGTCAATGTGTATAGTTAGTTAGACCCCCTATGTGCCACCAAATTTGTAAAACCAATGCATCTAGTTTTTTAAGATTATCCTAAGTCAAATTGTAAATATATGTTCAATAAATAACCTTGAACCTTGAATTTAACGTAATTGGCAAAAGGATACAACATAAAATTCACGATTGGATCGCACGAGCTTGGTCTTATGACAACAACTATGTATATGTATAATGTAACTAGACGTTGACGGTTAAGGTATCGTATTGGCTCGATTGGAGAAAATAATAAAACAAGTTAAAATAGTATTTTTGAATTTTTTTGGTTCAATACAAACAAAAATTGGAACAGCTTTAAAATGTTTAGGGGAGACTGGGTACGGTTGAAAAACAGGAAAACAATGCAATTATCTTGCAAACCGTGGGTGGTGGGTGGATGGGTCTCAGAGACGCACGAAGCGGTAACAGGTTAAAAGACGAACTTCAATCTTGCTTCGGTCCTAGCATGCTTCAGTTGTCTACGGGAGGCCTTTCTGATTTTTGACATCCAAAAGTAAGTTTTTTTGTTGGAATGTTTTTTTTTTATTTTCGTGTTTTCTATTCGTTGGAGGGTATTGAGTGTATTTTTGTGATTGAAGTGAAGAGTGTATTTTTGTGATCGAAGTGAAGAGTGTAGAATACAATATGATGACTATTTTCATTGTGTCAGTATTATTACCGACACTATTTATATTTGTTTAACTACAGGAGGGGTTGGGGACGGTTGAAACAATGTATCTGGGTACGACAGTTGTCACCTGGAATATTCTGAAATAGTTATTTTATTGGTTTCTGACCAATCAAAATTGAAGAAAACTTTTCTTTTAGTTTCTTTTAAATTATTTAATGAAGTAACGTTTTATTTTTAAATTATTTCATTCTTATTGTTTAGTTTTTGTTGATTAATATTAAAACACTGCAGACTAATAAAACTTGTCATACAATGTCATTATTTACGTTATAATTTAAAAAAAATCATAAACATGTATAACTATGTAATATTAAGTACTATTTACATTTGTTTCAACTGACCCCCATCACTGTTTCAACCGCTTCTGGTATG
The DNA here is from genome assembly GCA_949320155.1 of Melangyna quadrimaculata. Lineage (NCBI taxonomy): Eukaryota > Metazoa > Arthropoda > Insecta > Diptera > Syrphidae > Melangyna > Melangyna quadrimaculata. The sequence goes on from OX439485.1 coordinate 16,168,606, forward strand.
GGTACGGTTGAAACAAATTGGATTTTTTTTTAAATTTGATGTACACTTAAAATAATGCACATGGTTCTAAGATAACACTGTCCATATGTCGGTGTTCAAATGGCAATAATATGGACGATATAAGCAAAATTGTTTCAACCGTACCCAGTCTCCCCTACTTTAATTGATTCGGGAGTATGCCAAAAAAGTCAATTTGCTCAAAAAACATCAACACTTTATTTCCGGTATTCTATTTCTTTGAAGTTTAATCAAACAAATCTTTCGAGAAGTTGAGAAAAATTGATAAAACCAAAATCGTTGAATAGCAGCTTACGGTTATGCTACTTTATTGGGTCCTTGGACCTCTTACTTTTATATATATTCGCGATGGACCTAAAGACTTCATAGAAATAAGACGCACGCACTTTAGCTGTTATAGTACTACTAGCTTTATTGATATATATATGTTCTTAACAATAAGGTAATAAATTATATGCTAGCTTAGTTTACACTGAGGTGTAAAAGAATTCATACATTACAGTTACCTCCACTAATCCTATCTCAGCTCACTCAACATCTTCCCCAGTTGTGCTGATTTCTCTTCGATCGTTCTTCGCCAAGTGCAAGTACTTCTAGGTCGGCCCGTTCGTCTTCCACTCAGCGTGAGAGGGCGCCATAACATTGTGCTGCACCCGTAAAGAAGCACGGATTCAACATGGGTGTGGAACAGCCATATAACTTATGGTCTTTAGCTAATAGAATGCTGACGAAAACGTCAGCATTCCGAACGCAGCCTTTGCTTTCCCGATTCAGCTGATTATATCTAGTTCAGTTCCGCCACCAGTAGAGACAATACTCCCAAGATATTGAAAATTATATACTATCTCTACTGGTTTTCCAGAAATATATACTTGGATAAATGAAGAAGTTCCCAGGGCTGATACTTTTTGTTTTTGCCGTATTGATCTTTAGACCAATGATTTTAGCTTCTCTCTCAACCCTTATTGTCATTTTATGGAGATACTTGATCATTATGAGAGAGTAAGCATAATGTTGTGCTCGTAGTCCAGTTGTTTAGGACTAGGTTCGATTGATGAGGTTCTAGATGATCTAAAACAAACATTTCAGTTTCTCCTCTAGGGAATCACATACAAATGCTTCACACCAAGCTTAAAGCAAATCCGTCTAGCTGTTAAGGTTTAAGCTCGATGTATATACATCAGGATGCACAGACTTCTTTAGATGTCCCTTCGAAAATTACTTTAGACGTCTCTTCGGAAATTACTTTTTGAGATTCCTCCGTCATCATAATGTTAGTTTTGGATTAAGACATCGATTCTTTTATTGAAACGAAAACAAAATACTTGCCCAAATTAAACATCGATATGGTTCCAGTTAGAAGCTTTAAACTTGATGTTAATCCAAAAACTTATTCGATTTCATCCAGGAATGTTTGTTATACTTATTAATTTCTAAATTCTGATTACGGATTTTTGTAAATTGTACTCTTAACTTCTAAATATGTATTTAAATACACATGTGCCCGAGTGACCTTAAACCTAATAAATACGGACATGCCTTCAAGTAACTAGTATATCCATAGAATGGATGAATTGGATTAAAGAAATGTATTCAGTTTTAACTCTGGAAAATAATCGAAGGAAAGGGGTTTTTCCTAAGATCATGTCGTCTTTACACTTATGGTAGGTACAGCAGAAAGACGTAAGAAGTATATTACCACGGTCTAGCCATGAGCACGGTGGCATTGTATTTTCTACAGATTTTGACCCCATCGACATAGACAGAGAGCTCCAGTGCCAGCGCCAGATCAACACCACACTAATTACTAATCAACAAACCAGCAGCCTAGCCAACATTATCGATATTATAGCGAAGCGAGTTGGTGTGTATTAAAATTTGTCTATTGTTGTTGCGGTCATCTTGTTGAAGTTACCTTGACGCAACGAGGCGTTCGCGGTGGGAACTGAAGCGTTTTTTTTTTTGTTGTTATCTATGAATTCATATACAACCATCCTATTTGTATATGATTTATGCCTGGAGCATGTAGAAATGTATAGATACAAAATGTAGATCTCATGATGCGCTTTATATTCTGCTCATTCATAATAATAAGTAAGTTGAAAGAGCATAAGTTATGGATTTATAAAAAATGGTTTTCAATATTGTAATGAATGGTTGTATATTATGAAAATAACAAAGGTAAATAAAAATTGCTTTTGCAATTCTGACACTTTGAAAGTAATTGATTGATTTTTGTTAAACTTTGTGGCTACCACTATAGTATTCCAATTTTAAAAAGACTCAATCAAAAAATAACGGTGATATAACTTAATTTGTTCGTTTGCAAAAAAATTCTTCACATAATTACATATGTATGTACAAATGTATAATTCTTACGTGATTTTGACGTCAGAAGCCTGTATTTTTTTTTTTTTATAAATTTAAGCCGATTTTTCAAAAGTCAGTTAAAGAGTCAGTTATTTATTCGAAGAATAAAGTTAATTGGCTCTTTAACAATCGGAAAGCAAAATTGAATTTTTCAATTGAGAAAAAATAATCTATAGAATATTATTATTTGAATGTCACTTTCATTTATGTTTGTAAATGTTTTTGTATATCGAAAATTTTTAATGTAATTTAAATTTTATTTAACGTTTGTTTCAATGCAATGTTAACAAACAGTAATGTTTGACTTTGAAAATAATTATTCCTATGAATAAATTTATCTGAATTCTCAATGAGCAGATAAATTTACTTTTCCTACTACTCCTAGGAATAAGTTATATCTGCCAATTGAAAAATAGATGTTTGCTCTATCTAAGGATTAAATACTAACTGACTGCTTATCTGACTATTGAAGAATTGGCCCTTAGTCTTATAAACACATTTGTGTCATTCACATATGACACATATATTTATGTTAATAAAATATCGGAACAATCGCACAACATATGAGAATGAATAACTTGACAACCGGGACGGAACACCCCGAGGACAATAAAGTCAACCGACTTTTAGATTTAATTTTTTGACATGTATTTTATATTTTATAATCCTTTAAATTTAAGACAAAGTATAAGATTAGGCCCCCTATGTGCCAATAAATGTATAATATCATCGTATCGAACTAGTTATTATAATGCAAATTGTAAATATTATTTTGTTCAATAAATATATATCTATATATCTATCTATGAAAATGAATATGCCAGATTTTGCATGAAGCTGGAGATAGCTACATCCGAGTTTTTTTTTTCATTTAAATTTGCAGATCTCAAAAATTATCAATGATATTGGAAAATTTCAAACATCAAAATGTTGTGCAAATCATTTTCCAGGGGCGATGTCCGTTACTTTTTTAAGTTTTATCCCGTTATATTTTTTGTAATTAGTTTTTACACTTTTAAAATTAAGTTTTTTGAAGTGAAACTTCTTTATTCAGGGTGCAATTTGAAACTTGGTAGGAGAAAAAGGTGACAAAAAGGGGAAATCGAACATTGACAAAGTTAGATGTTCAGAAAACTTTTATCATGGTGCATTCACAATTAACTGATTGGTTTACATGGGGCATGTTTGACGTTTACACTGCGCAACTGTTTTATGTTTACACTGCGCGGCTGCATGGAAGGCAGTTCATGTTTACATGTTGCATGTTTGACGTTTACACTGCGCAACTGTTTTATGTTTACACTGCACGGCTGCATGGAAGGTAGTTCATATTTTTTAATCAAATTAATGCGTTGCAATCAATGCAAGTGCGCACGTTAGTAAATATGCCACCAAAGGTGATATACATTTATCATTTATATATGGAAATATGGAAAACTTTTTATATAAATATAGCAAACTTGTCGCCATGTCCGTCACACTTAGTACTTCTTGTGGGTCGTATTAACATGGCATGTTTCTCATATTTATGAACTTGATTACACAATAATTCGTTTTAAGGTTCGATGTAAATAACAATTATTAAATAACAATTAATAGTAATTATCCTACCACAAAACAAATCCAAATTCTATAAACGTAAAAGTAAAAATAATGAAAGAAGTACGTACGATTTTCACAAACATTCTAAAAGACAAAACGAAACATAAAAATGGGCTGTGTATATCATTTGGCCTTGCGGGGTATTTCGATTAGTGGATGTTATTCGATTTCATACAAATAGTGGAATTTCTTCCAAATAGCTGTTTGGAACATTTTTCCAACATTAAATAACGCATATCGTATTTACCTAAGCCAGCTGTCTTCCACCCTTTGTAAACCTGTATTGAGTTGAAATGAGCTTCAACCAGCTCAACTCTACTTCAGGATCGTAGTCTAGTCTAAATTTGTGATAAGAAAACTGAGTCGAGTTGCTTTGATAGATGTGATGACGACCATCTATTAATACTCCGACTCCACAGGCCATGAACGATGGCCGGACTATGGAACATGTCTAAAAAAAATCCCATGGAGTCGCAAAAATCCATGTTCAAGCAGTGACATATCCATACAAATCAGATTGTGGATTGGATTGTAGATTGGATTATGGACATCATTAATGGCTGGTTCTGAGCGCTCAGAACCAGAACACGCTTTGTTCAGAGGATGTTCAGAGCACGCTCGATATGCTCGAACTCTGTTCAGAACTCTTTTAAAAAAGAAAAACGCCTAATAATTCTTAAAATTCACAGTTCATCAAAAATAGTTCTGTTTAATAAATCTGTTCGGAACAGAAAAGATCAGAAAAGTACAAGATTGTGTGTTCCGTGAGTAAAAACCTTGCTCTAAACTGTTCTAACTTCTGTCACTTTGTATTCAATGAAGTTTTTCAGAATAGATACCTAAGCACAATGAATGTCAAGTATCAAAGTTACAGCTGATAGATTTCTGTCAGCATGAAATCAAAAAGTTTGGAGTTTAGATTTTTGCAAGTGAAAATGGGTAGGTTCAGAGGACTTAGGGGACTTACTTGCAAGTAAGGCAAATTTTCAGACTGTAATTGGTCAGCTGTCCAAAAATTGATTTTTTGCCTTACTTGCAAGTCCCCTAAGTCATCTGAACGTAACCAATGTTATCACTGATAATCCGCTTATAAAAATGTCGGAATTATCTGAGCTAATATCCATATCTTTCAAAATAAATAATAATTCTTAACTTATTCCAACCAAATTAAATTTAATTTTGCACTTCTTCAAAGCTTATCGGCAACTGTAAATCACATTGGTGCATGTGCTGCATTTTTCTGTTCCAACTTGTTCTGACAATTTGCGCTGTTCTGTACTAATCAAGATCCTTTTCACTGAACAAACCTAATATTGATAATTGATCACCAATACCGATTCATCAATTTGGTTGATAATATTTAATATTAATAATAGATAATATTAAAATATTATCAAATATATGTTGATATTTTATAGCCGTAATAGGGATGTTAGTTTTTATATGTTAAAGCAAATATTTTTTGCAACGATAAAGAAGTTTCACTTCATACGCGTGTATGCACTGCTACACACACTATTCTTTTTAAACATGCAGATAGACCAAACTAACGGTTTAAAAAAAAATAAAAAATGGTACTGTGTAGAGCATACCTTAATCTAGAGGCGATGTTCCTTAGTTTTTATGTTTTTTTTACTAAGCGTTTTTAAGAATGAAATTTAACTTAATTTAAGACGTCTTTTTTATTTTTGTGCTCATTTTATCTAATTTTTATCCACGTGAAATTTCAGTCCTCAGTTTGAAACTTTTTAGTACTTACTTTGAATGAAAAAAATTATTTGATGCTTAACAGAATCTTTAACTGCTTGAGAAGACTATTTTAAATCCATAGTTTGATTTTTGACTTGTCGGTAACACCTTATATTGAAAAATAATCGATCATAAGATCCAAAATAATTCTTAATGATTTTTTATTCAATTATTTCAACTTTTATTTTAATTTATTGACAAATGTCACACTTTTCCACACTTCAATTATTTTTTCCTAGTGGTCGAACGTTAGGAAATGAAAATTATGAAATGAAATTAATTTTGAACCGGTTCATATATCGCTCATATTTTGGGTACTCAGCTCTCGTTATGAATTTCATCGTTGTAAAGTAAATGTCACTTTTATATAGAAATTTCATTTTCACTTGAATTGAGTACTAGGCTCTATGAGTAAAAATGAAAAATTTATGGGAAAATAACTCCGATTTAAGTTTAATCCTACAGTTAATGACTTCGTGCTTGTGAAAATCGGGACCAAGAAGATATCTTACTTTGTAGGTATCATTCCGAGTGTCGATGAGACAAATTCCTCCATTACACAATTATATACTATCGCCACCAAACTTTCCAAAAATGTTTCTTTGAACCACTTCTAGAAGATGTTTAAATTCTAAGTAGGCTTTAGGTCTTTTTTGCTTTAAAAATTATAATCAGACGACGTTTCAAACGTGGTTACGTTTTTCTTCAGGTCTGACTTTTATTCTTATAAAAGTCAGACCTGAAGAAAAACGTAACCACGTTTGAAACGTCGTCTGATTATAATTTTTAAAGCAAAAAAAGACCTAAAGCCTACTTAGAATTTAAACATTTTTTACAAAAAGGTCACGAAGAAGGAATAATTAATCACTTCTAGAAGACATAGGGTTGGCTTTAAGGGCTGACATAACAGCATAACTGACATTGCCCATTGATCGCCCTGGTAGCTCCAGATCAAGGCTAAAGATTTATTTCGATGTGGACTTTCAAGAATTTGATTTTCGTTAGTATAAGTATTATTTATCATTATTATATATCATTTGTTACTTACCTAATATTTATGAAGTAACTTTTTCGTTTTGTTCGTTTGTTTTTTGCTTCGTTGCATAGTGCATTTTATCTAAATTATGTTTTTAAGAAGTTTTTTTTTCTGTTAATTAATTTATTTTGTTACTTAACTTCTATATATATGAATTAATAAATAAAGACTGATATTTGTTAAAAATACAAATTATTATTTAGTAAACAAAAAGAAAAACAATTTCTGCTGTTTTATTATTTCAAAAATGTTGTACAATAATCATGTGTCAAAACCTCCTACCTCTGTCAAAACCTCCTTAGGTAGATAGCAAATCCTCCTGCCTGGTAGCAGGAATTGACATTTTGTAAGCTTTTGGGAAAAACCTTACAACTCTGTTAAAAATATTTATATCGAATATTTAATGATATTTTTGTATTGCTAAAATGAGACCTTATGTATCTTATATACATTTTAAAAAATTAACAATGCATTTGAATTTTAAGATATTTCCGAAAGTTGGTTAACCTGTCAATTGCACCCATCCTTACCCTAAATAACGTAAAATTTTGAAAAAAAAAAATAGTTTAAACATTTTTTTTTTCTTTTTTTTCAAAATTTTGAGTTTGAACATTAATTTTTCAAAAATTGTTCATTGAAACAAATTTATTTAAAAAGATAATAAAAGGAGATATTCTGGCTTTGCAAATAAGTGTATCATGTTATTCTAAGTGTTGCCGTTTTATTAATTTGTTTTCTGTTTTAAGTCAATTTCTTAAAAAATTGCCCCTCCCATCTAAACCCCTCACCAATACGATTTTTTTCTTGTCTCGACTAAACTTACACGCTAAGGCTTTTTGTCACACCTTATGTGAATCACCCTGCATAATTGAATATTATCTGCAATGCCTTGTATGATTTTCCGGTGACTATACACAATTGTGTAGTTTTTACACGACGACGCACGTGACGTCTAAACTTAGTTTAACTTTTTTAAGTCTGCAAACACCTAAGACTGAAAATTTGTTAAGTGCAAAGTCGTGAAAACTTTTTATTTTTAACGAAAAACTTTTCAGTAAATTGTTTTTGATGGAAAGCTGCAAAATGCTTTTTAAAAAGTCATAGGTGAAAAAGAACGTCCGTTTTTTGTGTAGCAAGTCAGATTTTTAAAAGTTCCTCTCAGCTTTTAATAAGCTTCACAACCCATCATAAGCTGAAACAGCAGGCATGTCCGACACATAAGTGCACTTAATTTTTTCTTGTTTTGTTTAACATAATGTTACAAAAAAGAATTATGTTTTATTTGTTTAAAAAGCGGAACGAAAACTAATGCAAAGGAAAGTTTAATAGAATTTCAAATTTGACGTTTTTTTCTTAAACATATGTTTTTAGTGCATTTAAGACCAAAAATATGGACAGTCATAATATATTCCTCTATAGGTCTGTGACTTTGAATATCGTTTCTAAAAAAAACTTCCAGATTTGCATCAAGCTGTCAAGTTATAATGGTAAAGTATGTTTAGCATGGAAAATAAATGTAAGACCTTGCTACATTCATGTACTTTTGGATGTAATAACTAATAGATCTGAATGAAAAGCGTAAAAGTATTTTAAGAAAAAAGAAGCAAGAAAATTATCCCGTATGACAAAATTAGTCAATATTGCCGTTAAAAGTTCATCCATGTATAAAAACACAGCCTTAGTACTTTCTTCAAAAATTTGTTTTACTCTAACGAGTAGAAAAAATTTTTCAAAAATTAATTTAAAAGAATCTATGGCTGACCTACTGAAACTATGACCTTTTATAAAGATAGTCAAAAATTAAAGTTGATTCAGAATTTTAATGTGACAAACTAACCGGATTTTATCTTGTACAATTAATTATTATTTTGTATTTAATATTTTGTCCAGTAACCCCTATTTTTTATCACAGCTCGACATCGACGAGGCATTACTGAATTAAATTTTCGAAAATAGAAGCAGGAATATTCTCAAATTCATTTTTCAAGGCTGCAAGAAGAAAAGTTGTTTACGCGTGCTTTTTTTTCCCAACACGCCTTTTTAAAATGGCCCACAAGTTTTCAATTGGGTTTAGATCGGGTGATTGAGACGGTCATTCTTTAGTCGCAAACCACTCTTTTAGCAGCTTTGAAGAATGTTTGGGGTCATTATCCTGCTGAAAAACCCAACGCAAAGGCATGTCTTCCTCTGCATATGGAAGCATTACTGACTCCAAAATGTCCTTATATTGAAAACGGTCCATAATTCCTGTGATTTGGTGTATTGAACCGCAGCCTGCGCCTGAAAAACAGCCCCAAACCATCACCGAGGCTCCACCGTACTTAACTGTAGGGAGTACACTTGCAGGCTTTAATTGCGTACCTTTTGAGCGCCTTATTGTCCTTGCACCATCGGAGTAAAACAAGTTGAATTTGCTTTCATCACTGAAAAGCACGCTCCTCCATTTGCTTAAAGACCAGTTAAGATGATTTTTTGCAAATTCAACCCTGAGTTAAATGTTTTGATTGGGAATTTAAAGTCTTTTCCAAACACCTTTTATGGCTTACCTTTTTCTACGATGTTAAGCAATAAGAAGAGGTTTCTTCGCTGGTCGAAATGCAAAAAGACCGAAATCTCTTAAACGCTTCCTTACCGTACTTGGCCCTATAGGTAGATTTAGTTCATCACAAATTATCTTTGAAGTTGCAAAAGGGTCTTTAAGCACAAAATTCTTTATGCGCCTATCAGTTGTTTTGCGAGGGCGTCCACCAAAATAATCTGCTTCTACTGATTTCCCGCTTCTAAATTTTGTAATGATGTCACAAACCGTTGACGTTGGAATTTGCAATATTTCAGATATTAAATTTTGTTTTGTACCGGCTTGGAACTTTTATATTACCTTGTATCGAATCGCGTTGCTATAACGTGTTTTAGCCATTTTCTGCACTATATAATTTCAACTAACACAGCTCTCAACTTGTAAAGTCTGTTTAATCTACGGCGTGAGTCAAAAGACTCGAAAAAACCGCTACTTTAACATCGATTCTCGCAATCTTCCTGCAATCCGGTTAGTTTTGCACAGGCATGTTATTGAATAACTTTATAAAATATTTTTTTTTTTTTTATTGTTCTTGTCATCGGAGCATTATATTTTTAAGGTTATTATTCAATGTCTCATACCCTTTACAAATTATGGAAAACCTATGGAAAGTTATTAGTTATCTACTTGATATTAAGAAAAACATTATACTGAGGAAAAATCCGGAATGTTTTTGGCAGCACTGTATATTTGAGCTCCGAGTAAAAAAGTTAACGGCAGATAAGGGAATATATGTTAGTTTTTTAAGTAATTTAATCGTTTTATAAGGTTTTTGAAGCACAAACAAAAAATGCCGAAAAATATGGTTTTATTTCTTTTTAAATTTTCTTAGTCTTATTTGTATGCTTGTAATGTGGATGAGCTTTCAAAATAAATTCAAATATTTGATCTTTAAGCGAGTTATACAGTGATTCTTAATACTTAAATAGTCAAGTGAAATTTCACTCATGGCCATCTCGTGTGGGACATCCCCAACATTTAATGTTATGTTCAAGTCCGGTGCATAGGGGGTTAATGGAGCAATAGAGCATTTTGGCTAATATTTGATGATTTTACCACTGCAGCAGCATGAATAGGGGCGCTGTTTGTATGAAAATCTGTGAAGTTCGTCTAAAAAGATCTTTGGTTTGTGGAAAAAGTACTTCTTTTAGATCGATTTGTTGGAATTCCTGGGTCGGAGAAAAAAAGTGTGTGGGCACAAAGTGTGTAGCTTGAGGCTTGAAGTTTTAAACATTTACTGTGCTAGGTGCGATCCCCTTGTCTATGTGCCTGGAAAAATAATCCAAGTTTCCAAGCATTCGTGTCTTCAACTTCAAGTTTTCAACTGAGTGGTTTTTGGAAACTATCTCTAAGGTACTCGTACTATCTGTGTAGAGAGTCAGACATATGACATTTCTATGTTCAAAATTTCAAGCTGACTATTTCTTGCCCACACACTTTTCCAAACAAGAGAAATAAATATCAACCTATATTAAAAAAAAACAAAGGGGGCGAAATGGGGAGAAAGCGCTGAGTTAAGAAAAACGCCAAATTTGTTGCGTATGTCTTGAATTTGAACAAAAAAAATGCAGGTCCAGGCTATTATAAAATTGTATTCCCCAATTTTTTGTATATTTATTTAACTATATACTATTAATTCAAAGACTAAAATCTTTCTTTATTTCAAGCAATAAGTAAATTGTTATACAATAATTATATCACTCCCAAAATGGTTTATTTATTTTTCCGTATAACATGATCTCAATGAACATTATTATTTAATAATTTGAGTAAGATTATCCCCACAATGTCCTTTTAAGGTGCGATTTTTCCTCTCCATCGCGAAAATTAACCAAGTAACCTGACAGAAATTTATTTTTAACTCTTATAACACCAACCTATAAACCTATACCTAAATCAGAAATTTTATTCCAAACTTGTATAAACACCAACCAATCATGAATTTCCAGACCGCTCGCCGTTATCAAATAAAATGCATTGGCCTGGCACATGCCTGCATTCCATACGTAATTAACAATCAATATAGCATGGATTGGCATCGTATACGAGTATATGCTGCCCAACTTATCAGATACTTTTTTTCGTAGGCCAACATTATGGAGCTATTACGCATTCAACACATTTACACCGCCTGTCGCCTGCGTCGCCGGCCGCTGCTATGCACCGTTGCGTATATAAAGTTCAGTTGGACACGGATCACGCAGTCTTTCATCCTATCAGCTACTTAAATTCATTGGACCTACACACTCAAATTTGCGTGAAGTGAAAATATGTGTGATCAAATCGTAATATGCTATAAGTTATAGACATGGTCCATATTTTTAAGAAACAAAAATTGCTTCAACCATGATAGAGTCGAGTGGAATTATAAGAAAACCTTTTGACTATTTGACATATTTTAAACTAAAAGAAGAAGAAAGCATATATCCAACATGTCAAATCATTACAAAATTTGGTCCAAAGCAATAACAAATGTGCTCGTTGCTATCTTGAATAATAAATTAAAACCTATAGCATTGGTATGGTAGGTACTTAACGTATTCAAGCCTAACTTTGAGGTAAGAGATATTTGCTCACATTCTCCGCTGGTTGTGTGTCTTGTGTTAAGATAACTTGAGGCTTAACCTTGCTACATAAATCTAGATATCGGAGACAATAGGCATGGACGCGTGGTTTAAACAGACAATTGGTCTTAAATTACACAATCTGAAATTATTTGAATATATGTATGCATGCACAATGCACATGTATGTATATGTGTTGTTGCTGGCATAGTGGCCGTATCGTCGGTCGTCGTTGTCGGCTGAGACACTACGAATTTGTGGCTTGTTTTGTGGGTTCTGAAACAAATATAGTGCAACTTGCACCGCATAAAGTTAAGCTGAGTCAGCAGTACTTTTTTTTTGTAGAATGTATTACTACTATTCCTTAATGATGGAGAGACTCCATTTCTATATGAATCACCGGTGTTAATCTAGATACAATCCCACTCAGAGCCAAGGTTTTTCTTTCGAGAGATTGTGAGTTAAATTCAAATGAAAATAAAGGTACATTTTAACGACATGAGTGAAAAATTTAAGACTAGCAGTTTTATTGTTTCTAGGGCATGGACATTTTTTTAAATTTTCTTTTATTATCACAACACAAACTATGTAAACTTTTTGTGAGGAAAGTTTGGTGGTTTTAGAAGGTGTGGGATTAATAAAGTCAACGCACGTAATAAACTAATTTTATGTGTTATGTATATCCAAGATAGGTAGCTAAATACCTTTACAAAACATTCAAACACCTTTAAAACACAGGGTCGGTGTTTCAAATGGAATGTTACTGAGTCTTTTTTTTTAATTTCTAACTGATAACTAACTTCTATTTCATTTTTGTATTTATTCCAATAATTGTAAAAAGCGGTTAATGAATAACTTTTACATGTACGTAGTTAACAATTGTTTATAAAGAATGACTTCAGGTTATAGAATTTAAATTGAAGAATAATATTAAATTCTATACAAATTTGAATAAAAATAAAAAGTAAAAAGATGGTCAGAGGAAGAGGGCGGGATATGAGGAAGGATAGATATGAGGGGTTACATTACAATATTGTCATTAGCATAGCTTTAAGATTCCGTTCATCAACTGGCCGGCGTCACATGCCTTAATGCATTTGGCAGACTGTTCCACATTTTTATTGCGTTTACAAAAAATAGTCTTTGGGACTGAAGGTAGTTAAATCTAGGAATTAAAAGGTTTTTGGAGCGATTGGATGATAGGAATTGAAAATTTTCATACAGGTACTGAGGTAATTTGTACCAAATAAGGCGGTATAAAAGGAGGCAGGTTCCTGTTTTTAGGTACGTATCGAGGTAGCAACCTTAGATGTTACATGAAAGGTGTGATATACGCTCTTATCGATGTGTCTTATACACATAGTAGAGGAGTATACGCTACTGAGTTAAACAATTGTTTTAGGGTTCCATAAACACGGCCTGTTATGCGGTTTATGTGATCACTCCAAGTAAGATTACTGTTAACAGTCAATCCCAAGTTCCGTACCTTTTTAACATAGAGGACAGATCTAAAGGATACTTATACATAGCCAAGCATTTACACTTGGATGGATTAAGTTTTAAGTTGTAGTTTATTTTCCGAACACCAATTTCGAATATTTTGCAGATCTGTATTAAGATGATAGACTCCATCTTCAATAAGACCTAAGGGTCATCTATGCGTTTGCGTATAGGTCCTCAGAAATTTTCAGTAAGGCTGTGGTGCAACTTTGTTATTTCCGGACCCTGATTGAAAAGGAGACCAGGGCAAGATACTTATTGGGCGAAAGTCAGATGGGTTAAAAGCTCCCTTCTTTTTTGGAATTGGAATAAACATCGCCTGTTTCTTGTGTGATGGGAACTCGGAGCGTGTTATGCTAGGTTTCCGAGATGCAAATTGACAAACTTTCCAGGACATGGTGGCTTTTACCAACACAAAAAGCAAAGAAAGTAGTATCAGCGAGCAACTATGACTCACCCTGTCTTGGAAAGTTTGTCAATTTGCGCTTTTTCAATGACAAGTAGAAACCTAGCATTAGACAGCTGTTTATATAATCTTGAATAGAGGGAAAAATAAACGTAGAAATTGTTTTTATAAGTTTTAACGTAATCCCATCAGCACCAACGGCGTTTGAAAGGTTGTAAAGGTTTTCAGATAGTTAATGCACCTGAATTCGAAGTTAATACCTAAAGTATCTTCACTAGAAGACATAATAGAGTCCTGTTAAATTAGGATCTGTTAAATTAGGATCTGAAATTAAGCTAACAAAATAATTGTTGATTTCATTGGCACTGAGATTAGTGGAAGATACATCGTTATTTTTGACACCAGCATCTTTTAAGTTTTTCCATAAGGTTTTCGTTGGTAGTTTATGATCGAGTTTTGAAGAGTAGAAAACTGATTTGGAACTTTTAATTGAAAGGGTTTATTTGTTTTTTAAGATGCTGGTAGCGATTCCAAAGTCTTGGACTTTAAGATAACTTCCATTTTTGGTAAACTTTGTTGCGTGATGAAATGAGCGTTTTTATTTTAAATTTTGATATTTTGGTTTTTTGTGGTACATATTTGTTGTAAAGGTATATTACTTGGTTCTCTAAGAACAATATTTTGTCATCTATTGAGACATGTAATCCAATATCTTCCCATTTCATGGAGTTTGCCTCGATATAAGAGAGGTATGATCAAGATTACGATAATCTCTATATGTAAAAGACAGCATGGAATTCCGATTAGCAATATTAGGAAGATCAAACGATAAGTATATGAGGTCATGTTTTGATATACCTGACAGTGACATTTGAGTGCTTAAAAGTACTTTTGTATAATCATTAGTAATAAAAGAATCAATTAATGATGAAGAATTTGATGTAAGCGTGTTGGGGCGCTGTTATGACTAGTTTTCAAACCATAGGAATCTGATATATCGCCAAAACTATTTTTCGAATTGCTATTCTTAAGAAGATAAACTTGGCACACAACCTATACGACATCGTGATTCTCTTCCTAAAATTTCTATAAACAAGAACTCAGTATGAACTGGTTGCTCATCATCATAGGCGCGCGAAATTTATTAAATTAAAAAAAAAAATATAATAATATGTATGTTGTCAGTCGGTCTGTTTTCAAATTTGTTTGTACTAAACAGTACTTTGGGTGGCCCGCTTCGCGGGTTCAATGATTTTAAGTCCCTTTTCGGGTCCTCTGTCCCGCTCACGCGACTCCGTCGCTCCACTTAGGGTATGCTCTGTCGTCTGGCAGGCGCCTATGTTGTCAGTCGGTCGGTTATCAAAGTTTTTTGTACTTAACTAAAAAATTTCGCCCGAAATTTATGAAACTACCTTATTAAATTTTCAAAAAAAAAAATAATTTTTAATTTTCAGTTGGATATTATTTCATTTTATATTTGGACTTTATTGCACTCCTAGGTGCGAAATAAAGTGCAAAATGGCTTTGGACTTTATTTCACACCTAGGAGTGCAATAAAGTCAAAAATTTGGGTTTGGACTTTATTTCATTGGACTTTATTGCATGGCACAATGGTAACTCATAGCCAAAGGGAAAAAACACCTGTTGTGCCAATGTCATCAGTGTAAATGTCTCTTACAAAATTAAAATACTTTTAAACCAATTTTAAAATAATAAGATATATTAACAGCTGATTCAGAATAACCTTAATCTTTTATTAATACAAATTCAATAAAAATAAATGTGAGCTTTTAGATAACAAAACGTCAGTTCAATCGAAAAATAACCCCGTTATCAAAAAGCTTTTGACGACGATGAGTGATGTTAAGATAAACAAAAATAGTCTATATAGTTTTGAACTCAATATTGTTACAGTAGTAAAAAGATTTTAAATAACATAGCGTCGTTGATACTGCAGAAAGTTGAAGCTATGAGATTTTATTTAATTTGTAATAAGTGTGCTCCAATTTTTATTCCTTACTCGTACGATAGTCAAACAAAAAAAAAATTATAATAAATTAAATGAAAATTGTTTTATGTTCTTCGGAAAATACCCAAAAAAATAACATTCACCTTTTTGCAGTATCACGACGCGACGCAAGACAATCGTAAACCGTTAACTGAAATAATAAATAATACAAAATGGCAACGGATATGTTTATTTTATTAATTGTTTTGGTCATTTCTCTAATATTATTTATTGCAGTGAGTAAAATTTAAATCAAATCCACCATACACAGTTTTAGAATGTTATTGGTTTCTTGTTTAAGTGGACTTTTAAAGCATGTGTCAGTATTTACATACCTCTCTCAAGAATGATAGCATCCGCTGAAGCTCAAAGAATGCAAAACAGAAGGCCAGACCTTGATGAAGGTATTTTTAAAAGTTTTTTTTAATAAATTCAAAATATGTTCTATTTTGTTATATGTATATATTATACATTTAAGTTTGTATCTGCTGCTTCTTGAGTTGTTTTGACATAAAACCATGAAACAAATTTCATAATCTCAGAATCATTTTGTGTTTTTTTAATCGGTTTCAGACGAATTCTTTCTTTTTCTCAGAATCATTTTGTGTTTTTATAAATCGGTTTCAGACGAATTCTTTCTTTTTTTTCGGACGCTCTCAAACGTTGAATAAAAAACATTAAGTTTTTTGAAAGAGAAGTTAAGCGGCTTTTCGATTGATCCTAACTCAAAGATAAATTCTATGTATGTTCAACTTCTTATCGTTTGCGGTCTTCATAATCCTCTGTAGTAATCACGAAAATGCGTGGTTGTTGTTTTTTTTAATTATTTGGAGGAAGAGTTTTTTTTTCAATTATTGCATTTGTTTTGGATACTGTGCTTATTTAGTTCTTTGAAGTAACAATGGGATGTCCAACAGAGCTAAGTCGCGTTGTTATAACATCTAGTTTTAATGAATAAAAGTGTTATTGTCATTTCAGATTTGCATGCTCAAGTCACAGCTTATTGTTATAACTGTTATAACTGTTATAACTGTTATAACTATTATAAATTATCATGTTTCTAGTCTTCTCCATAAATCAAAACGAGGTGTGTTTTGCTTTAGATATTTTAATTCCAGTGTTTTTTTTAAGATTGTCTGCATTTATTCTGCACAACTGCTTCTAGACGTAACTGTAAACAAATCTTTTTTAAGAGTTTACTAATTCTGGTTTAGCTCATCACTAACAAATTGGACCTAATTAGCCAGCTAAAGCACACCACTTTAATCCATGCTTGTTTACCTTCTCAGGAGAAACAGCCTCTGATCACTGACAGGCAGATAGTCTTTTCAAAACGCAACAATCAATTTTCCAGTAAATTGTAACCTGCTGTTCGATAATTTAATTTATTACTTAGGTATATATATTAAAATCTTTTCGATAACATACAATGATAACATACAATGATAACATACAATTTGTTATCTAAAATTTTACATTGGTAAAGAGGAAACGTTATCTAAAATTTGTCAAAGGTTTTTCACACTTTTCAATAGCAGGCTCGGTGTGAAAGTGTTTTCAGTTTATATTTTTAGTTATAATATCGACATCCTAAATTAATAAAATCATTAAAAGAACAAAACTATGAGATGGGAGGTCCAGGTTTTATTCTCTACGTGCTTTTATCTATATCCTTAACAATTTTTGTTATTCGAGTAAGAAACTTTTATGAATTTTAATGTCTATAAGTGCAGTATACATAATATTAATTGTTGTTTAAAGTGTATCATAAAAGCGTGTTATACTTATGGAGATTATGCTCAAGGACTTACCAACGTGAGAAGAATTGAAAGTTTGGGAGAAGGTTTGTTTTCAATTTGTCTTCTTTCTTAAATACATATAATAATAATAATCTACATTTGTGTCCTTGCTTTGTTAATAAAAGTTCTTTTGTATTTGTTTATATTCTTGTGCCAAAACCATGGCCCGATCAATGCGACTATGAACGATCATACATTTTTGTCTCAATTAATTCTTGTCGAGTATATTTCCTATTCTTATACTAATACATACCTAGATAGTTTAATTTATATATTACTTTGTTTAACATTGGGAATTAAAGCTTAGGAACAACAAAGTCATTCCAATTAGTTGAATTTTTATTGTGGGTTAAAAATAATCAAATTCAACGAGTCTCCATAAAATGCCCAAGGCGGTCCTGCTTAGTTCTATAATAATTTTGCTAAATCATAAGGTTATCAATGAATTTATATTCAAGAATGAATGACTGACTTATTGTTTATTAAAGGTAGATACATAATGTACCTACCTATATATCTTTAATCTAATTAATTGTAAATTATAGGGTAGTAAAATTGACAGAACAAAAGCAATTATTACCTATTGTTTTTTCGAATGCTCAAAGTTATTTTATTTTATTAGTGTGTGAGTGTGATGATTCATCTAGGAATTTAAAACAAACAACTTCTAGTGTATGCTAATTTAACAAATAGTCTACTAAATTGATGGATGTGATGTAAAGGTTAAATTATTTTAATATTGATTTAAAGATTACAAAGTATATGTTTAATTAATTTGTTAAGTGGTCCACCTTCCCCCAATTTTGTTTGTCAAAACAAATTTTTCTATTTAATCCAACATCCTGCTAATATTGCCTATAGTAAATTTTATACATATATTTCAGAGTTCTCACGCATTTATCGCTGTCAAAAATCTCAGAGAAATTGATAGCAAAACTGAGATTGTATGTTTTTTTAGATTCCAGAGTTCTATGAGATGCAAAATTCAAATGCAGAATTTAAAATTCTAGAGGATCGAATAACGTGAAAATCTATGGATTAAAAACTCTCCCAAACAAACACGCAACATTCGCAGTTGACAACATTTTTATCGTCGCGTCGTTGGTCATCGGGTCCACTTGATGGGGAATCTTATGATTGAGTGTGTGTGCTCTGTGGCAATGTTAATTTATTTTGCCAACCGATAAACGAATGTTTTGTTTTGGTTTGTGAGAGCCTTAAAACTGTTCTATTATGACGCATTTAGCCGATTGATCTTTATTCTTTTTAAATTTATCAAAAATACTCAAAATACATTTTAACATTATAAACATTTGTAAAATGATTGTTTTCGTTCCGGCTGAATTTTTATCTTATCAGTTGATATCGCAAAATAATATACTAGGTTGATCCATTTTTAAATTGGCAGCAGAAAAATAGTAGTTGTCAGTGCTTCAACCTGAAAGGTTTCCACCCACTCCAAAAAATGTAATTAAAGCTACATACATACATATAAGTGAAAAAATAAAAAAAAATAAATAAAATGTTTGGCATATTCTATCTCATATTTTTCATTATAATAATCATGATATTATTTGTTAAGGTAATTAAAAAACAAAAACGTTTATTTCAAAAATAAGTTTTAACAAATAAAAACATTCAAAGATAGAAGGTATATGCTGTGGAGATGAAAGGACCGTACCTAGAAATATCCAACCTCAAAATGGTATGTTATTCAATTTATTTATTTAAATATTAATTAATGATTTAAAACAAATTTGGCGATATATGTACATAATGCATAATACAAATAAGTAGTAAAAAGAGAACTTTTAAAAGCTTTTATTAGTAACAAATTTTTAATCTTATCAGAAAGCCGGCTAATAAAGCTTTATAAAGAAGATAGTATTCGTAATTTGATTGACATTATTGTCAAATTTATATACATTATACGCATCACCATCAACACTGTTTTGCCATGAACTTGCTCTTGTAGTCTAAGGCCATAATGCGACTCAACATTGTACATAAATATGTTCATAGGTATACAAACAGCAGTACAAAACTATCCGTTTTTGTTAAACAGAGTTAAAACTTCTTCGGGGTAAGAAGAACGGTAAGAGATTTGTTGTTCTTTCTTTTAAGGCCTAGTAAGCTGCTGATGCTAATCGAAACCTGGTGTCTCCAAAAAGACAACGAAATGCTTACAAAAATCACAGCGGAAAATATTCATGGAGAGTTTCACAATTTGCAAATAAATAAAACAAAATTTTATAAAAAAAAAATCCAAAAAGTGATGTTGTTTTTAAAGAAACCACAAAAAAGAAACACGAACAAACCCAAAGGTTATTTTTCCGCTCACAATTAATGGTCCCGGGCAATTAATTCTGTGCAAAAAAAGAGTGGAGACTTCTCAAAACAATCTGGTATTAATCATCATTTTCGCTGATTGAACAGCGTACCGGAGGACGAAAAACACAACGAAATTTTTCGTTTATGATTTCGTCATGTCATTTTTGTATGGGATTTTTAGTAGCGAAAAAGTGAGCAAAGTCTGATTTTACGTTAAATCATAGGTAGATAAAGTCTCTATTTAACTCAAAGTTTGGGGAGATGCGGTATTAAAAGTTGTCCAAAATATCGATTCTTTTTTAGTTTTTATTAAATATATTAAAGTATAGGTATATTGAAATGTATTTTCTTAAAAATGTTTATCTATTTTAATGGCCACTTTTTTTATTTTCAATTCTAATGTAAAAAAGTTTCTGAACCAAAATTGTAGAAATTTGGGTACGTTCAGGAGACATAAGGGACTGCGTATGTAGTCAACTACCTCCGTTGAAAGCTAATTTGACTCAAGGTAACTAACTTTTTATTAACATGTCATTATGTCATAAAATTATAATTTTGCTTTATATTAATACTTTACTTCAAGAAATATTTCAGAAAGTACCTTACTATTCGATACACGCAATTTAATTTTCATTATTACTTCACTGTGACCGCACAAACAATTGCATTGTTCAAGGAATAAATAACATATCAGAGATTTCGCTCCGTCAAAAGCTGAGCAAGCAAATCCAAAATTTGTTTCCCTTAAGCGGGGTACAAATTATCAGATCTGTTTGGCAAGCCTGTTTGACGTCAAACATCAGACAGTATCATAAAAAATTGTGAACAAAGAACGTGTTTGTCAAACAAACAGAGAGTACATATCAAACGTGAACAGATTTGCCAAACAGGTTTGATACTGTGTACCCCGCATTAGTATTTTGACAGCGAAGCTGAGATTGCTGATCC
Source organism: Melangyna quadrimaculata (assembly GCA_949320155.1). Classification (NCBI taxonomy): domain Eukaryota; kingdom Metazoa; phylum Arthropoda; class Insecta; order Diptera; family Syrphidae; genus Melangyna; species Melangyna quadrimaculata. The sequence continues at coordinate 16,189,515 of OX439485.1, forward strand.
TTCTGAGATCTCCTTCCTGAACAAGGAACTTGAACTGATTTATATACAATTTTGACAAGAACACATTTTATTTGAAATTGGTTGATATTTTTTGACTAATTCTCCAGTCACTTTTCAATAAAAGTTCCCTTCAATTACAGGACATTTTTTGACAGCTGGGCAATCACAGAAGAAACTTGCCTCACTTGCACCTGAACCCGTGTACCTATACTCTAAAAAAAGATATTAAATTTTCTGGTTTTCCAGACTAAGGCAGGGTACACATTATCGATCATGTTTGACAAATCTGTTAGATGTACAATTTGTAAGCAACAAATTTAATTGCCAAATAGAATATACACATTATCAAACAGTGTCAAACATGATCGATAATGTGTACCACTCTTAACGGTTCGCAAAGTATCATGAACAAATTTATGGCTAAAACAGATGTGCAGCGCGTCTGCACGCATCTCTGCATGCAGAGCTGCACACGAAACACATGTGCATAGTTTCTGACATTCATGATGCATATTTATGTCAAACAAATGCATGAAAGCACAGCGTTGCCGATGTCACACAATAGTGTTGGAATGAGATTTTCTTAGTTAGACGATGGTAGGGTGGCAACGCCGGCTTCATGGATTCTTAAACAAAAATCACCAACACAAACACATTTTTTGAAAGAATGGCAGGTGAAGGCAATATGAGTAATGCCAAATAGCAATTATTTAGAAATTTTCGTTTTTCAGTTGTGGCTGCAATGAAACTAGGCAGCAAATTAAGAAATAGAGACATCGTGCAGCGCTGCGCTGCATGCAGACTTTGAGTGAATCTGCTCCCATAAGAACCTGTATAATTTAATTTCGCTGCATGGAAAAAGCTGCACATCTGTTTTAGGCATTAACCTCCTGCTCTACCCATATGTGTCAGCCAAATAGAGTTATGCTTTCAACCCCCTAAAGTAGTGCGGGCCATTCACAATAACACTGATGACAGATTATATATATTACTTTTCGATGTATTATTTTGTTTGCAAGTTAGATTTAAATGTTTCCACTAAAACGACATAATTTAAAGTACGAATATACATACGTACATATACATATATATATATCTAGTTGCATCTAAATAAATATGCGTTTCAGTCTTTTTTTTGTAAATAACAGTCGTTACAAAATAGCCTATTGAATAGACCTTTTAGTAAGGAGCAATTGCGTTCAATTGAATACTTTTGCGTGGCAAGTAAGCTTACTTAAAATACAAAATTCGCTTAAATTCGCCCATGCATTTCTGAGAGAATGGTCACACTGGGCATGTTTCAATATTGTTGGTATAACTCGAAAACTAAGCCGAATTTGTGAATTGAACTTAAGAAACTGTTTGTAGGAAATTAGATTTTCTATCAAAATTGGTTGTTTAAGAAATTTTATAAAAAAATTTAAGCAGGGAAAAAGCTGACATAAAAAAAAATCGAAAAATCACTGATTTTGTTTTTTTTTACTAAATTGCTCATAACTTTTTATCTGTCGTCTGTCAATTTGTTTAACCTAGGCCTACAGACTAAAAGGATGGATCGATTTGTTTAAAGCTTGGTACTTTCTTTTTTTTATGAATGTTTTATATATTTCATTTAATTGTTCCTTTTTAAGCTTATTTACTTTTTATTTTTTAACTTTAGTCATAGACTTTATCTGAAACCATGTGCGGAAGTGGAAGACTTCAAAGAAATTATAAATTACTGAAATTAGCCTTCATTCGTTCCAAGGTGTTAAAATTTGTGGTATAATTACGTCGAGCACGGTTGGCTTGCATAAGGTTAAGTTGATTGACAAAATGTTACTGAAGTAAAAGTGAAAAAAACGCAATTTATCGTATAGTAATTTAAACAATAAAAGACTTATTTAATCTTATCAAAATAACAAAAAACAAATATGTCCATTATCCAAAAATGAATTCAGCATAATACATCATAAAGTTCGTTGTATTTCCTTTTGTTTAATTTGATAAACTGACTGATAATAATCGCTAATCAGAACCGACAATAATTTCGCAAAATAATAATAACATTTCATATTAACTATAAGATCAATGAAAAGTAGACACACTACTGCCTAGCCTAGTTGTTATCAGGACTTCAACCTGAGTGGCCAAACTCCCTCCAGAATATTAGGTACATATCGCTAAACGTAAAGCATAAACAAAACAAAATGGATTTAACCGGCATCACATTTACAATATACTTCATTATATTCTTAATTTTTCCAACCTTTTTTATGTGCTTAAAAGTAAAAGAATAAATAAGAAAAATAAGAAAATCTCTGTCGAAAATATAATAATTATAATACAAAATTTCAGTTAGTAGCTTTGTGCCGTTACGGAAATCAACAAAGAAGAGTTTCCGTTAATAATCTTGGACCGAATGGTATGATATTTTTCAACTACTATTTTACAACTTTGTCAATATTACTGTTAAAACAAAAACAGCACCAAAAAGTTTTATTCAAAAAAACTGGTTGAATTATTATAGCTTCAATCTTCAATAAAGTTTATCTTATCGGAAATGAAAATAATCTTATAGATAATAGGTACATACATAACTTACTCACATTTTTGTAAGGAAACTAAATGAATGCAAAGAAGAAAACCTCGATAAAAATTGATTGAGTTAAGTAAATTTAGTCATCAAAAGAACAACAATGCGATGGGGAGAGAATTTTTTTATCGCATGTGCTCTTATCGCAATTGTGATATTCTTAGTCGTAAATTTATTAAAAGTAAAAGAAAATCACGTTGATATAGTGAAAGAATAAAATTTTTATATTTGCAAAATTATATATTTTTAAATTACAGTTAGCTTGTGGAATGCGCAATAGTTGCAAGCAAAATCAAGAAAGAGAATTAGGTATTATATTTATATTATTGTTATACTTTTAATTTGGCCACCACCACTTACAAATGTCATTTTCTGTTTCACTCTTGAGAACTGACTTTTGTATTTCCATTTAATCTTTGAGAATAGTTTTCTATTCAATAAATTGTGTAAAATGTGTACGATTTACTTTGTGATGATATTAATATACCCAGTTTTGAAGTGATCTTACCCGCCTTAAGACGATTATATGTTCTAGGAGAACATAATGGGGCGTATTCCTAGTCATTTTAGAGCAGTGTCTAAGTTAAGGTTAAGTTGAATTTTTGGACGTTGATTCTATTTTTTTAAGTTTATCATTTCAAAATATTTAATATTATCTTATAAAAATATAAAACCAACAATTTTTAATTAAAATCGGTCTGTATTCTTTGATCCAAAATTGTCTTAAACTGTAGTTTAGTTAAACCTGGGTCTATCTGCGACTATGAATAGGCCCCAATGTGTGTTTTGTGTCTTTGTATCTTTTCTCTTTAAATATGGCAACAAACGAAAGAAAAAAGTTTAAAAAAAAGGAAGGTTTACAACTGCCAGTTTTATATTTTGACAGTTAACTACTTGCACACAGAAATTTGTGTAGCTAAAATTTGCAAGTTTCTTGGCTCTCTATGTAGGTACTCGCCTTTTGCAAACTTTTTTGAGTTACAAAACATGAATTTGTGAAAAGTAGTGCAACATCATCCGAAGTTTCAGTTACCAAACAGAGCTTATGTAGGTGTACATATTTGTATCGTTTATTCCAAACGTCAAAATCAACGCTTTGATGAATCTTAAGTTTGATTTATCTATTATTTAAAACAAAATACCTACTGGAATTTATGTGCGATATTATTAAATTAAATAGATGTGTTTAGGAAAGGGAGATTTTAGATAGCTCCAGCAGTTGCTTCAACAGTTGCTTCAACAGGATTCTTCAGCAAAAAATCTCAGTTTGGCTGTCAAAATACTGAGTAGAATCAATTATGGATTCGCTTGCTCAGCTTTTAATAAAGAAAATTCTCTTATAACTCGTTTTTCTGAACTCGCCTAATATTATTAATTATTAAGAAAATCTCAAGGTTTAATTAAATGATACTACCCTCACGAAACCCGTACAAATAAATTAATCCTTTAAAAAAATATGTTTTACAATTAAATTTTTTTAGTTTACGAACCATTTTTTTTAACATTTCCAGTACGACAAGCACCAGTCTATACTATAGCTTCTGATCCCCGCAGTAATGACACAACAAGCAACTTTACAGATTTCTTCTGGAATGTTCCACCACAAAATACATTTGCAAAGGATGATAAGGATTTGCCAAGCTACGAAGATGTCATAAAGATGGAAATGGATAGACAAGTGTCAATGCAAGCCCCTATCACAACTTCGCCAAGCACAGTTGAAACAGTTCCCCCGGTCAGATTACCAGTTTAGATGGGTTAATATTTTAGTTTTTGCTTTTATTTGTATATTTATAGAAAATTGTTAAATGTGTTTAAGGCTGAATAACATTTTAGGTCAAATAAAACTTTTGTATATATAACTAAATATCTTTTGCTCTTTTCGTAAAATTAAAAATACACGAAATATAAACTAGATTATTAAGTTGGTCTCAAACTGCGATTATGCGAGTTTCGGAGGTAGACTTGAGTTAACCCTTTTAGTTCGGTGAGTTAAGCCGAGTTTATCATTAACCTCGTCACTGAAAAACTGGACCTAAAATTTTTTGTTTGCCCTAGATAAAATCGGAAGTTATTTTGTGTTTAGGGACAAAATTATAAAATCATAGTTAAAAACGAAAAATGACGTCTGAGTAAAACAAAAACTAAGAGAAATGTATTTAATAAATACAAATTGTCCATTTCAAGTTGTCTGGTAGATGGAAGTATTATGTTTTATATGCTGATAAACATACATTTCAAATTAAGGTGAATTTAATTTTGCCCTAAATATTGCAAAAAAATTAATCAGTGATTATGTGTAAAAATTTGTATTTATAGCAAACAAGATTCGATTTCTAGGTCAGTAAATCGAAAAACCTTGCACTCCCTGATTCATCTGTATGTTATTACTTTCATAAAGGAAAAACATTATGTTACCTACTCTTTAATACTCATTAATCAATTTTAAAAACGAAAATAATTGTTAAAAACAAGAAGTAGGTATTAATCATCCAAAAGGATCTAGTTAATTCGAATATAATTTAAAGTCTTCGGTGTGCTTTCAAATTAAAAAAAAACTACAAATGACGAACATTAAAATTATAAAAACAATTCCGTTACAAAATTATTCAATTCAGAAGTGGTCAGTGTATGATTTTTATTTTCAATAAAATGTGAATTTCCAACCTTGAACTTTCAAACCTTCTTTCACTTATAACAATTAATTGACCACGAGAAATCCATTACACACAAGATGTGCTGGATTGGGAGTAGCATACATATGTATATCATACAAAAAGCTTAAAGGTTTCTTTCTGGCTCACCCAAAAATTATGTAAGACTCACCTGTCTGCTGCAAGTAGAGCATTGCCTTTAATAGCCCGGTATATTCGTTAAAAAAAAAAAAAACTATTAATTACTATACCTACCTACGTAAGATTATAGTAGAGGCTCTTAATTTTTAATTAGTTATTTGGCGTCGAAAATTCGTACTAGCCACTTCGTTATAGGGACTGTACGAGTATAAATATTTGGTAAGAAATATTTTATAAACATTTTTTTGTTTGCTTTCCAGATAAAGTAAGTGGATTTTTTGAAAGAAATTTGTTTAATGAAACTAACTGAGAGCATAACACTAAATGGACTTGCGCTTTCATTTGCTACATTTATGAGCCATGACTAAATAGTGGAATAATTAAAGAGTTACAAAAATGTATTATTTTGAGAGTGACTATAGCCACTCAGTAAATTTTTTACATGGAAAACACAAACAAAATTCTTTATATTAATTTGTTTTGTAATTGTTTTGCATTTAAAAATGTTGCTGAGTTGCTAGTCACCATCGCCAATTATCCTTTGTATAACAGTTATATTTATTTAATAGTTATATTCAGGAATATTTATCGCCTCTTGAACTAGGTTGATAGGGTAGGTAGAAATGGTGGCCACGGGCAGTCTAGGCTATAGCCCAATTATCGCTTAAGTGCGCCGTTTTGATACTATAACTCGTTAGAAGAGAGAGAAAATGGGCATATCCTCAGGATATCGTCCATTTTCATTTCAGTTTATAATAGGGTTTTGTTGTAGCTTTTAGCGCAATCATCAGAAAGTGGATCACTCACTCAACCAGACCAGCACCCGCACCCGCACCATCAACAGTTAGCCCGCTAGGCAGTTCGTTGGCTGGCACTGAAGCGTCCACTGATCTGATTGAATGATCATCCGGCCGCTGTGCACCACAAACCCCCACCAGAACCCTCGTCCACTATCTTGCGATCATAGGGAATCGACGGAAGGTATAATGCAGAATTAGCCGAAATTTGTCCTAGAGGCATTTCGTCGCGTTGAGGAAAGAAATCAAATTTGATCTTCATTTCAGAAAGTTCGTTAATGTCGTCAAAAAATGCTCCTCCGAGTGACTGTGCCCTAGCTTTGGCCAGAGCAGGGCATTTGCAGAGGAAATGAATAACTGTTTCCTTTTCCTGCTGGTCTTCACAGCTCCGACAGTGAGTATTGTGAGGTATGCCCAGCTTAGCTGCATGCTCTCCTATTGGCCAGTGTCCGCTACAGGTTGTAACTACCCTGGCTATGTCTTGCCTGGGTCTGCGTATTAGATCAATTGTTCGGATCTTGTCATAGGTGGGCCAAATTTTTCTAGATATAATACAGTTTGCTAAACTGCTCCACCTGCGGTTTGATGTAGTAAAATAAACTTCATAACTCCAAGCGGAATGTTGACTCTTTCCGCAAGTGAGACATGAAGGGCTGAACCTTGCCTGGCCAGCTCGTCAGCACGTTCATTGCCCTCAATGCCACTGCGACCCGGGACCCAGATAAGAGTGACACTGAGGTCAGTGTTCAGACTCGCAAGCTCATCACGGTATTGCTGGAACAGTTTGGAGGATGATGAAGCTTAATTAATGGCTTTAACAGCCGCTTCACTGTCTGTTATAATAGCTGCATTACGGTTCTGATTTGGATCTCCTTTAGTAACTTGCTTGCTTCCCTGATTGCCAGCAATTCAGCTTGAAAGACGCTAGCAAAAGTCAGGTAGCGGAAAGGAGACATTTAGAGACTCAGAGAAGATTCCTGCACCGACGCCACACTCCATCTTAAAATTGTTATGTCGAAATCTATCGTCACGACGTTATCATTCCAATCCTTCCTGGATGGAAATTTAACTTTAAAATCCTTACTGATACTCCTTGTAGGGGTGTAGTAGTCAGTGGAAGTCGAAAACATTTCCATTGGAATGAAGTCTGGGATATTGCTGTGACCATAGGGCTCGGCAAACCAAGAATTTGATTCTTTAAATCTTATAGCGCTGCAAGATACTAGATATTTAATATGTAAATCAAGTGGTAGAAGGTGCAGAAAGACGCTTAAGGCATCAGTTGGGCAGGATCTTATACCCCCTGTCGTGCCAATGCTGGCAGTTCTTTGAACCTTCCTAAGTTTATCTATGTTATATTTTTTGTTAAGTGCAGGCTACCATACAATCGAACCGTAAGTGAGGATCGGTCGTACCACGGCTGTGTACGTGCACAGGATCATCTTCGACTGAAGTCCCCACTTTTTACCAAATGTTTTACTACAGGCATATAAAGCTATGCAGTCTTTCTTGACCCTTTCTTCAATATTCAACTTCCAATTTAATTTGGGATCGAGAATAATACATAAATATTTAGCACTAGAGGAAAGTGAGAGAGTTTGACCATTGAGTCGGGGTAGAGTGAAGAGGTGTATATTAGTCTTGGTAGTAAATAGCATAAGTTCAGTTTTGCTTTGGTTAAATCCTAGTCCACAGCTTGTGACCCAGTTGCTGACCTTCCTTAAAGCCATTTCCGTGATCTCACTTAACACAGGAGTAAATTTTCCTGACGCTAAAATCACCAAATCATCAGCATATGCCACCGCCTTTACTCCACATCTTTCCAACTTAACAAGAATTTTATTCATGACTAAAAGCCATAGAAGAGGGGACAGAACCCCACCCTGGGGTGTACCTCTACTTACGTGTTTGGTCGAGTTTGTATAACCTAACGTAGCTTAAATCTGTCTGTCTCTGAGCATGGATATTATCCATTCCCTTATGTAGTCTTCTACACCAAAATCAACTAAAGGCTCTAGAATTGATTCAGTAAGCACGTTGTTGAAAGCCCCTTCAACATCTAAGAAAGTGGCAAGAGTATATTCTTTATAGTTTATAGTTTTCTCAATAGTTTCAGTGGATTTGCCTTTAAGGTATGCGTGTTGAGAGTTTTCAAGTGGACATCTAGCCAGGATGTCTCTAATATGGATGTCGAGGATGCGCTCTAAGGTTTTAAGCACAAAAGAGGTCAGACTAATTGGACGGAATCCTTCGCAGATTCATGCCCCCACCTACCGACTTTCGGGATAAAAAGTATTCTTACATGTCTCCAGGACTCGGGAACATAGTTAAGAGATAAACATCATTTAAAAATTGTTTCCAGCCAGGAAACTGCTATCTCTTGCAGTTTCTGGGGCATAATTGGCAGTATGGCGTCCAGGCCTAGACGTATTGTATTGATATGCTCTACTCGAGCTGAAGACATGTCCCAAGGTTCCAGCGTCGCTAACCTACTGTTCTCGCAGCCCGGGAAGTGCGTCGTCATTAATAGGTCCAAAGACTCCGCTGGAGAGACTGTCCAGGAACCATCAGGCTTTTTCAAGAATGATGGATTACAATGTTCCGTAGATAGAATTTTACCGAGCCTTACGGAATCTTTTATATTGTAGTATTTTACTACGGGTTCGCAAATAAAACTTTTTTCCTTTATTCAAACTGAAATTACAATTACTTCACAAAACAAAACGCTTTTATTTCAAATACTCTTACTTCTAATACTTTTATTATAATTAAGCACAAGTATTCAACTCTTTATTCACACTGACATTTATTCGTTCACTTTCAAATTCAAAAAGCCGGTTTCGGACTGGATGCCCTGTATTTATATCCGAAATAAAGGGTTCTAGAATTTTCTAGGGTCTGCTAGATGGTGCTTTCCAAAAAGGTTTCGTCAATTATTCCAGTACGAATGAGGCTGGACACCAACCATGATGGATTTAACATTCATAGATGGTGCGCCAAGTTGTACTAATGTGTCGTTGTTTACATAACTGGGCATATTCACCACAATATTTTCAATTGACTAACAGAATTCTCTCCAGCCTTGTTGCTTGGCTGATGCGAGAGCTCGCTTGTAAACCTTGAGACAGTCTTTAAAGGGTTGATAAAACTTATGTTTGTGGCAGATATTAAAGATTGTTCTGGTCATTTTCCTTAGATTAGATAGGTCTTCGTTCCACCAAGGGGGTAGTGTTTTACGGCTTTATTTTATTGGACAGGATACCTTAAAAGCAGTGCTCATTGATGCCTCAAAGGATTTCGGATTTCACCTTTGACTCAAGATCTATCACCGAGTCTGGACTTAGGTTCGGTATATTGCCCAGTTTAGATTTTACAACTTGACTGAATTTCTTCCAGTCTATTCTTTTGGGATTTCTATAAGGGGATATATTTTCGGTTTTGAAATGAATGTTGAAGAGTATCCATCTATGGTCCGAAAAAGATTTCAAAAGGGATACCCCCCAGTTCTCCACTATAAGATTCATTTTGTTATTTACGATCGTAACATCCAGTACGTCCTCCCAGCCTTCATGATTATCCGAGCTCGGAAATACAAAAGTGGGAGTGCTACCTCTGTTGCAGACCGTCAGGTTATTTTCTATAATAAAATTAAAAAGAGGCTCATCTCGTTCATTGATCTCTGAACTACTAGGATATGTCGTGCATTTGCATAATTACCAATCACAAAGTTAGTCCCTTTGGCTTTAGCTTCAGTTGTTAGGGTTCGCAACTCTTCTGGCGGTGACTGCCTGTCATGAGCCGAGTACGCCAAGGCCAACAACAAGCCGTCTGCATTTTCATCCTCCAACCTTACAACTGTTAGATCAGGAGTGCTAAGATTTGGACACAAAAACGCTTTTAAGTGTTTTTTAGCTACAATACAAGTTCTAGGCTTACCATGGTCTGGGCTTGCGATTTTATAAAACAGGTCGTATTGGTGATCTTGGAGGCCTCTTATTCTGAGTCCATTCACCCATGGTTCTTGAATAACCGCTACGTCGACGTTTTCCTCCCTCAGGAAAACCCGCAGATTATCCGAGGCACATTTAGAGTGCTTCAGATTAATCTGTACGACTCGCAGCGCGTTTTTAATTTTTTGAACAGCCTGCACAGTCAGGGCCCGGTGGCTCGCTAGGGGCAACGACATCACCAACAACTTTGTCGATCTCGACTTTGTCATCAGCTTTGTCGGGGTCTTCTCCCTGACTATACAAGATTTTAATGCGGATATTACGTATGCCAAACTTCAGCTTGAAATCGGCCTTCTCGAGAGCTCCCCGGCTTTCTTCGCTGTTCCTCAGAAGATAAGATCCGCTGTTCTTCTGCGGTTCCTCTGCCTTAATGACATTCCAGTCATGCATAGGAACCAGCGGATTTAGCCGCTGAAGTCCGCGGATCAGCTCTTGTCCGCTCATGGCCCATGAGGGGCAACCAAATGAGAGCCATTTTTTGTCTAAGGATATCCTTAGCTGGGATAATCTTGAGATTCAAGCCCTCCCAGTCATTGCTGATCTTAGCAATGCTTTTCTAATGATGTTTTCGATTGGTAAAATAAATCAATTTTTTTGATTTAAATCTGTCAAAACGCAGATTTTACATTCCAATGGGCAAATAAATTGATTTATTTTTTGATTTAAAATCAAATTTGCAGATTAAGATTTTTCGGCAGATTTAGCCCTCCTACACTAATACCAATACAATTTTAGCTTGTGACTTTACAAAATTGTTTGTATTGTTTGAATTTATTTTGGTTAGTGAAATTTGTGTTCTTAATATAAAGGGAAGCGTTTCTAATATAAAATGGAAGCTGTTTAAAATTAATTGTAGATTCATGAAGCTCATTGTTTTCTTCTGAAAGTGCATCAAGTGATGACGAGTTTTGTTATGTTATGAAACATACATACAATTACACAAATACAATGACAAAAATAAATCAATTTGAACTGGCGTTCGATTCGCCACGAAATAAATCAATTTTAAGATTAAAATCTAAATTTACCAATCGAAAACACCATAAGGAAATCCCTAGAGAACCCGTCCTCACACTTGATTACCCTATATCCCCTGAGAAACTCACTAGAGTCGAAACCAGGATAGGGACCCTCACTTGCCGATAAAGTGTATAAAAACACCATCTCTGATAGCTTGGCCTCGATGAGGTTCCACACAGCCAACAGACCTTTGTTGTTTGTGGAGAGCTCATCCACAACCGATACCTGGAGATCGTCTCTGACAACTTCCGAAGCATGCGGTTGCGCTGCTCTAAGAGGTGGCATTTGTTCACTCCTACTAGGGTTGTCTAGCCTACTCTTCTTCTGCGGTTGTATTGTCTCTTCTTGAGACCTATTCCGCTTGAGGACGTTATCTTGTATAGCCAGAAGACCGTTGTAATCTTCAACGCTCTTCTAGTACATTATTTTGTCAGCGGTGCGGCGTCCCTCTCATGGACCGTTCCAGCTTCCTCATTGTTGGCTATCTTGCCAAGAAAGTAGGTAGCTCTCTTGAACTGGACCTTGAGAAGGGCACTCGCTGATTGTCTTTTATTTTTGCGGGATTTATTGGTAGGCTTGGAAGATACAGGGGTACTATGTCTAGTACTGCCTGTGCTTCCTGAAGGTTCGGGTGGCCCATGAGTACCGAAACTACCGGTGCTCACTGAGCTACCCTTAAGTGTTTCTTGGCTAGAGGCCAAGAGTTCATCCTCTGTGTCGGCAGATGGTTCTACGTCTGTATTGTCATTATCGTCCATAGTGTAAGCCAACAAATTTGATTCCCACGAGTAGGTCGGAAAGGAAAGGTCAGCCCCGGCGGAGCCGACATACCGGGGTAAGGCAAAGAGTATGACGGACCCTGCCAAGGCGTTCGAAAGAGCTCGTTAGAGACTGGTTTACCCCCCAGCCTTCCATTTCTTGGGCACGGATTATGGAAACGCTCACACCACCACTGAAAATTAGGGACCCCGTATCTATGGTCAAACTTGAACTAAGTGGAATTGTTGTTATTTTTACATGGAAAGTGCATATAAAAACAAACTTAATATCAAATACCTAAGCTTATTCGATATTGAATAAGGGCTCTCCCAAACCAACGCGAATCATTCGCCTGTCAAAACTAATTTACATGGTGATAAGTGTGAGTTCCCACAAAAACGCGATGAGCCGAAACGCGCCGTGGTCGTATTTTTAAACTTTGTCTAACTTACAGCCGTCCAACTCAAAAAAGTTTTGGGTAAATATTGTTCGTTGTTGTTTAAGAGTCTGATTACAGAATCGGTTGTTTTAACCTTGACTAAAGTCTCATTTTATTCAATTATTTTCTTCACTATATCCTATGTCTACCTAAAAAGGAACCTTACTTACTATATTAATACATGTCAAAGTGGGAACAAAATCATGTATAATAATGCGATGGTTTATTCAAATTTCAAACTAATGTGCGCTACACCCAAGGACACAAGATGCACACGTATGCATAGTACGTTTCTATTTTTGAGACGCTTCGTGTGCAGAGGGCCTATTTTACATGATATTGTTCCAAATTTGTTGGCATGTATTAATAAACAAGTTGGATAGTGTAGAGAGCCTTCAAATAGTATTTGGCAATAATTGTTTGTATCGGTCTCTTAAGGCTTGGCTACATTCACCCTTCTTTTTGTAAAAAGTACAAATGTAAGAAATAAATTTGTACCAAACACAACTGCAAAATCAAGGACTTTGTGTATAGTTGTCGAAAAAGCATATCTGTGGCAAAGCCCCGATTCCGCAATCCTGAATGAACGTCTGTGTACACTTTTCCAACCAAAAATTTAGCTTGTAGTAGGTTCAATACAAGCTATATTTACTGGCTTGTATAGTAACCATAACAGGTCTTATGCAAATCATTTTGGTGTAAGTTATACACCCATAAGAACTTCCATCAAAAGTACTATGCAAATCAATACCTTTCCACGAACATCTTTATAAGTCCTTAAAGAAGCTATTTTCTGGCTTGTATATTAACCAAAACAGGTCTTATGTAAATCATTTTGGCGCAGGTTATACAAGCTATTTAACTCCCATAAGAACTTCCATCACAAGTGCTATGCAAATCAATACCTTTCCACGAAAATTATAATAAGGCCTTAAAGAAACAAGATACTGAAAACAATAATCTTTATAATAAGGTCTTAAAATGGCTTTCACCTGCAGTTACTATGAAAACAAATTACTTGTATAATAAGGTCTTAAAAAGGCCTAATAAGTTCTTTTGTGTAAGACTTTATAAAAGCCTACCAATACAGTTGAAAATACAAATTTTTCTAGCTTATTTTCATTTTACCTTTTATTGTTACATAATTTTCTCAACTTTTGTGAGGAACAGCATGTTTGTTTATCTGAAATGTATAGAATTTTATTAAATTGAAAAAACTTAAATTTTTACTTACATTATTTTATTCAGGGGGTTGAACTCACGTCCTTCTGATCAACGGTCCGAGCAAACTTCCACTGGGCCACCTTGTGATATACGAGCGGAAAGTCCAAATTTTAATGAATTGATGCTTTGCGTATGCTTGACGTTTTATCTTCATTCCTTAAAAACAAAGAATAGTTGGTATACCAGTAGGATTCGATCCCCGAAAATAGAATAACAAAATATGCGAGTTTGTAAATCGAGAGGAAAATATTATCGAAACTTATTTGCTTTATTTTGCAGAAAAAAAAATGTAAACAAACCTGTACTGTTGTTGTTGTTTTTTAAAATGGATAAATGTCGCCGTCAAAATGATTTCATGTGCGTAGAAGGAATGGCTTTGTTAGGAACTACAGTTACCCATGAACTTAATGAAATATTATTTTTACATATTTTTTCAGTAAAAGTAGAATTGTGGTAGATGCACTTAAGCGTTCACGCGAAATGAAGCGAATATAAGGATATTATACAGGGTGAGTCACCTAAGATGTGACAAATTTTACGTTTAAATAAATATTAATACAGAAATATTAAATCTCTCTGGGTTTCTGGTCGGCTGTCGAAATGTCAAAGAAATGTCGAGTTTAAAGATAAAGATAGAGTCAATTTTTCAACAAAAAGTTTTTGTAGAATATGATGTATCTTTGGAAAGGTGGCACCTCCAAAATCACGGAAATGATAGTTTTAACCCTCTACGACGCTTAGTTCTCGAGAAAATCGAGTTTAAAGATAAAGATAGAGTCAATTTTTCAACTTTAAGTTTTCGTAGAGTATGATACATCCTTGGAAAGGTGGCAGCTCCTAGATCACGAAAATAATAATAATAATAATAACAATAATAATTTTAACTATATGCCTGTAAGACCTCAGGTCTTTTAAATGCAATGCACGGCACTAGTTAGAAGGAATAGAAGGAAAGGAAAGTTTTTTGTTGGCACAATGGATTGAGAATTAGATGTTAATTATCTCATTAAATTCCACGGGTGGCATCCAGTTGAAGTTGGGGAATATAGAAAAGAATGCTACCTAGACTGGGGATCGAACCCACACGTCCAGGTTAGCAGTCAAACACTATATCCACTGTGCCATTGCCACCCTCTACGATGCTTAGTTCTCGAGATAATCGAGTTTAAAGATAAAGATAAAGTTTTTGTAGAATATGATGCATCTTTGGAAAGGTGGCACCTCCAAGATCACGAAAATGATAGGTTTAACTCTCAACGACGCTTAGTTCTCGAGACAATCGAGTTTAAAGATAAAAGTAAAGACGATTTTCCAACTTAAAGTTTTCGTAGAGTATGATACATCTGTGGGAAGGTGGCAGCTCCTACAGCACGAAAATGATAGTTTTAACCCTCTACAATGCTTAGTTCTCTAGATAATCGAGTTTAAAGATAAAGATAGAGTCGATTTTTCAACTTAAAGTTTTCGTAGAGTTTGATACAGTACAACCCGTTGCACTTTTTCTGACCAGAACGACCGACGACGAAGTTATTTTATATAATTTATAAATTAAAATTAACAACACAAAGAAAAAACATGACCGGCAATAAGCGAACCACGACGATTTATGTATTTATGTTGCTACCCGAATGTCAACCAAAGAGGATAATGAAAAAAAAACTATGTTCGAGGTCGAATGTTGTGGAAGTGCAACACAAGGTAGTGTTTACAATGCTACCTCCACAGCTATGCTCAGTAAGGGGGTGGGTTCACCAAATAACTTTTTTATCGGCTATAAAAAAAGTATAGTAAATGAATAAAAAGATTAAATATTAAAATATTTTCGATGATACTGCCACAGGGGCGTAGTCGCTGAAAATAAAAGGGCGCCAGCAATTTTTTTCTTTAATCAAGGAAATTATGAACCTTTGAAGCGGTAAGCGACGGTGAAATAACTTTTAAAGTGCAAATCGTCGCATCAGAGCAGAACTAGCCTGAGTCCAAAATTTTGAATTTTCGTTTTTAATTATGAGAAGAAAGCCAGTTGCATTCTGCTCTTGCCTGTGTGATTACCATACTTCTACGTGCAGTTGATCGCTTACAATTTTAATTGTACGATATAAACCTATGTCCCCAGTTGTTATTTTTTACTGTGCAGAACTAATCTATGTCCACTTTATGGACTTAGGTTTTAAGAGCTTTCAAAAACGAATAACCTAAGTCCATAATACGGTCATAGGTTAGTTCTGCACAAACAATATAAATAATGTGTGTTCCTTTTGTATTATATTAGTAGTAACTTAGGATAGTTTTGTCAACATATCCACAAGGGGACCTGGAAATATTTTGATCAATCAATCGTCAACCAGGGTTATCATATAATAAGACAAATTATGAAATTTAGAATAAGATTTTAATGCAAATTAATTTGCTCGGGAAACCTTTTAATATAGGATAAAAACGCAAGATCTTTTCGTTATTTTAACAATAGTTATAAGTAAAACAAAATAAAATGGACCGTTATCAATTTGTCCCGAAAGAACAAAAGAATAATTAAACGGGCGCGACCCGTCTCGCAATTTCGAGAAAATTAACGGAACGAAAGCCAAACGAATATTTATAATTTTCAAAGCTTATAAATGACAACAAAACGAAATAAACTACCTATGAACAGTTAAATTTTACTTATCTTTTTTTTATTGTCTCCAACGATTCCTTACTTTCTTTCCTTTTTCTCTTCTATCCTCCTTCACGAATTTTACCGTCCTTTTCACTGCCTCAACTTTCTCCTTATTTTTTCTGTTCTATCCTTTCCCAAAGATTTTCTTTTTAATAATTTCTTTTCTACAAAATTAATTCCCGACTCTTTTTCAAATCTCAAAATTGCTTTCTTACGACTTTTTTCCACTTTGATATTCTTTAAGCCTTTTCTCAAAAATTGACTCGATCGTATATTCTTCAGTCAAGAAGTATTCGTTCAGATTTTTCGATGTCCATTCGACTGAAATCAATGACAAAATTCATTAGTCCCCTCCAAATACCGTTTATAAAACCAGACAAAAGAAAATAAGGAGAAATTCGTCGCAGTGAAAAATAAATTAACCAATTACTAAACTTTTGAAGTAAAAGAAGTAAATATCAATTTCGAAGGAAAAGTTGGAAACTGTTTTCAAATGAAGTTCGCGATTTACAAAAAAAATGTGTGAGTACCGGGACTCAAGGGGATGATGGGTTAACATCAGTGTATTATATAGTTTATACTATAGCTTACAGTATATAGTAAACTGATGAGGTTGCCAAAGGCGCCCGTCGAACATGTTATGGTATTTCATGTGATTCAGGGCTGAGCGTTAATATGTATTTAATTTAACCTCACCCTCCACTTTCAAAAAAGGTACTTTTAGAGAATGTGGCAACTCTTAAAATCATGCCCAATTTAGACCTTAAAATCATAACAGTTGCACCATGTCTTAAAACATTTTCCACAATTATATGATGATGATAATTTTCCCGACACTATTTAATGCACAAACCGTTGGCTTGGTTGGTGTCGTTGGTGTATTACTATACCCAACCACATTACCGACATTTACCACATTATCTCAATTTACTCTATTCAATGCACGAACCATTCGCATGCATTAGTTAAAAATCTAAATAAACAAGATGGTGGCGTATCCGTAATTTTGTCTTTCCTCTTTCAAGTTTACCCATACCGAGAGTTTGTTTTTTTCTTAATACCTAGCGCTAAGATGTTTACACATCAAAAACTATTTCAATGGGCTTTCGTTTGATATTGGGGATTACTTACTTACTTACTTAGGTCCTCGGACCTATTACGTCCGTGATGTTTCCCTTACGGGACATAGGGCCTCCACTACACCTACGCGCCATCGTGTACGATTTCTTGAAATGTATTTCAGCTCTCTCCAACTTTTCCCCAGTCGTGCCGATTCCTGTTCGACCGTTCTTCGCCATGTACTTCTAGGCCGGCCCACTTGTCTTCCCTCCTGTGTGAGCGGGTTCCACTGCATTGCTTGAGATGCAATGCACCGATCGCCTTTTCGAAGCGTATGGCCAATCCACTGCCACTTTCTTCTTCGTATAATGGAGTCTATGGGCTCCTGACCCGTTCTCGCATGAAGTTCGGCATTGGAGATACGGTTGGGCCAGAAAATCCTCAAGATGTTTCGTAGACATCTATTAACGAAGGTTTGCAGCTTTCTAGTGACAGTTTCAGTGACTTTCCAAGTGCTGCAGCCGTAAAGCAGAACGGATTCAACATTGGAGCGGAACAGTCGTAGCTTGGTCTTTAAGCTAAAAGAGTTGTTTCTCCATATTTTGGACAGCATTCCGAACGCAGCCTTTGCTTTTCTGATTCGGCTGTTTACGTCCAGTTCAGTTCCGCCACCCGTAGAGACAATACTCCCAAGATATTGGAAATCCTCTACCATCTCTACCGGTTGTCCAGAAATATTTACTTGGATTGATGAGGAAGTTCCAAGGCTGATCCTTTTAGTTTTTGCCGAGTTGATCTTAAGCCCTACGATTTCTGCTTCTCTCTCCACCCTTGTTGTCATTTGATGGAGATCCATGATCCTATGAGAGAGTAAACATACGTCGTCCGCGTAGTCCAGATGTTTGAGGTGAGATTGCAGAGTCCACTGAATTCCTCCATTTCCATTTGACAAAGCTGCGTGCAGTACGTCACTTACCACCAACAGGAACAGTATTGGTGACAGTATACAGCCTTGCCTAACTCCACTTTGGATTTCAAACTCCTCTGACAGCCTACCTTTGTGCAAAACGTGACACCTGGATCCATCATATGTAGCCTTGATAATAGCAATCAATTTATCTGGGATGCCCCTCCTGTGCAAAGCAAGCCAAATAAATTCTCTATTGACACTGTCGAACGCCTTTTCAAAATCGATGAACAGCAGGTGAAGTGGTGATCGATATTCAACGCACTGTTCGATGATGATCCGCAAGGTGTTGATGTGATCCACACAGGAAGATCCAGTGCGGAAACCTGCTTGTTCGGCGTCGAGTGTGTCTTCGAGGTGGTCTTTAATTCGGTCCAATATTATCCTTGCTATTATCTTGGCTACTGCAGGCAGAACGCATATTCCTCTCCAGTTTTCGCACTGTGTGAGATCTCCTTTCTTTGGAAGCTTGACAATCATTCCTTTTTTCCACTCTTCAGGAAAGCTTTCTGTTTCCCAAGCTCTCTTAATAAGTGGGTGCAGTAGCTCGCTCGATGTCGTTGGGGCTGCTCCTAAGAGCTCTGCAGGAATACCATCAAGTCCAACCGCTTTGTTGTTCTTTAGTGCTTTGATGGCGGTGATAATTTCTTCTTTACTGGGGGGTACGGTGCGTATTCGGGAAATTGTTACTTCGGGTAGCTCAGTGGGAATAGGGTTCACTTCACTTGCGAAAACGCGGTTTAAAACCGCAGAAAAGTGTTCCCTCCACCTTATGAGCTGATCCTCATCCGAAATTAGCAGGGATCCGTTTGTGTCTTTAACCAGGTGTTGTTTAGAGCTCTGGACACCAGTGAGCTCTTTGGTAATTCTGTAGACGGTCCTACTGTCACACCTACTAGCGGCTTCTTCTGCTTCTGTAGCCAGTGCGTTGATGCAGTTACGCTTATCACGTCGCACACTACGGTGAACTTCCCTCATCTTCATGCGGTACGTAGACTCAAGCTCGTTTCTCCCTGCTGCTGGGGTAGCTGCGATGCGAGCTTTAAGGTGTTTCCTTTCTTCGATCCTTGCCCAAGTTTCGTCGGAAAGCCAAGCACTATTTCTCCCTTGCGCCCGGCCGACTATACTTTCAGCACCGGATATGAACACATTTTTCACAGCACACCAATGATTTTCGATGGATGTGGTTTCCGTGCTGCTGATTGCGTTCAATCCTTGTGAAAGGTGGTCCCCTAGTTGTTGGCGCACTGCGGGATCCTTTAGTCTATCTGTATTAAACTTGGGCATTCGAGTGTTTCCTTGGGATCTACGAACTGCAGCTGTACGCAATCGTACGGTAGCAACCATCAGATGGTGGTCCCGGGCCATTCCCATGTCAGCACCTCTTCTGTTACGGACGTCCTGGAGACTGCTTCTAAAACGCCGGCTGATCGCGAAGTGGTCAATTTGGTTGGAAGTTGCTTGTCTGTCAGTCGACACCCAACTGACTTTGTGGCACGTCTTATGCTCGAACATGGTCCCTCCAATAACAAGGCCGTTGGCGTTGCAGAAATCGACAAATCGTTCGCCATTGTCGTTTCGGTTACCAACACCATGTTTTCCCATGACATGCCTTAGCCCAGAGTTGTCATTGCCAACCTTGGCATTTAAGTCTCCCATCACCATAACTATATCACCTCGTGGAACGCTATCATAAGCAGCACTCAGCCGGTTATAAAAGGCCTCCTTCTCCTCGTCAGAAGAGAGCAAAGTTGGGGCGTAACACTGTATGATGGTGACGCGACGTACTCTAGTCCGGAACCTGGCTTTCAGGATCCTGTCACCTAAAGGCTCCCAGGAAATTAGGCTTTTGAGAGCTGTTTTGGAAAGCAGCAATCCAACGCCAGATTCCCGAGCGCTTCCAGGTGTTTTTCCGGAATAGAATAGTACAGTGTTACGGGTTGGTGACTTGAACTTCCCTAAACCCAGCCATCTAACTTCACTTATCCCTAAGATGTCCATCCTATACCGCATAAATTCCTTCTCTAGTTGCAGGAATCTGGCATTCTGAGGACCTTCTTTTCCGTTGTCAAGAAGCGTCTTCACATTCCAGAAACCAATCTTTGTCCGGGTACAATAGCCAAAAGTCGTCAACGAGTTATCATTAATTATCCGAGGCGTAGTGTTGGTTTCGGTAGCGGGTTGATTTCAGTTACGGAGAATGCTAACCTCCGTAACCTATCCTAGAAAGCTAGGCCTTTTCGCACTTGTAATTTTGGCCTATTTATGTATATTGGGATACATAAATAGTTGCCCGGGGACCACCACGAGGAGGTAAAACAAGCACTTCATCGTGACTGATTGTTGCGCTACTGGCCCAGACCAAGTTCTGAGCAATCAATAGTTTCCCGATCAGGCACGATGCAGGTCGCCAATTGGGGATTAGGGATAAATTAATAAAGTTCCATTTTTAACAAGTTAAGATTTTGAATATTTATAAACATGAAATAAGTTGGGCCTTCGGACATTCTTAAAATGAGTTACTTCTGGCGACTGGGGAGCAAATGTTTTTAGGATTTGTTTTCAAACAGACCATCCGTCTGTTGGTGTTGTTTGATATATGGATTCCTGTCAACTTTGAACTTATCAGTAACTTATCCACCTTAATGTCACGATTGCATTGATTTTTGTCTCTTCAAAATACTGAGACATTGTACCAATGGCTGATGGACCATGGCTGCCCTACTCTCTCACAGTATATTGAACGAAATACCTAATGCGGAAAAAAGAAAAGTATAGGTGGGGCCAAGGATTTGTTGAGTGAAAAGACCAGTATTTGTCGCGGTAATTTTTTCCGTGACAAACCCTCTACGATGCTTTGTTCTCGAGATAATCGAGTTTAACGATAAAGATAGAGTCGATTTTTAAACTTAAAGTTTTGTAGAGTATGATACATCTATGGAAAGGTGGCACCTCCTAGATCACGAAAGTGATAGTTTTAACCCTCTACTATGCTTAGTTCTCGAGGCAATCGAGTTTAAAGATAAATATAGAGTCAATTTTTCAACTTAAAGTTTTCGTAGAGTATGAGGCATCTATGGGAAGGTGGCACCTGCTAGATCACAAAAATGATAGTTTTAACCCTCTACCGATGCTTAGTTATCGAGGTAATCGAGTTTAAAGATAAAGATAGAGTCGATTTTCGTAGAAAGGTGGCACCTCCTAGATCACAAAAATGATAGGTTTAACCCTCTACGATGCTTGGTTCTCGAGATAATCGAGTTTAAAAGATAAAGATGGAGTCGATTGTTCAACTTAAAGTTTTCGTAAAGTATGATACATCTATGGAACGGTGGCACCTCCTTACTTACTTACTTATGCTGGCGCTACTGTCGCGTAAGGCACACGCACGCGTTACGCATGCGTTATGTACGCGTTACGCATGCCTTACGCACGCGTTTCGCATGCGTTACGCACGCGTTACGCATGCGTTACGCACGTGTTACGTACGCGTTACGCATGCGTTACGTACGCGTTACGAATGCGTGCACGCGTTACGGATACGTAACGCATGCGTTACGCACACGTTACGCATGCGTTACGTACGCGTTACGCACGCGTTACGCATGCGTTACGTACGCATGCGTTACGCACGTGTTACGCACGCGTTACGCATGCGTTACACACGCGTTACGCACGCGTTACACACGCGTTACGCACACGTAACACATGCGTTACGCACACGTAACACATGCGTTTCGCACGCGTTACGCACGCGTTACGCACGCGTTACGCACGCGTTACGCACGCGTTACGCATGCGTTACGTATGCGTTACGCACGCGTTACGCACGCGTTACGCACGCGTTACGCACGCGTTAGGCATGCGTTACGCACGCGTTACGCATGCGTTACGCACGCGTTACGCACGCGTTACGCATACGTTACGCACGCATTACACATGCGTTACGCACGCGTTACGCACGCGTTACGCACGCGTTACGCACGCGTTACGCACGCGTTACGCACGCGTTACGCATGCGTTACGCACGCGTTAAGCATGCGTTACGCACGCATTACACATGCGTTACGCACGCGTTACGCACGCGTTACGCACGCGTTACGCACGCTTTACACATGCGTTACGCACGCTATCCTAGAAAGCTAGGCCTTTTCGCACTTGTAATTTTGGCCTATTTATGTATATTGGGATACATAAATAGTTGCCCGGGGACCACCACGAGGAGGTAAAACAAGCACTTCATCGTGACTGATTGTTGCGCTACTGGCCCAGACCAAGTTCTGAGCAATCAATAGTTTCCCGATCAGGCACGATGCAGGTCGCCAATTGGGGATTAGGGATAAATTAATAAAGTTCCATTTTTAACAAGTTAAGATTTTGAATATTTATAAACATGAAATAAGTTGGGCCTTCGGACATTCTTAAAATGAGTTACTTCTGGCGACTGGGGAGCAAATGTTTTTAGGATTTGTTTTCAAACAGACCATCCGTCTGTTGGTGTTGTTTGATATATGGATTCCTGTCAACTTTGAACTTATCAGTAACTTATCCACCTTAATGTCACGATTGCATTGATTTTTGTCTCTTCAAAATACTGAGACATTGTACCAATGGCTGATGGACCATGGCTGCCCTACTCTCTCACAGTATATTGAACGAAATACCTAATGCGGAAAAAAGAAAAGTATAGGTGGGGCCAAGGATTTGTTGAGTGAAAAGACCAGTATTTGTCGCGGTAATTTTTTCCGTGACAAACCCTCTACGATGCTTTGTTCTCGAGATAATCGAGTTTAACGATAAAGATAGAGTCGATTTTTAAACTTAAAGTTTTGTAGAGTATGATACATCTATGGAAAGGTGGCACCTCCTAGATCACGAAAGTGATAGTTTTAACCCTCTACTATGCTTAGTTCTCGAGGCAATCGAGTTTAAAGATAAATATAGAGTCAATTTTTCAACTTAAAGTTTTCGTAGAGTATGAGGCATCTATGGGAAGGTGGCACCTGCTAGATCACAAAAATGATAGTTTTAACCCTCTACCGATGCTTAGTTATCGAGGTAATCGAGTTTAAAGATAAAGATAGAGTCGATTTTCGTAGAAAGGTGGCACCTCCTAGATCACAAAAATGATAGGTTTAACCCTCTACGATGCTTGGTTCTCGAGATAATCGAGTTTAAAAGATAAAGATGGAGTCGATTGTTCAACTTAAAGTTTTCGTAAAGTATGATACATCTATGGAACGGTGGCACCTCCTTACTTACTTACTTATGCTGGCGCTACTGTCGCGTAAGGCACACGCACGCGTTACGCATGCGTTATGTACGCGTTACGCATGCCTTACGCACGCGTTTCGCATGCGTTACGCACGCGTTACGCATGCGTTACGCACGTGTTACGTACGCGTTACGCATGCGTTACGTACGCGTTACGAATGCGTGCACGCGTTACGGATACGTAACGCATGCGTTACGCACACGTTACGCATGCGTTACGTACGCGTTACGCACGCGTTACGCATGCGTTACGTACGCATGCGTTACGCACGTGTTACGCACGCGTTACGCATGCGTTACACACGCGTTACGCACGCGTTACACACGCGTTACGCACACGTAACACATGCGTTACGCACACGTAACACATGCGTTTCGCACGCGTTACGCACGCGTTACGCACGCGTTACGCACGCGTTACGCACGCGTTACGCATGCGTTACGTATGCGTTACGCACGCGTTACGCACGCGTTACGCACGCGTTACGCACGCGTTAGGCATGCGTTACGCACGCGTTACGCATGCGTTACGCACGCGTTACGCACGCGTTACGCATACGTTACGCACGCATTACACATGCGTTACGCACGCGTTACGCACGCGTTACGCACGCGTTACGCACGCGTTACGCACGCGTTACGCACGCGTTACGCATGCGTTACGCACGCGTTAAGCATGCGTTACGCACGCATTACACATGCGTTACGCACGCGTTACGCACGCGTTACGCACGCGTTACGCACGCTTTACACATGCGTTACGCACGCGTTACGCATGCGTTACGTACGCGTTACGCATGCGTTACGCACGCGTTACGCATGCGTTACGCACGCGTTACGCATGCGTTACGCACGCGTTACGCACGTGTTACGCATGCGTTACGCATGCGTTACGCACGCGTTACGCATGCGTTACGCACGCGTTACGCATGCTTTACGTACGCGTTACTCATGCGTTACGCACGCGTTACGCATGCGTTACGCACGCGTTACGCACGTGGTATGCATGCGTTACGCACGCGTTACACATGCGTTACGCACGCGTTATGCACGCGTTACGCATGCGTTACGCTTGCGTTACGCACGCATTACGCACACGTTACGCATGCGTTACGTACGCGTTACGCATGCGTTACGCACGCGTTATGCATGCGTTACGTACGCGTTACGCACGCGTTACACATGCGTTACGCACGCGTTACACATGCGTTACGCACGCATTACGCATGCGTTACGCACGCGTTACGCACACGTTACGCATGCGTTACGTACGCTTTACGCATGCGTTACGCACACGTTACGCATGCGTTACGTACGCGTTACGCATGCGTTACGCACGCGGTACGCACGCGTTACGCATGCGTTACGCATGCGTTACGCATGCGTTACGCACGCATTACGTATGCGTTACGCACGCGTTACGCACACGTTACGCATGCGTTACGTACGCGTTACGCATGCGCTACGGATGTGTTACGCACGCGTTACGCATGCGTTACGTACGCGTTACGCACGCGTTACCTATGTTTATTCACGTGCAAAATATGATTGAACAAATTTGCCTATCTGTTTAACACGTTAACTATATCCCCTTTCACACAGCGAAACCAGTTGCTGGAGATTTAGTGTACGTTTTCATTTAATTGCCTTGTAGCTTTCACACAAGGAAACTGAATTGCCAGAGATTTTTGTTTGTTTTCATATAAAGTCTATTGGTTGAACGCACATTACGGACAGTGTGAGAATCAATGTGCAAAAATCCTCTCAATCGTTGACCGGGAAGATTTTTTTCATTCCCCTTCTCGCCTACAAATTCCCACTTGCCGGCAAACTCAGTTTCCTTGTGTGAAAGCAGTCTATGTTTAAAATTCAATTTCACACTAGTTAAACCCCGACTCCACAGGCCATACAGATGTCCAACATCACAACCACAATCCAATCAACAAACAGTGCATTTTTACTCACTGGGCAAATCATGTCATGTCGTTCATTAGCCTTTCACAACTACTTCTATCTTTTACAACAAAATTCACTTACACATTCAAGGAAAAACAGAAAAATAATCACACGCACATGAAACGTCATCTCATGGCCAATCTTTGAACAGCCCTCCATGTCTTGTTCAAAACGTTATTTTTTTCGACATGATGCTGCAGGGACATGGATTTTTTGGACTCCATGGGATTATTTTTAGACATGTTCATAGTCCGGCCATGGAGGCGGCCCGTACGGAATCAATGTTTACACCGATTTCTGAGTAGACGGAGGAAATTCAAGCGAATTAGGTCTCAGGTTCCGGGTGTCTTTAGCATAAACAACATACATGTTTATTTTTCACTTTTTGCAAAAGTAGGTGGTTGTAGTCAACCATTAAATGTTGGTTTGTTTTTTTCTGTTTCTGTTCACAAATAATAAAAAATCTCGTTAAAACACATAAAAGGTGTGAAAACTGCAACGTAATAAGTGATAAAGTATAGACGCACGATGCACCAGGGTTTTCCAAACCAACGCGAAGCATTTGGTTTTAATGTACCCTGACCAAAGCGATGAGATTTCTTATATTAACGGTTTAGGAGAACGTTTATTTTAAAGGCTCAACGCGAAATTGGAGCGGAAAAATTTTACAGATACACAATGTTAAATACCAACAAAATTTTCTTCAGCGATTGTTTCGCTCCAATTTCACGTTGATTTTAAGGCTGGTATTCACCGAGCGCTCATAACTTAAGAGCCTCATAAACCTATTCACCAAGCAATATTAGTGAACATTTACGAGCGCTCGCAAAAGTTATAAGTGGTCTGGAGCACTCCTAAGTTACGAGCGCTCTCTTCGAAAAGTTATCCGAAAAATTTCGCAATAAAACTTCACTTCTCTCAAACTGTCACTACTGTCAGTCACACAGTAAAAATTTGTTTTTCGTTTGTGTTTTTCTTAAAAATGTTTGCATTAGATAACAATTTAATAAAATATATTTAAAGAAAATAAAAACCCGATCAACCGAAAAAAACGTCAACATCGCGTCGTGGTAAATTAGGTGTTATTGCTGTAAACAAAACAATTAATCTGTGTATAGAATAGATCCAAGGAAAAATTAAAATATCTCGAGTCGTACCAGTAGTCGCCATCGCCGGCAGTAATCCCAACTGCGGTCCCTCAATGACGCAGATAATGTCTCAACAAAACGGGAAAACTACGTCTGCAGCTGTGTTGGAACAGTCTCAACATCGGGAAATTACTATATCTCCAAGTGCCCCCAACACAGCTCCAGACGTAGGGATGAAAGAGTATCCAGACGGCACAAAAGACCCAACAAATCTTCAGCATCAGCAATTGATGGAGCCCAAAGCGGAGCTTCAAAAGGGTAGTTATGTGCATTCAAGAGGACACAAGCGTCCACAGGTTTTTCTCAAAACCCACCTCTGTCTACCAACTTCTACTCTCACCTCCTAGTGGTAAACATCGGGTGTCTAGTACCTCAGCTGGAGACGGGGATTAAATCCCCGTGGAAAGCTGTTGGGGACAGCCAACGAGAGAGAGGGGAGGAGTGTTCCCACTAAGGCACTTCTCCTTTCATCGAGGCGGCAGCGGACGAATTCTCTAGATGGAATCAACGGTGGCGTCTACAGTTCCAGTTAGGTTGAACTACTTAGTGAACACATTATATGGGCTACTCCGACATATTTGTAGCTCAGGCCTATATGTCGCGGTTTATCCGGCTCCCTACCCTTGGGGTTATACGAAGGGTCTGGTCCTCCGGGTCGGGTGTTGTGCGTCAGGGTAACTTCCCTACCACGTAAAAAAAAGTTGTTCCGAAACAACAACAAGCCTCGGATATGGATGATTTTAAAGTTGACGACCCCAGCAAACGAAACAAGGACAAGGAATTTCGGATCTGCACGTGGAACGTCTTTATACAGAACATGTGCAGCCGAACAATTAGTGGAGAACCTGGACGTAACAGCCATCCAGGAAGTGCGATGGGATGGAGAGGGCATACGAAGAATGAAAACGTGTGACATCTACTACGACGGGTGCTTGAAGGAACAGGGTCAGCGGCTCTTTGGTTGTGGTTTTGTGATAAGGGGAAGACTTAAGCAAGAAGTCTTGGGCTTCCGAAGTGTAAGCGAGCGCCTGGTCACAATCCGCATCAAAGGAAAATTTGAGATCATTTCGCTGATCTGTGTTCACGCCCCCCATTAAAGGAGAGAGGACTCAACCAAAGAAGCATTCTACGATCTCCTGGAGACAAAACGTATGATATGTGCCCGAAGTACGACGTGAAGATCATTCTTGGTGACTTCAACGCAAGATTTGGAAAGGAGGTCATCTTTGGTTCGATAGTCGGAGGACACAGCCTACACGACGGAACTTCCGGCAACGGACACAGGCTGGCAAACTTTGCGGCAGGGCGAAATGGCATCATCTCACGCACCTACTTCCCACACCTCAATATACACAAGGGGACTTGGCGGTCGCGTGATCAACTAATCGTCAACCAAATCGACCACGTTCCGATAGACGCGAAACATGCTTCCAGTATCTTGGACGTCCGAACGTTCCGAGGGGCCAACATTGACGCGATGACGCGATAACGCAGAGCAGATGCTGTGAAAAGATTCGATGTCGAGAAGCTTAAATCGCAAGAGACCGCCAGAACTTTTGCAGACCACGTAACTCTTAATCTCTCAGGAGGGTGAAGCGATCCACCCAAGGATTCAAGGCTAGAACGGAAGCCTGCCGAGATGAGAGTGGGAATATGGTAGTAGACACACAGTCAGTGCTGAGGATCTGGAAAGAACACTTCTATAGACTGCTTAATGGCGAAGACAGCCAAGATGCCGCTAATAGGCCGAACGCTCCATTCAACTTGGACGATGATGGCCAAGAGTTCCGTCCACCCGATCTAACCGAAGTGCGGTTGGCGATAACCAAACTTAAGTCGTACAAGGCTGCTGGTGTCGATGGCTTACAAGCCGAACTATTTAAATCAGCGGGAGATGAATTGGCCAGGAGCATACACCAGCTCATCTGCAAAATTTGGTCGGAGGAAAGTATGCCCGATGAGTGGAACCTCGGTATAGTGTGCCCCATCCATAAAAAGGAAGATGTTCTGAAATGTACCAACAACAGAGGAATTAGTCTCCTAAACGTCGCTTATAAAATCTTATCGGCCATCCTGTGTGACCGCTTAAAACCTTTTGTCAACGATCTGATCGGTCCCTATCAGTGCGGTTTTAGGTCAGGCAAGTCAACTATCGATCAAATGTTCACACTCCGACAGATTTTAGAAAAATCCCGGGAATTCCAGATCGATACTAACCACCTTTTTATCGATTTTAAAGTCGAGTATGATAGCGTGAAAAGGGACGAATTATACAGAGCCATATCGAGTCTCGGCATCCCTGCCAAACTCATCCACCTGTGCAGGATGACGATGGAGAAATCTCGCTGCTCCGTTAAAATTGGTAAGAACGCCAACCGCTGTTTCTTCGGTCTAAGAAGGCATTTAAGTAGTAAGGCCCTCTCTCAGAGAACCAAGGAGACTTTATACAAGACCCTAATCATCCCATCCCGGTCCTGCTTTATGAGTCAGAAGCATGGACACTGAAAGATTCGGATAAAAATCTGCTAGGGTGCTTTGAGAGGAAGATTCTTCGTGTGATTTTCGGTCCGGTGTGTATCGAAGGAGTATGGAGGAGAAGATTCAACGACGAGCTATACGGGCTTTACAGCGACGTTGACCTGGCCAAAAAGCTGAAAATACAGCGGCTAAGATGGCTGGGGCACGTGGAGCGTATGGACAGCAACGCACCTGCCCAACGAGTCTTCGAATCCAACCCCGATGGGGTACGCAGCAGAGGAAGAACCCGTAACAGGTGGCGCAATCAAGTGAATGACGACATCAAAGCACTCGGTGTGCGCAACTGGAAGCGGCTAGCTAGGGACAGAGCTCGCTGGAGTTGCTTGTTAGTTGAGGCCGAAGCCCATCCTGGGCTGTGAGCGCCATCAAAAGCAAAGTAAGTAAAGCGGAGCAGGTCGTATTAACCCACGACAGCAAACGCCCAATGACAATTGGGTATAGCACGAGCAGAATCTTTACTTCTGGCTCGTACGAATAACACTCGGGTGGACGAATATTCTGAGCAGGAAATGATCAGCAGTCAGGGCTCGTTCCAAAAATCGCAGTCTAGACTCAGATTTCGAAATTCTCGAAGAAAGGGCAGAATGAACCAGGAATTGGACTGAGAAAATTATGCGTGATACAGAATCGGTTTTGATACATAGTCTTGAATCTTCCTAATTAAGAATATCGAAAAGAAAAAAACCATCCCGGTTGTCCAACTTGGAGTATCTGGCATTGCCTATGGAATGGCTCTAATAAAAATTGGTCAAGCCGAACAGAAATGGGGTAATTGCGAACGAGATTTCATTGCTTCGACAGGTATATGCTTCACACAGAAAGTGAAGCTCTCAGAAAGTTTCTCGATGGTGAAATGGAGACAATTACAAAGAAGAAGGGAATCTTAGAAACAAAAAGGTGAGTAGTTCCTTTTACATCTTTTGTTGCTTCATATTTATGTCTTGTCTAGGGTCACTGTCTTATAAAAATGACACAAATTAGGTAGGTTTGTTAAAAAAGTAAAAAAAAAATTAAATAAATTGGGTGGCACAACAGCTCGTGCCTAACAACTCGCAACCATTCCTGTGTGCGCGTGTCGACTGGAATGGAAGGGACCTGCAATTTTATGCCGAATCCGAAAGGCTAGACGAAACGAGAAAGGCTAGCTAGACTTATTCATGACAATTGATACTCTTGGAGGGTTTGTCAATTACTCGCAAGCGTACAGTAGTAAAAATGTAGGAAGATAGAAAAGTTGTGAGCCTCAGAGTCTTGTCAATCCAGTAACTGGATTGAATGTTCAAATCTACACGAAGAAATGTAAGACGCGTCGCCATGCGCGATCTCTCCGGTGTTATTAGAGTGCCCTGAACAAGACTGCAGCAAGAAGTTCAAGCATGCCAATGGCCTACGCTATCTTCAGAGCCATGCTCATGGATCGGGATCGATGGTTGATGACTCGTTGCAGTTAACAGAGTCCTCGGTGCGTTCGGCCCCGCCGACAACACCTTCACCAGCTGCCGCTGGTACTCCTCAGCCACCGGCTACACCAACACCGGCAGTAGCTACAGACGCTCCTGAAGTAACACCAACGGCTTCGCAAATCATCGCCCCCCCAACACCCAATAGTGCGGTTCTTCCTCCGACACCAACTGCGCCACCACCGCCTGTGGCAGTTGTTCCGCCAACGCCACCATCTGCTGCTCAAGTACAGGCACCACAGCCAACGTTGTCGGTGGCGCCCGTCTCAGTAGCATCTTCAAGCAGTGTGCCAGTGTCACCGCCCATAATAAGTGTCCCTTCAGTTCCAAAACCAGTGGCTTCGGTCAGCATAAGCGGCAGTGGCATCCTCAGCACAGTGCAGTCATCTGCGCCATCAATTGGTGTTCCAAATCAAGGACTATCTGTTTTGCCTCCAATTCCGCAGCTACCTCCGCAGCAGTATCACTGCTGGCATTTCAGGACAAGCCCTTTCTCAGCACCAACAGCATTCAATAGTTAATCAAATTATAAACGAGATCGTGCAACCACAGCAGCCATCTCCTCAACAACAACAACAACAGATGCACTCTGGACCACGTAAGAAACTCAATTTTGGTTTAAAACAATCAAACTCATTTTATTTTACTTTCTTTTTCTAGTTAAACCTGGAGTCCTTCGATTTGGTCCACAAACAGATAATGCTCAGAGCAACCCAATCACACTGCCAGTGCAGAGTCCACTGAGACCTACTCCAGCTGCTGCTATGGCTCCACAATCCAGACCTCCGGGTACACCAGAAACAGCACACCAACCTGTTGACTATCCTGGTGCTCCGTCTCAAGCATCGCAACAAGGTACGATTTTAGTTTTTTTTATTATACTCGTAGAACAAATAAAACTCTTGACTTCCGATTTCCTCAGGCATTCCATTGAGCAAAACCCAGCAGCCATTTGGCAAGCAAAAGAAAAATAGCAAATCACCGCTTCCAGGCGACTTTGAAAATTCCATGTCAAGAGACGATGTACAAAGTCCAGCTTATAGTGATGATTCTACGCCGGTTGTAGACACAGAGATGATTGGTTAGTATTTAATTTATAAATCGAAGTTGCCCTTAAAATCTAAATGTCTTTGAATTTTCTCTTAGATAAATCTCAAGCTCCCAAACACGTTGTTGATATTATTAAAAAGCCTCAGGAAGGTGTTCCACCTCCAATTCCACCCCTAAGCAACTATGGAATGTATCAATTATATCCACAACAACAATATTAAGTTCCATCGGAGCATCAGCAAGTAAAAGTCCCACATGGAGGCCCTGGTCAACCACCATCAGTTATTCCCCAATCCCCGCAAATTGAATACACTAAGAATAAGGATCCACGGCTAGATTTGATGACGAAGCCCTCGCCACAACAGCAACATCAACAACAGCAGCATCAACAACAACAGCAGCAGCAGCAAAAACAACAACAGCAGCAACACCAACAACAGGAACAGAATATAAAAGAAAGTGTACAAACAGTTGGATCGGGAATGAGCTTAACCAGCGGTGGGCCAAACCCAGCGTCAAGTAGTGTACCGGGTTCGTTGCCAAATCCTTCGCCTGCGAAGCCAATAACGCACGTCTATCCTTTGAAGTAAGTCCAAGCGAGATTACAGTTTTGTAAAACTTGATCTTATAATTTATTACTTAATCCACAGTTATATGGCCCCAGGATATCCCTATGTTGAGCCAAACTATGGACCTGTTTCAATGGTCTCCGATGAAAACAAACTTGGACATGCTTTACAAAATCTACCACCAACTTTGAAAGATGATCGCATCAAGGAGAGTCAAAGTCCGCATGAGAATGCCAAATTATCGACGCAGGTGAATGTTTTTTTTTTATTTTCCTTTGAAGTTTTTTTTTAACCATGACATGATTTTCTGTAGATGATATATCATCGAAGTTGATCAAGAGCGAGCCAATACCCAAGGCTATCAAACAAGAACCCAACAGCCACCCAATGCACCCTAAGGATCCTCCAGTCCAATCAATTGGCGGGTATCCAAGCTTGTACCAGAGACAGCAACTTAGTATGCCACATCCACATTCACCACATCTAGCACCGAATGAGGAACTAAGAAGGTAAGAAAATAAGAAACTTACATCGCCGCTCCGCCAACATATTCTTATTAAAATTTACTTCTTTTAGATATTACATCTTCTCCGAGCAGAGGCGCAACAATTTTTTGCAGCAGGTACAGTCTGGCTCACACCAACAGCCACCTGGATCACAAATGAAGCCCAAAGACTTACCAATGTCGGCGCAACAACAGCAACAGCTTAGTCACTAGCAATCGCAACAAATGCAGGCTCAGCAGCAAGCACAGGAACAAGCTCAGCAGCAGGCTCAACAACAAGCTCAACAGCAAGCACAACAACATCAAAAACAACCACAAGCCCTTCAACAGCAGCAACATCAACAGCAGCAGCAGCAGCAGCAACAACATCAACATCAGCAACAACAACAGCAACAGCAGCAGCAACAACAACATCAACAGCAACAACAACAAAACTCCAGTAATAGTTCAAAGTCAAGCTCATCGTCCGGTTCGATGGGGCAAAAGCCAACAAACCTATAATAATTGACTCAGTCAAGGATGAAAAAGATGTAGAAATCAAGCACGAGGGGCAGAACCCCAACAATGGAAACTCAGGGTCCACCTCCTCCGCCATCTCTTTCCCTTAAAAATTATTATTATTTTTGTGGTACAGAAACTATTGTTAATTTATGAAATTAGTCCCTATTTATTCAATTGAAGGGTCCAGGGGAAAAACGGCTTAAGTCCACTCAAACTCATTCCGAGAAAAACGATAATATAATAACGTTTTTCATTGGTTTCACTCGAGGTTTCACTCATTCTGAAATCCAATGGAACAGTCCAAGATGCTTCTACTCAATTATGGGGTTTGATATGTGTATAGGTGAGTCGTCAAATAAAAATTATTAGCTACAACGCAAAAAGTGAAATGTAAAACACGAGTGTATCAACTCCTAAATTCCAAATAATATTTTTTGTTTGTTTTTTCTTAATTTGTTTATTAAAATTTAGCAAAAACTTTGATTTTGGATGCAAATTAAATTAGAATGAAAAGTTAAAAAATATACATTGCAGTTTGTTGTGACGTTTGAGTTTGAATGTATTTGTGCTTCTTGAGTGGATTCCGATTTCAAATCCAGAATCGAATTTCTCTTCTCAGAAACGTCAGAAGCGTATTTTTGTGCCAGTGGCATGGTTTTAGAAGACTTCCGGACGCTTTCTGGACGCTTCCGGACGTCCAATGAAAAACGGCATAAGTTTACTTTCTAAACAAATGCTTAATTCTAAGGAAAACTAAATAAAGGATGAAAATATTTTTTTCAATTAAATGTACTTATTTATACAATACAAATTGATTGTAATTTTATGAATTGCTTATTCTAATAAAATCATATGCTTTAAGGGAGACTTCCATATACGGCCTACATGGTAGCCGAAAACTTGAAGATATTTTTTGAAAATTTCTTGCGAAGGAACTTAACATGATAATTAGAAACGGTTTTTTGCTTTTTGTTGATACATCCTTCGATTTTAAAAATCTATGTATATTTGAAAACAAAAAAATATAAAGAAACGCGGGGTTAGGCCGTTTCATGTATTTCATTTGCATCACTACGAAAAAAAGTCTAAAATATTGGGAAGTTTTTATTTTGAACTATTACTACGTATATGTGCTACAAGGACTGCAAACGAACTTTTCCAAAAACTTGTTTTGTTTAATTTTTGTAGCCAAAACAAAACTATTAAAAAAAAAAGTTTTTTACAAAAAGTGTTATTTCGAAAGGTATCCAAAATTTGTATGGAAATTTATTCCATCAAATAGTACTTACAGAAACCTACAAGATGTCATCATTTGTTTCATTTTTCAAAAAAATGGACTTAGTGGGCAATGCTTTTAATTCGAACACAATCTAGCATCAGAACATTTTCGCTGCAAACAACAACAAAACAAATGTACAAGATTGGAATGTAGAATCTATTTAACATTGTGGAGAAAATAACAAAATCATTTATTTTAATCTACCTCAAATGCTTTTTTTTATACATAACATACATACATCCATTATTATAATATTCAAAAGAAACTTGTTTTTCATTTTGTCTTTTTATTTAAATTTGTATTTTATAAAAATTAAGTTACTTATAATTGTATATACATATACATATGTACATATTAAAAAAAAAATAAAAAAAAATTATTAACCAAATTAAAAGGAAGAAAATAGTATTTTTTTTTATGGAACAGCCAATGAAAATTGTGTTTTACATATACTTTACTCAACCTTTATTATACAAGTAAGTAAATTGGGACATTTGTAACTACAAACAAAATGCCTTCTATCAATGTTAATAACATATGTAATTGATAGTATTTCTTACCAGCATATTGTAAGATAGTTTGAGATAGGGTTTGTCCGTTGTCAGATTGTTTATGGTGAAGTGTTGCAAGTCATCCCGTCTGTTTGGTAATGCAAGAATTCCAATTCAATCACAGTCCGAAGCAATTGGTTTGGTGTTAATGCGAGTGTTTTTTTTTTTTTTTTGAGGATGGTTCTACGAAGAACAAAGGATAATTTTTGGTTTTAGAAATTCATAAGATCTATGATAGTAAATGCCCGAGTTCAGGAATGCAAAAATGCGGCATCACTGCAAAATAGAATTGTAAAAACATGGTACCATTTATGTAAGTTTTTAATAAAATTTGATGTCATTTGCGAGAGTAAACATTAGTTATTCTAAAACGGTAGAAATGTGTTCTAACGGACAGTGCTTGCCTGCATAAATGGAAAGTAAATTTTGCAATGTTGCAGAATTATTGCATTTTTGAACTCTGGGAAGAATCTTGGTTAACATAATATACATACATATGCATTCTGGAAATGATGCGATATCATAAATCATAGTCCAAAGGAAAGTATACAAGTTGTAGTGGTGGTATTCAAAAACCTTAAGTAAGCCAAGAAAAAATAAACTGATCTAGTGATCTTAAAAATGTACATGTACCTTTTCTTGTGGATGGGATAAAACGTTTTTAAATCATTTTTTGTTTAACAAATTATTAGTAAGTGGAAGCAAGAAAAGGGAATAAATAAAAAAACAATACGAAATAATGGCATGGACATCCATCCACCTGACTTCCTGGCGAGAATGCATGCTGAATTTGAATTTATTTGTTCCTTGGTGATAATGAACTTTTTGTTCTTGATGATAGTGTGCATTGGGTTGCTGTTGTTGCTGCTGCTACTGTTGCACTGCTGGCGATGGTTGTGTACTTTGCAGCTTATTTCAGTTTTGTAACTGATGGAAACCCGTGACATTTTAAGTTTTAAGTCTTCAAAATGTAAAATATTGGAAAACTAGCATTTTGCATCTCAGCTTTGTAAATCGAAAAAAAGTATGGCGTTGGTTCGCTACATCATATATATGCATATGTTCATCAAAATATACAAAAGGGGATTTAGTCAACTTTACCCAACAATATTGTCATGTTTGGGTTCAGTCGGGGGCAGACAGGAAATCCTCCTGAATGGCACTTGTATTAAGTTTCTTAGGGCTACTTGAATGGCTGCTTCTGAGCCAGAGTCAAGATTCGATGTTCATCAATAAAGATAGACAACCTAGAATTAAGAAAAAAATTTAGCTGAATGCGTAGGTTTTTCGATGAAGAAAATACTGACCTTAGTCACCCTCGTTAGACACAAAAGTTGTTTCTGTCCTGCTGATGAATTTGTGCTTCTGGAACTTCGCCACACTGGTACAATCATTAAGAATCTGTATAGATGCATCTAAAGTATCCTATAGAAAATTTAAGTCCTTTTTATGGAATGATTACTTTTATTCAAGTACAACAAGTAAAATATTACCCAAAACCATTTAAAGATAATGGGATATTAATGTAATTTGGTATAAATCTTCCATTAGTCATTATCTACCAAGAATCGAATCATGAATTAATTTGTCCCCCCTTGCCTATATTAAATTTTCTATATTTCCTAGACTACATAATTTGATGAGAGGATCCCTAGTTGTTTGA
The DNA here is from genome assembly GCA_949320155.1 of Melangyna quadrimaculata. Lineage (NCBI taxonomy): Eukaryota > Metazoa > Arthropoda > Insecta > Diptera > Syrphidae > Melangyna > Melangyna quadrimaculata. Next base: position 16,226,313 of record OX439485.1, read on the forward strand.
GCAAACAAAAATCTTTCCTTTTCTTGTTTTCCTTACAGGCATAAAGTTAAAATTATTAAAAACTAAAGTTAAAATTATTATTTAAATTATTATATGCAAGATACATTTACTATCAAGGACAAATAAATAAATTTGATTCGAGTTAAAGATAAAACAACCAAAATATTAGGATACACTTGCAATAAAATTAACAAAATCATCGTCATCTTCAGAGCCATTCGCAAAATACGTTTTTTCTTGGCAGGCTGTAAAAAATCTTCCTGGCCATCTTTTCGTTTTGCCTTACGCTTCTTATCTCTCGTCTTTTTATTTTAAGAATTTCGCCTGCGCGAGTACATAGATTTCTCAACATCTGATTCAGCATCACTTACAACAATAAATGAATCCACAAGATATGAACCATTGTCTGGGGCGGGTAACCTTTGGATTTCGGAGGCATCATTATATGACGGTGGTAAGGAATCTTATGATGTGGCCGCAAGGGCTTCTATCAGAAATAATCAGAATGAATTGAATATTATTTGATTGGATATTATGCGTATGTATTATGTACCTCAAAGATTGTAAATACACTCCGGTCATCCAAGCTTATTTTGCTACTATAAGGGAAATCCATGTAATCCTCGTTGATTCGGATAGTTTGGAATGTTTTGAACTTAATACCGATAATTGTAGTCAATTCCCATTATCAATGATCGTGGGTGGGAAGTCGATAGATAGCAACATCTGCCGAGTTTCTTGCTCCTGTAGGCATTTTTACATTAGGATTTATTTTAATTATACGGAGACCACTTTGGATCTCATAGAGTTTTGCACGATTATTTGATAATGTTGTTTTTGCGTACACACATCGCAAGAACAAGAGTATAATGGTGGATTTACATGTATCTGCATTTGGTTTCTGCACAAAAAAAGGGATGCCAAATACAAAATGTATATTTGTTAGATAGAGAGAAAAGATCAAAATGCAGAAGAAATTCGTTTTTGCATTATAGGATAGTGGAAATGAAGACGAACATGTTCATCTTCTTGATGGTTCTCTTTCACTCGCTCGGATTTTTCGTATACATCTGTCCTGCTCTACTTTTCTGTATTATGCAGATGAAGATACATGTAAATCCACCATAATAGGTATAATTTTAATATTTAAAATATATTAGGGGTATTCACGATCTGGTGCAACGAGCCTAGTAAAAGTGCGAAATTTTATTTTTTTTAAGTGGATCGTGAACGCACTTTTCTTATCTTCTTGCAACACTAAAGCAAATGTCAAAATTAGTTTGACATTTGTTATTTGTTTTTTTTTCGAACATATCTGAAAATTTCAATTTGATTTAATTTAAATTTTGTTCATAAAAAGATGCCAAAAAACGGAAAAAGAAAATATTACCAAATCTTAATTATCGTCCGAATTTTAAATGGAAAATAATAGTAAAAGATGATGACGACGTCACATCAATACAATCAAGATAGCAAATTGGATGTATCCAATGAACATACCTTTGTTTCTGTTTAACGTAATCAAGAATGAGTGAGCTGTCAAAAACACAATTTACAAATTTTACAATGTTGTATTTTTCTGTTGCAATAGGTTTCGGGTATTGCTAAACTGCGAAACTGTTGTAAGATTGCATCTTGTATATTTTGTTGTTGTAGTGTTGCAAGATTTTACACTTTTGCACTTTTACAATGATACTAGGCCAGTTGCATCGGATCGTGAATACCCCTATTATCACTTTTTCAGATTTTATTGGAAGTTTTGTTTTGTTTTTTTTTTTTTGCTTCTTTAAACTGTTGACATTTGTCTTAGCGCTAGCTGTCACTCATTTTCGAAAACGGTTTGATTTCACAGTTTGGGTATGCCTGATACAGAGAGAACCTCTCTCTTTTTGGGACATCGAAAAGTACTTATGAGTGGTTGGTGAATAGCATAAATAATTTTCAAGTTAAGAAGCTCATAAAGTTAAGAGCAGTTTACGAGCGCTCGGTGAATACCAGCCTAAGTGTAAATGCTTTCCCAAACCAACACGAAACATTCGGTACGGCGCGGCGGAGAAACAATCACCAGTCAATACCGTTGAGTGCGGTCTAACCTTAAGAAATAGTTAAAGGCCTTCCTTGCGTAGAATCGGGAAACAAAATATGACAGTCCAGCCTACACAACCCGACATTCTATCCAACACGATTTGACATATGTTAATACATGAAGAATTTAAGGAATGGTTCTAATTCTATCCCACTGTTGTTTAGGTTAAGGTAATGTATCAATACAAGCAAGTGTGCAAGCAAAATATGTAAACATTTTTTCCTACAAATTTGGCAGTCGCGTAGAATTCTTTCCCACTTTCAATTTGACATGTATTAATACACAGTGGGCTAGTGTGGAAGGGCTATTAGGGTGGCAGATTATGTTTACCCGCCGAATCAATAACAAGTGCAGTTTTACTCACTGGCAAATTATGCCTTGTCGTTCAATAGCCTTTCACAACTACTTCTCTTTTCCAACAAAAATCACCTACACATTCAACAAAAACCAGAAAAAACTCACACGCACTTGAAACGTCAAATCATGGCCAAACTTTGAGCAGCATTCATGTCTTTTTCAAAAAGCTATTTTTTTTCGACATGCCGCTGCATGAAAATGGGTTTTTTGGGCTCCATTGGATTTTTTGTAGACATGTTCAAAGTCCTACCATCGTTCATAGCCTGTGGAGGCGGCCGTTAGTATACATTGAATGCGGCCATTATCAGTATTCCGGAACGCATTGGTATCCATTGAAAAAGAAGAATGTTGAAATTTGTCATGACATTTTTACTTCTGTCACTTTCTAGTGTTGGCGGTTTTCAAATGTAATTTTTTCAAATAGTTTTAAATTTAAAACTATAAAACAAAACATGAATATCACTGCAAATAATGATGAAAGATCAACGGAAGAAGGATTGTTTTGGATTCCAAAAAGTCTGAAATTCGTATGCGAAGTAAACCACAAGTAGTAGAACGTTTTTGGCTTCTCTTTTCACATGTGAAACTAATTTTTTGTCAGGCGATCGAAAGAGGATGTGCAGCTTCTGGACCATATTCAGTAAAATCTGAACTTTTAATACTGCTCGAAACATTAAACTACATAGAAAAGGTAACATACAACTCTAAAATTAAATCAATCTCAAAATTATTCTCCCTAGTCGTGCATTGCGGATTATTTTTGCAAACTACCATGGAATTTTGCCAGTGTAAAAGTCCTCGGAAGCCTCAATCAACTGCGAATACTTACTGCCGCTGAATATATATTAAGGTTCTGTAACGGTATATAAAATTACAGACTAATTTAAAATATTAAAGAATAATCTCCTAGCCAAACCGACGATGAAAACATTCAACTCGTTTTGAACGATTTCCTGGAAGCAGAATTCGACTTAATGGCCAATTTGATAATTACTGGGCACTATGGTAAACATTCCAAAAATACACCCCTATTATAACTGCTAAAGAATTATTTTCAGACCTAATGGTGGGCTCAAAGGTAAGCGAATACGTCGCGGAGAGTATTCGTCGACTTATAGCCGATCTAGCCAATGACCCTAAGCTGAATAGTTTTGATTACATGCAGGCTTTGAACCGCAGTGTTCCTAGTAAGATTCTAACTATTTGTTGATTCGCTTAACCATTTAAAACGATTTTCAGAAGAGATATACTCAAAGTTCTTACTGAACCACTTAAGAGTCATCATTTCAATGAACAAAAGGTCGACAAAAATTGCATTTGCAAGCTTCTCCGATTGGATGAAAAACAATTTGGATGACTATGTTCTTGTTAGCAATTTTTATAAAAAGGTAGTTTACCTATATAGTTCTGTTCTTTCTTACTTTAAACATTTATTTTAGGCTGTAGCTGAAAATGATTTGGATGTTGTTAAGAGTCTTCTCACCATTTCAACCGCAGAAAATTTCTTAGGTTGGAAAAACTATTTGATTCTTTTAGGACTTGTAACAAAAAACTCATCATCAGAGTGCTATTCATACATCAAGAGTGAGTCGCACTTCAAAACCAACATTTATTGTTAGCTTCTATATGTAAACAAATGCATAATCTCTGTTTTTGCTTTTAGGATTCGTAAAAGATCGTTTAAAAATAGTTGCTGAAAGTGGATCTAAAGAAATCATGTCTCATTTGTTGCTTTCAATTCGTACAGTGCTTATGTTTCAGAACGATGTAATGGAGACTTATGCTAAGTGCTATAAACTACACATTGGCGACATGAAATTTGTGTTTGATGCAACAGAGTTTAAGACAATAATGTCTGTTTTGACCGAATTAGCACCTTACGAGACAGATGAGGAATATTTAGAGGTTTGTCATCAAAGAGCGTGAAGAGTTTCTAATGTTTAACTTACTTTGCAGGTTCATGTGAGGACATCAATATCTCCGCCAGCTATGTGTAGCCAACTGTGTCGAGATTATAAACTACTTTGTCAAACAAGAATATCAGATGCTGCTGATTGTTCGAGATTGATGGATAATGATGATGATTTATTTTCCGGTGTTGAATAAAAAAAATACGTTATACAATATAGCATGTTTTATATTTTTTTTTTCAAGATACGTCTTTAAATTTTAAAAGAAAACTACATTTCTTAAAATTTAAAGATATATAATCAACTTATGACTATAAAAAGGGCTAGTTAATACTTTCAATTAGAAAATTAACCTGACCAGTCAGCGGGTAAATCTTAATCGATCTAAAGTGGAACTGGCCGAATCGTGTTTTTCAATATTGTTTTAGCAAGACTACGACCAGAAGAATTTAATATATGGGGGGTCAGCTTGGTTTTAGTTAGGCGTGTTCAGGAAAGGGATATTTCAGAGGCATGAACTCTGTTTGGTTGTCAAAATACTGAGGACAAAATTTTTGGATTAGCTTGCTCAGCTTTTGACGGATCAAAATCTCCGATATTTTTTTTTCGTGAACTTTGAAATTATGACTTTTTAAATAATTGCTTTATTTTGTTTTTACGCCACAGAAATTTACAAGATTTTTAAGGTTTAGATATTCGGACTTGGGAGAATCCGTCAGCATGTTGAAGTTGAATTTTGCACAGGCCCTGGGTGGCACTTTGCCAGGGAAGGGGCCGGCAAAATAGGCGACAAGAAATTGAAAAAAAAATCCTTTTTTCTTCAAATTAATTCATTTGTTGAGCCCAAAGAATGCGATTAAAAATGTTCCCAGTGGTAAAAATGCTTCATAGGCATAGTCAATAATCGGACATTGATTATGTTTTATGTTGCTGAACAAAAATACCACATCAAATGCTACTGTACTTACATAGATAGACATGTTAATACAAATAAAAGCTTTCTACATAAACTAAAGGTTATAATATATCAAAAGAAAAGCATTTAATGGAAACAATTATTAAAATGAAAATGAATTAGAAAAATGTCCTATTCTGTTTCTCTTTAGAATTTCAATTTAAATATTATTCAATTTATTATGAAGTAACGTTGGTTAACTGATTTTTTAAAGTGATTGGAAATTCGCTAGATTTGTTGAATAAGAGTAGGTCGTTTATTCGGATCGAGATAAAACAATAGGAAATTGATCAATAAATAATGTATGTGCCAAATAAGTAACAATGTTCTCTTAAAAAATGCAGGGTAAAAATTTCTTGCTCTCGAGTTTTAAAATTTTCCTGCCGCGAGCTAGTATTTTTAAATATATAATAGTGATATCCCATGGCGGCAAATTTTTCAAAGTTTTTGTATCAGATTAAAAGCTGTTATACAATTCTATTGTTTTGCAAAAAAACTAATTCCTATAATTTGCTTTAAAATTTGTTTATTGGCTGCTATTCCATGCAAATGGTTCAAGATAATTCTTTATTATGTACCTGTTCATTTAGCACCCTTGAATCCGTGTTAATGGAATCGCTTAATTACTTAATTATTTAATTAATTTATTCAATCAAATCACATTATTATCATTTTATTGCCGTCGTACTTGGTAGCTCCTTGTTTAAAACTGGAACAAAATTCAGGGGGGGCAAAATTGGGTCTAATCCGGGCGGCAAAACCCCACGCTACGCCACTGTCCCGATAGCTTGAGCAACAATTTGAACGCATACAACATTTCGGTACGATAGACTTTTTTGTCGAATTGTTTGCAGTTTTTTCTCTTTAATTTTATTTAAAAAAGATCAAAATTTCATAACTAAAATTCCCTTACGTATATTTTTCTTATTTCGAGTACTAAAATATTTTAACATATAAGAGTGTGCAATCAAAAAAATTATTTTAAATTGACACTCCTATGAGTATGATGTATTGTATACATTTTATAAGATGTTGCATACTATGTATTTGTTAAATCAAATTAAATGGATTTTTTTTTTAACTATCGAGTATAGTAGGTACGAGTTCAATTAATATTATGAAGGTACACACACTCTAATCAAAATTATATGCAACAACTTGTTTTCATTTACATATACCTATCATAAATTAGCACCTCAGATTGTCTGCGTCGAACAATCAATGTGCACTACTTCAATGAAACACGCATCATTCTAATATTTACATACTTCTGTTAGACAGTATTTGAATTTGAAGTCGAAATTCCCTAAACATTTTTTAACCAATGAACATAAAATTTATTTATTTCACATTTATCTCTCTGCATTAATTTAATTTCCTATGGTCGGAGATAAAGTGTGAAGGCAAAAACTGGAAGTTTATTTAAACGAACTACTAAACTGTGTATATGTATAACCCTGAACCTGGTAGTACTTCTTTTACAGGATGAGTGTTAAACTATAAGATGTACCAATTTGTAAAAGTAGCTCAACACAAAAAACATTACACTGGAAAACAATAACATTTAAATTTCTCTAAAAATTTTGGCAGTTGTCATTCTCGTTTTTGTGCTTTAACAAGCAAAGCAAACAACTGAGCACTCTTGATATTTAAAATGTCTCCGAGATTTTGCTTTACTTCGTCACTTCTGCACTCCTTTTTCCCCACCAAAACTTTAAGACAGTTTTTCAGAACGGGAATAGAAAACTCAGTTTTTGATATTTTATATTACTAGTTTGTTAAGTCTTTCTGAACTCATCCTTCACTGAAAAACCAGAGTCTGAAAACGTTGGTATAACTCACCACTGAAATACTGGGTCTAAAAGACTTCCAAAAAGACAATCTTACTATTTCGTTCTTGACTTGTATTTCCAATAAAAATCATGGAAAAAATATTTAAAATTCAAATAAAACCTTAAACTATTAAGAATAATAAAAAAAAACGCAAACTAATTCATAAGTTAACATAAGAAATAAAAAAAATAATAATGATAAACATTAAGTACTATTATTACAACGCATTTCCACACTTTCATCTGCATCTGGTATTGGTGTAATCGAATCCCTTGGAACCTCAGCTTCCAATATATCAATGCAAATATCTCTCACTGTGGCACTCACAATCTCTTCAATAATCAGCTCTAAAACTTCCTCTTCTTCTACATAAAAATTACTCCAAATATTATCTTCCTCATACATCTCCTGGATGATAATCTCTCCGATATGATCTCTTTTTCCTCGGTGCCCATAAACCGAGTATAATTGACTTTTTTCTAGTCCATTCTTATCCATAGCCAGGTTTTTTCTTATTTCTTTGTAAATGAACTCTTGCATGCATTGTAGTCGATCGGGTGGATTGAAGAATGCCAATGAACTATGAAAGTTATTTGGATCGGCTGAGGTAAGAATTGGTTTGTATTCGGTTAGATATTCTTTGCATATATCTAGAATTATTCTTTCGTAAATATTTGTTATATTTTCGTCCAGCACAGAAGGTGGTTTCATCCCGTGTTCATCTTTTGTATCTGTAGATGAAATATTTCATAAAAAAAAATATGTTTCCATTTGTGGAGTGGAGTTACCTATATTAAGAATCTCATAATATAACTCCTTCGTGCGTCGAAATGTTATATCTTTGATTCGTTCTTCTGATGGGAATATAGTTGTCATAGGACTGCCATGGGCAGGAGGTACATATGGAGGTGGTGGCTTGTTGGGAATCTCTCGCACGTACATATAAGGAACGGCGTGTTCAAATTGCTTCAACTATTGATGAGGAGAAAATTAAATTAATATAAATATGTACATATATACAAAGAAGATTGAAACTTACCTCATTCTCAAGCATGGCCTGATGACGACGTCGCAATTCAACTTCGCTTATGATGTCTGGCATCAAGGCACTATCATTCTCTTGTTGATCCCTCTTACTTTCATCCTCCCGAGGTGGACTAAGAGTTTTTTCAGGACTTAAGGCCTTCTCAAAAGTTGCATCTAAATCTTTGAGGCTCACATCCAGGTCAATTAGACGTTTTTCAAAATCAGTTGTGTTTGCTGATGCTGATGGCGATTGAGATTCATTGAACTGCTCATCTTCAATAGTTGTTTCGAATTTCGGCAGGGATATATCATCGATATTAGTTTCTTCGCCTTCCGTAAAATCAGACTCGTAAAATGCATTTGTTAGGGGTTCAGATTCAACTTCAACCTGAAATGAAGGTGATTTTAAACTGATTATGACGCTAGAGCGTATTTGATTCGAACTGACGGTATCTTCAAATGCAGAAGAATACGATTGATGAATATCTTCTGATTTCGTCGTATCATGAACTTGATTCGAATTTATAATGTCTTCTTCACTTGGGATTATTGTTGGATCTGTTGAATGTTTTGAATTTGTACTATTGTCAATGGATTTAATACTTCTTAAAGTAGTTTCATCAGGAGGGGTCAACGATTCTGTTTGAGAAACTTGAGTATCTATTGATTGTTCATCCTTGCATGAAGGCGAATCTACTTTTGATTGAATAAGGTTGTTTGTCCAGTCATGACCATTCGTCCTGAGTTGTGCTTGTATGTCGCTGGCAGTACTTGCAGCTTGACTTGATGCAAAAATAGAATTACTGTTGTATGTACTGTTTAATAGCGATTTCAAAATGGAAACTGTAGCAGACTCGTCGGAAGAAGATTTTTGCGGCAAGCCCACTGGTGCAAGTTTACGGAGAACTTCATTGTTATTGGAGGTGCGGCTATAAGTACCTATTTCTTTACTTTCTGTTTCAGTGTTGATTACACTACTAGTTTCACTCTGAGAATTTGCCGGTTTGGCGTCGCATTTCGATTCAAGATCAGGCAGCGGAGAAATATCCTTTAAAGAATTTGATTTAATAATGGCTGATGTACTATTTAAAGTTTTAATTGAACTAGAATTTGTGTTTAGACTCTCTGTTGGAGTTTTTATACTTGATACAATTTCCGTTTGGTTTACTGTCTGAGTGATTGGTACATTTTCTGATGAGTTTTTGGAACTTTTTGAAATATATTCCTTCAAACTAGATTCACTTCCAACAGTCCCATCACTCATTTTACTCTGTAGTGCACCTCTATCGATAATATCTCTATTCACAGTTCTACTGGAATTTTCTAAATGACTTTTTAGATTGCCCTCAGTACTAATACTTTCTAAAGTAGATGTTTCTGGTAAGTGCATTTTAGTACTATCACCTTCTATGAATTTTGTGATGTTGTCGTTTGTGTTTGTATTGCCACCACTGTAACTCGAGCAATTTGTTTCAATTTTAGAATTTAATTGATAGTTTTTTGAACTATTAGAAGCACTTCCTTCAGGAGCACTACCGACATCTGAGAGAGAATGTAAAGTACTAAATTGTGTTTGATTGATAAGAGTTTCTATACTTTTGGAAGCGGTTGAAACAACGCTATTAGATAGTTCTGGAATAGTACTTGCTAATTCTGCAATACTACTGTCAATAGTATTTGGTGAGTCTTCAAGTGTATTCCTACTATTTTTAGATAAACCACGTTCACTCTCAATTTGAGATGATTTTCTAAGACATTCTGTTTCATTTGCTGTTGTGTCACTTTTCACAACCAATGACATAGAAGAAGTTTCAGAACTCTCCTTATTATTTATTCGATTATTTCTAGTTTCAAATTTACTTGATAACGATTGATTGCTTACTGTGTTCGGAATTTCGATCATGCTATTATCTGGTTTTGTATCTTTGTTTCGAAGACATTCGTTTTTATTTATCGACTGTAAATCCTGCGAGTTCTCCGATTTATTGATTCTATTGATGGTTTTTGTTGAATCTATTGCTAAGACTCTCGGATCAATATCGGTTTTAGAACTCAAAACATAGTTAATAGAAATATTTGAAGCATTTGCATTTTTAGTACTAAATCCTGCTTTGGAATCTAAATTTTGTGGTTGATCTTTTGTTTTGGTAGTACGTATCAAATTCGACCCATCTTCATATTTTTGAGCATTTTCCGATCTTTTTTGACCATTCGAACTCGAGCTTTGACATTCTGGCAAGGATTGCACAGCAGAGGAAGACGAATTACGACTTGTTGTTCCTCTTCTTTTCGAACTGGAATCATCTGATAAACCATCTCGACTTGATGTCGATGGTATAGCAAATCCCTCTTCAGCTGCACTCGGACTATAGTTGCCACGCATTATGTCCTCTTCAGATTGGCCCGAACTGAAATTCAAATTCAATTGTGGGATATCCATGCTAAGATTGGACGGCTGCTGTGGGGTGGTACTAATTATAGACGTCCGCCCAAGGAACACTTCCATTTGGCCGGCATTTTCTCCAAAATCATGCAACACCGCCAACTTGGCCTCTTCATAGAGTTGCTCGACATCAGCCTTGCACAGTTTGTATCTTTTATTGGGTTGAAATTTTTCTGTCCGTTGACTTGTCAGGCGACGCCAGAGTTTATTCAATTTGGTGCCACTTGTACGAACAAACTCACCAGAGCCAACGCCCGCATCTGTACTCGCATCAGCTCCGGAGATACTACTCAACTCCCGTAGACTTCGATCAATATCCTTGAGTTTCTTCTCCATTTTGGTTTGGTTGGGATTTCTTTCCTGGACAGTTGTAATTTCATTTTGCTGCTGATGTTGTTGTTGCTGAACATGTACGTTATTATAATCGAGTAGAATTTTTTCAAGCTGAAGTACTTCTGCCTCCTCCTGATCTAAACGACGATGCCATTCCATCAGTCGTTCTACATGCTCTCGCCTTCGGCGTAGATCCTCTTCTCGTTTTTGCAACAGCTGCTCCAAGCTGCGACTCGTCTCTAATTCGTAGCCTCTTACAATGGCCGAGGAGGACTTTGATCGGGCACTGTTATGGTTCTGTTGTTGTTGATGATGATGAATTTGATGGTGTTGTTTTTGTTGTGAGGTCGTTGATACCTGAATTCCTACTCGGCGCTGTTGCAATAAATTTACATCTGAAAAAGGACGAATTTCTGGTATTCGCAGTTTGTTGTCGTCTCGCTGAACTTTTGCCCGCTGTAGCAGTCTGTGGATGGAAAGAAGAAAGGAAATAAACTAAACAACAAAATCAAGGTTCCAGTCTATATTACAGTTGACGACGATGACTACGACGTCCGCCGCCCTCTATTTTTCTTTCTCACTCACTAATACGCGTGCTGTAATTCTAAAAATACGCAAAATACCGTATAAGACACAAGAGAGGTACGAGTTTTATTCACGCTAGTACCGCCGCCGCCACGCCGCATCGAATACGGCGAATACACACACGTAAATTGAAAATACGCGAGGGTGGCCCTGTTCGGATTTTAGGAGCTTTCCTTGCTTGCTTTGTGATTGAAGTTTGCTCCTCTACGACGAGATACACTGATCTACTAAGATACTGGCTGTCGTGTAGACGGTCTGAACTGTGCGCCTACCGATTGAAGCAATGTTTGTTTTAGTTTGTATCGCGATTAGATTATTTTTACAAACAAAAAAAGAAAAGAAGAAAATAATAATAAAGAATGGAAATTCTCTAGATTAGATTAATTGGTGCGGCGTTGTCGTCCAGTCGTCCAAGTCGATGGCTCGGTACGGCAGACGATGACAAATAAGCGAAAGAAAGGTATGCCAGTGCCAGAAGCCAGCATCATGCCAATTGGATCTATGTTGTTCTGTAATTAGCTTTTAGCTGTCTTGTTTACATTTTATCAAGAGATGATCGCACAAAAAAATTGAGTCACACGCGCGCTTAATACTAACTAACTAACAACGAGTACCAAGCGTATTCATCGTTTTCGTCGTTTATGAATGGAAGAGCGATCTTGGACGGAGGATCACTATTAATAGAATTCATCATCTTTGTGGCGGATTTCCTATGTGAGCTCACATTTGCACAATCGAACTGGCAGTGGCAGCGGCGGCGCACGCTGATGATATTTATGATATTTCTAGGTTTGCCTGCCTGTCGTTGTTGTCTGCCCATCGGAGGAGTTTTCCTATACACCCTCTTGTGAGTGAAATTACTTTTGGCAGCTGCTCTGGTTCTGTTGGATGAACCGCAGCAGTACCTAACCTCCCTGTGTTGTTATTTAAATTTATAACTTAGTACGTCAGATCTCTCTCTGGCACTCATATAGGATCGCGCACACACTGAATTTGTTGGCTTTATATTCTTATGTGGTTTATTAGAAAAACCAAAAGTACTTTCACGCCAGACAATCGAACAGGAGCACTTTAAAGCAGGGCAAAGACCTACACGCATATTTTGTATTATATAGAAGCAGTGACACATTAATAACATTAATATATGGCGCCAATGTCTGGAGGGATTTGTTATGTAAGAAAAAGCAAAGATATGAGTATAATTAGTAGCTTTCCTGATGAATAGTGTGTGTAGGTATATATTTTTATTTATTATATTGTTTGTCTGTTGATTAAAAATATAATTTTATATCACAATTTTACGCTGTGATACTTGTTGAAATGAGAAAGGTGACGAATTTGAGTGTTTTATTATTTTTTATTATTTTTATTTAAGAACTGTTTGCTAATTCGGTAAAAGTCGTAGGTACCTAATATACAAAGACAAAGATGTTTCAAGTAGTAACAATAAATGTTTTTACTTGAGCTTGAGCAGTCATTTTTGAAAATAATTTCAATGGAATTTACAATGTCAACACATAAAAGATAAACAGATTGTGTTATTTTTTCAAATACATACAACAAATACACAAGATAGGTATGTAGGTAAGTATAAATTCAGTTGAAATTATAGAATTCTTTAAACAGCAGCTTTTTATTGTAAACAAATTCTCCTGAACCGGGTAAACAGGAATTATTTTGTACGTAATTTTTAATGAATTAATGAAATAAAGGCTTTCTCACTGTTGATTCGTATTTATTTTAGTACTAATCAGAGGGACTGGCAAAAAAACAAATGAACGATTATATTAAAATTGATTTTTTTTTTAATTTATATGCACGCATACCTGAGAAGACATCGAGCTAAAACAATTATATGACAAACCCCGACGGTAGGATTACCATCCTTTAATAAAAACGAACAAACGACGGTAGGATTACCATCCTTTATTAAAACGAATAAAACGATTAGGAAGAACTGTTTTTAGCAGAATGTCCTATAGCTAGCGGCCGGCTGGCGCGTCGTCTGGCTGGCAATTTTTTTGTTGATATAGGTATTTGAGTTTTTTTTAACAACCGCGAAGTAATTTCGTTGAACTATTCCTGATTAACAATTTAAGTTCTTCAATTATATTTTGTACACTTTGCGATATCTCTCGTTAAAATATATTTATTTATACTAAGAAGAAGACTATAGTAATCGTTTCAAATGTTGTTGAACAAATTTCCCCATCGTTGTTCCATATCCTCGAAAATATTTTTTAAATTTAAAAACGGTATTGATCACGATAACAGAATCCGAAGACCTGCGGAAGGAGTAAAAATCAATTTAACCATTTTACTTGCGATATACGAGTATACATATATATTTAGGTACAATTAAAAGTTTTTATGCGACCTTTAGTCCAAATGCGTTTCGGTCCTGATAACAACTACTGTGGACGTCGTCAGTTATGGCTGTAATTGTTACCTTTCTAAGGCCCATTTGGACTTAAGGTCGCATAAAACCTTTTAATTGAATTTCATTCGTCAGGACAAGGGGCGAACAACAAATGCTTCATCTAATTAGGGGAAAATAGTATACTTGCGGGAAATAAGTGACGAATTGGGGTTAGGCGCTACAGTTTCAACGGTTTTTCGTACATTAAAAAGAAGTGGAGTGATTGTTCGGGGAAAAATGAAGTCAGCTCCAAATCTGACAACAACCCACAAACAAAAAATATTGCAGTTTGTCCGTCAAAACCGAAATTGGAAAATTGTTAGTAAAATTCTATTAATTAACGCTTAACTCTTCTAATTTCATAACTAATTAATTATATAATCCAATGCATTTGTTTACAAAGATTATTTTCAGTGACGAGAAGAAGTTTAATCTTGATGAACAATATTGTTTTAACGGTTATTGTCACGCTCTGAGGAAAGAAAAAAAAGAGGAACTTCGGCGGTGGTAGTTATATGGTTTGGTGAGCTTTCTGCGATTGTGGTAAGGTTTCACTTTCCTTCACCACCTCAAGGATGAACAGTGCAGCCCACACCCATATGCTTCAAGATAATTTGGTTCCTTACATAAGACGATTTTGTCGAATTAAGCAAGTATTTCAGCAAGATAATGCTCCAATTCATGTCAGTCGTCAAAGTTTAGAGTGGTTTCAAGCTCATAACATCAATTTATTTGAGCGGTCGGCACTTTCTTCTTATGTAACCCAATTGAAAACCTTTGAGGAATTTTAACTCGCAGGGTTTTCCCCCATTATTGCCGAGCTCCGAGAGGCAATTGTGGAGCATGGAACTCCTGAGCTTTTTTTTGTGGGCGGAGATTAATGACTAGGAAAAAAACGGCTTTCAAACCTTGGTCAACTTGCCCCTCTCATAACATAGATGAAAAAGCATGCCTTGGAGTGGTTTACAGACGTTGCAAGAAATACGCAAAAAAAAGTGTGCCCAACTTCAAGCAGGGAGTACGAAGAGCAGTATCGCGAGCTGGTGGAATTATCTGCACAAAGCGCGATCGAATAAGAAGCAAGTGAACCCGAGGAAGCCTACACGTCAAAAATACCATCTTGGACAAAATACAGCATGGCCAACTAAGCTGGTACTGTCATGTACAAAAAAGATGCCATGAGAACCCAGTTCAAAAGGCAATAGCACAAGACGTTCCAACACTATCGCGGAAGAAAGGCAGGCGCAAAAACTCCTGGATGAAACAAATGCAACGACACCTGCATTTAGTTGGCGTCAGACATGGAACAATCCAAAACTGGGAGGCCTGTCAACGTTTTCTGATGTCAACCCGGCGAACTCCACAAGTGGAACCTTAGGTGAAGCAATTGAGTGGGAGAGTTGTGGTCCCTATCGAGATCATGACAATCCCCGGTTAAATGAATAAGAAGAAAAAGATGGAACTCCATAAACGATTCCATATTAAAAAAAAACCTTGTCAACAGTATGCCAAAAAGAATTTTTAGCTTAGTTGACAATAGGAGTATTAAGGTTGTACACGAATGTACTTACTTAAAATTAAAAACAAAAAAAAAATAATAATAATAAAAAATGCGGTTATACTACTGCAATACGGAAAAATGTGTTTTTTTTATAATACTTATACAAAGCACTGTGTATCGTAATTGGTGAAAGATGCGGATTCCATAATCGGCATGAATATATTAAAATCCCGACCTTATAAAGATCAAAATTATGAGCTCGGATTTCAGACTTTTATTTGTTATTTTAGTTACAGCTTTAGGTATCTTAATGATAGGCAAGAGGCATTAAAGCATAATATTGGTGCAAGTATAAATTTTGAGATCAAAATTGGAATCCTTTTTATGATGATGGTAAAAATCTTCGTATAAAATCATAAAATTTACTCATTTTTGTAAGACCTAATTTAAAAAAAAAAAATTTAATCGAATATAAGAAAGTTGAAAATAAGAAATATTCTAGGCGAGCTTGCATTTATTAATAACTATATACAAAAAATACCCCATGCCTGAAGTAATTAAACAAATCTGTGCAGCTGTTTTTAGAAAAATATGTTTGCATTTGCTAAAATTTTGTATGGCATATGCCGTTATCAAAAAAAAACCCCAAGGTCCAAGTTTGAAGAAAAATTGACCCAAGCCGCCTGGGGCATAGGTTTGAAGACTTGGAGAAAATTATAGTTTGACTAAGCATATATTTAGGACATACAATTTTGATCAAAAACAAAAATTATCTTGGGATATTTTTGCAATTCGTCTGCCAACTAAAAGTTAACCACAAGTTATTCCAATGTAAATAACAAACAGTTATACTTACTTTTTGATTTCCTCTCTTTCTTTTTCCATTTTCAAAAGAATTCCTCTTTGTTTTTTCTTAACTGTTGATATCTGTAGAACTAGACCCTTTGACTTATATCGTTCCTTCTGTACTTCTAACCAAGCAATTTGGCCCTTAGTCCGATCGATTAACGCTTTTTCTCGCATTTTAAGCAATGCTGCTAAATGATCAGACTTATTCGTTTCATTTTGGATTAGTTTTTCGTACTAAAAAAAGAAAAAAAAATCAACAATAATTAATTAGTTAATTTTTCAACAAATTCAATTTCCGTTAGCTTACCATTCCAATACTGGAATAATTAACCGTAGATTCCGATAGACTTCTATTCAATGACACCACAGATATTTCCATGTCAGATTTATTGAAAATTCGGACAAATTCACTGTCCAATGAGGAATTTATGAAATTCGGTGAAGATCGAGCTTGAGATTCGGAGGAAATTTTATAACTTGGTGGTGGCCCGGCTGACAATTCTATTTGATCATAATCTCCCCGCGACGTGTTTATATGACTTTTGATATAATCTTCATGCTGCGGCGATGTCTCCAATGAATCCAAGGAATATTGATTTCCTGACATATTCTCCTTGTTAGGTGATTCTTCATGAATGACTTCTTCATGAATTGTTTGAGTTCTAGTTGAGCTTTGTCCTTTTTCTTCTGAAGACACAATAAATGTCTGGGTTGCCAGAGAAAGGGGAGATTGATTGGTTGATTGAGATTGCATATTTTTGAATGAACTTTGTGATTCTTCCTCCTCTTCTTCTTGTACTTCTTCATTCGAAGAAGAAGCCGAAGAAGAGTTTTGGGTATTAATTTCACTTGATTGTTTCGACGATTCTTGAATCTCATGAATACTACTATCTGATTGAGTTCCATGTGGTGGTTCTTTTGATTCTGATTTCGCATCGGCATTCGAAGACTCTTCAAAATCAGACACATATTCTGCCAGTTCAACACGATTTGTTGTCAGGACTGAACTATTTTTTTTTTCTGGACTAAAAATTTGCGACTTCACCAGGGTTGTCTTCAATTGTTGATTAACTTCGATTACTTGCGAAAGACTGCGATTAAAATCATCCAGCAGCTGACTAAAGTCCACACTCCCATCTGATCTATTGGTATTCGAACCAGAATCAACTCTGCGATGAGATGAAGTGTTTCCAAAATCATCACCCCTTCCCAGTGTTATGTTGCTCATCGTTGATTTTGACTTTATGTGTAAATTTGTTATATTGTCCATAGACAGCGGACTTAGGGCTTCTGGTTGAAAATTCTTCGATCTTCCATTGAAATTTTTTTTCTTTTCCGGACTCGAGAATACAGAACTCGAGACTGTTGTAGCATCCTCGTCGAATTGTTGATGCGGCTTCGTTTTGAGTTCGCTAAATGTGTTGTTTGTGTCTGGCAGCTTTATTGACATCGAACTGAAGTTTGATGTTTCTTCCGAGATACTTCTTGATAATCTGGACTCACCCATATTTTCCTTATTCGATAATAACTTCTCGGCTGATTTGGCTAGAGACTTATCATTCTCATTATCTATGATTCGCCTTTTGACACTGTTATTTCTATTGGTTTTTGGATAGGAAACTGGTGTTTCAATTGATATTTTCTTTGCCACTTGTTGTTGTTCCATCGATGAGGAGGAAGAAGATGCAACAGCAGGAGGATTCGCTATAGCCTCTAGTTTCTTACGAACTGCCATAATGAAATTATAAGGGTAAGCTTGAACTAATGTTGGTTTCAGCCAGTAGGGAAGTTCAGTATTCTTTTTTAGGGCTTTAGAAGATGCTAAAGCAGCGCAATCAGCTTGAACAGATTTTTCGCGCATCGATGTACGGGATCGAAGTTTGGTATCAGGAACTTGCAAATCCAATTCTGGAGAGCTTCTTCTCTTTAAACTTTTTCCATACAAACTTGATTCGGATGGTTTTTGTTCCAAATTCTGGTTACTGCTAGCTATTGACTGTTGTTTGGAGCACTCGTTGAGTCTCGATGTTGGCTGTTCTAAGAGGTGTGGTGTAATGGCATTTGATAGAAGGTTTTCTCCCTCTGTCACTAATCTGGATGTTGGAAGACCTGGTTCCTGTGGAGTGAGAATATCCGCAATCAGATTTTCCTTATCCATATTTATGTCCTTTATAGCACTGAATGAGTGATCTTTAAATTCAGGCTTCCGCAGCAGGCCGATCTTTTTGTAGTTCTCAGCCAGTGGACTTGGGTCGTGGTGGTTCTCTGGTGGGGACTTGGCATTTACAACCCTCACTTTTTCCGCCAATGATTCAACTCTGCTAGTTTTAGCAGGTAATTCTGTTTCACTTGAAATTCCAGTCCTAACTTCATCACGACTTGAAGTTGGTGCTTTCAACACTCTTTCTGGCCATGCTTCTATCACTTGGGTCTTTAAGGGAATATCTCGTTCCTTATTCATTACTTTCATGATTTCTTCTCGTCGTCGTGGAACATGCTGATCTTCACTTGTGTGGGATTTCTTTTTAGCTATTTTGACATTTTTATCTAAAATCTTGCGAGTATTCTGCCTAAGATTGTCTAGACGCTTCTTTATCTCATCCTTATCAATGGAAGTTTTTGACTCTTGCATAGTTGCTTGAAGGGATCTCCTCTTCTTTTTTTGTTCTTGCATGTAACGCTGTGCTTCTTCGGAATTATATGTCTTCTCGCGTTGCTTCGGCGGACTGTTTTTCTCTTCTATGTGTGCCGATTTACAACGCACTGTTTGGGATTCTTGTTTTTGTAGTGTTTTTCGTGCGGTAGGACGTCGTAAATTCGTATCAGTCTTGCTTCTCTGGATTGTATTTAATGGCTGTTTTGGAGGGGATTTTTTTGCGACTGCAACTTTCAGTGGTGGTTCCTCTGCAATTGCTTTCTTTTGTTTCGTTGGAGTTTTTGACATTTCATTGAGCATTTCTTGGATTTCTTTGACTTCTCTATCACGATCTTGTCGTTTCTTTTGGAATTCTCCAACCTCAGCGACGATGACAGTCTTTTCGTTTTCATTCACATCATCTCGATTTGATTTTGTAGTTGTCGATGGATTGTAAACTAGTTTCGCTATTTGGGTTTTCATCATTCTGGGACTATGACTGCGTATTGGGACAGCAGTGGTAGCTGTAAAGAAAAAAATAAATCCAAACAAAATGAAATAAAAGTGAAATTATGTTAGATTTGTTTGATTTTTTTTATATCGAAAGTTCAAGAATTCTTTGTGGCACCTACATAAGCGGAGCACATTTTACTGGTGGATACAAGTTTGCCTGTTTTAGCTAAGGCTTTACAATTTCTTTAAATGGTTTGGGTTTTTCTTTTTTTTGCAGAATGTTAAACCACTAAAACTTGGTGGTTTACCATGACAAGTAAGTTGTGCGAATATTTGAACATTTTAAACGAATTTTTTTACACTAGAATATGCCTGCGCGGTTGAATTACCCAATCGTATACAGAATTTGTAATCAATAAAAAAATCTGTCTGGCTCCATTTGAGTGCGATTGATTTTTTATAGAAAAAATATTTTTAAATTATTTGGAGCGTTTTTATACGTTAAAAGAATGAGCTAAGCCCTCGCTGAGACGTAGAACATTTTTACGAATCTAGAAATTCTAGAAATGTTCTATACTTCACATATATACAGAGTGATTCGCAAAGAGAGGGTTGAAAATAAAAGAATTTATTTTTGGTTTTACAAAAAGTTATAACGTAGCATTGTAAGTGTTTCCGTTGTTTTTTCATTATTTGCTTAGATAATTGACAATCCTGCCTAAACGGGGGGAGGGGATTAGATACACCCCACCCCCCAACCAAACGATTTCTTTTTGTATCGAGCCAAACCACACGCTCAGCTTGTTGTCACAGCTTATTTAATTTAATTTAACTTAATTTAATTAAATTAAATAAAATAAAATTAAATTAAGTTTAATTTAATTTAATATAATTTAATTTAATTTAATTTAATTTAATTTAATTTAATTTAATTTAATTTAACTTAATTTAATTTAATTTAATTTAATTTAATTTAATTTAATTTAATTTAATTTAATTTAATTTAATTTAATTTAATTTAATTTAATTTAATTTAATTTAATTTAATTTAATTTAATTTAATTTAATTTAATTTAATTTAATTTAATTTAATTTAATTTAATTTAATTTAATTTAATTTAATTTAATTTAATTTAATTTAATTTAATTTAATTTAAATTTGTAATGTCATAGTCTCGCTCACACATTCTGATCGTTTACTAAAAGAAAAAAATGGGCACGACTGCATCGCACAAACTTGCTCTCGTAGCTTCCAACTTGAACGTAGTTTAAAATTGTCAATGTGCATAATGTGGTTCTATAACATTATGAAATCATTAAAAAAAGTATTAAAAACAATTTAAAATAAAAATTATTACTACAATTTACTATAGATTTGTTTTTTTTAATAGCTTAAACAGATAGGGCTCAAAAAAGTGTATCTGATTTGTTTGATAAATGTGAATTTACGAAAAAAAAATTTCAAAAATCGTTAGAGCGGTTTTCTTGAAAATTATTTTTTATACATATAAAATTTTTGAACATTTTTAAAAATAAAATTTGGTATGCTTACTTTTAGAATTAAATAATTTACAATTTTACACAAAATTTAAAAATATTCATTGACCCGTTTTCAAGATATTGAATTTTCAAAAAAAAAAATTTCAATATTTTTTTAAAAATCCCAAAATTAGTTTTTCAAAAAAATTTATATGCAAAATTGTTAAAACTGTAAAGGACGACCTACATACAAAATTTACTTAAAATCGGTGTAGCCGTTAACGAGAAATTTTAAAACCAAAAAATCGGTTCTATGACAGGTACCATTAATAACCGTTACAAAATATTTTTTTTTCTACCATAATATTTACTTTAGTAATCATAGTAGCTCGTAATTTTTTTTTCAAAATCGTTAGAGTCGTTTTTGAAATAAATCAATTTTTGTATATTGGTTGTATGACAGGTACCGTTATTTTTTGAGATAAAAAAAAAATTCAATTTCCCCTCTAGGGAATCCCATAAGAACCTTAAGTCCAAAGTTTGAAAAAAATCGCTTCAGCCCTTTAGGCTGCAGGTGGAGGTACATACAGACAGAATTGTAATGTTAGGGAAAATTATTATCTAGAAATTTTTTTTGCACGAATCCTAAACTTGCCCTATACTACGTATATCTCAAGTAAAAATCGCTAAGCAAGCCATCGAAGAATTATCGTTTTTCACAAATCACTAAAGACGAGATACGGGAACTTAAATGGGACAAACTTAGAAAGAATTCTCAACGACAGACAAAATGCGAGCATTTAAAATGGGATGGCGGCTATATCTCCCTTTTTTCGAACAAAAAAGTAGTTTCCGTAGTTTTATTTTTTTTTCTTCAAAACTTGAAGACAAATTTGTTGTAAGTTTTGCCGTTGTAATTTTTTTACAAAACAATTTATATTTTCAAAAATATACCTACACATATTTCTTCAAAATATTTTGTTGGTCTATTTTAGATTACCATTTTGTTCCTATCCCCAATTTTATAGGAACTTTTATTCTCTGGATCGAAAATCGTAAACCCAAAACAAAGTTTCCCATCGAGAATCTACTTGAATTTCTTTTTACCAGAAAATAAGTCATGCTAACATCAAATTTTTTGAAAACAATTTCGAATGTTTTGATAGTAGTAAAATAAAGGAGAATAGGCAAAAATGAATAGGATCTGGTCCATCTACTCAACAGGACGTTGGAAAGGTAATGACGAGTACTTCAATAATTTATATGGCCGTAAAGCTCTAAACCAGCGATGGCAAACCAATGGCACGCGTGCCATTGGTGTCACGTGACGAAACATTATGGGCAGCTCATCAATTGAGAAATCCGATTCTGGGGCCGAAGTATGTTTTCAGTGAACGAGTGCGGAACTTTCACACGTTATCGAATTATCGAGTAAACACATTGGTATGATGTTATACGAAGTATCACGTATCGAATTGAGCTCGTATTTTACTAGGATAATACTAGAACATTTTCCTAAACGTTAATATTCCTAACTTTGAATTGGTCGATTGCCACAGCTGCTTGTGTTGGGCTCATGTTTTGTTTACATTTGTCTTTGGAATTTAATTTGGCCAAAAATATTTTTTTTTGCTACATCGAATTATTGTGCCTTAAAATCAAGAATAATTTTCTGGGTGATGTTTAATTTATTTTAATTCACCCTGAAAGACAATTAATTGATGTTGTGTAGGAATATTTGAAGAAAGAGAATAATTTTATTTTTCTGCCATTTTACTGCTCACTTGTCTACCTAGGATCTATCGTATGAAAAAACAATCGTTCACTGACGAGGAAATACCAAAAATCGAATTCGATACTCGTTACTTTACTCGATATCTTAAGAAGGAATCCCAAATGCAGATAATTCAGTAACGTATTGCTAACTCACTGATGCGGTAATTCGGCCCCTGTTTTTGACCGACAGCATCGGCTGTCTACATCGAATTTAGTTTTTTTCTTCTTGTTTTCCCTTTTTTTTAAAGTGGTTCTAAAGTGTTTTTAGAACCGATTCAAATGAGCCCCATTTAATCTAAATCGAAACTGTAGAAGTTATGGATTTTTGTATATCAATAAGTCAAAATTGTCTTGTCTTTTGCACTTTGGCTTTTCACATGCTTCTAAAATTTCCTATTAAGGACGAAAAATTCGTTTAAAAAGAAAACGACTTTCACAATTTTGTATCGATTAAGATGAAAATAAAGCCATTTGATTTGGTACTAACAACACTTGAAAATACTTTTAAAAAAAAAGGAAGAAGTACAAGCATGCGTCTAAAAATGGTCTTCGAACGTTAAAAGATTTTAGAAAATACGTGTAAATTTACAAATACATTTTTAAAAAATCTGTATGTTTTGTATTTTATAAAAAAGGAATCACTTTCTTCTCTAAAAACCATAGATACTTAAAATCAGTCAAAAGCCGACTCATTTAAAAATTGTTTTACAAGAAGTCAAAAAAATCAACATTTTTATGTTTTTCTTTTTTTAATTATTTTAAGTCTATTTTAGAATCCGGTTACAATCAATAATGTACACTTTTTTTCTTTACTTATAATTTTAAACGAGTGAAAAATATTTGTAATCCTTTATTATATAGAGGTGGTCTTGGGAGGTGTTTTGTTAAACGTTTCGTAAATGACAATTAAAAAAAAAATATATGCACATTTTTTCCTTTTCCCCTAAAGATGATTTTGACACTAACATCATTATTGAAAACCCAATATTTGTATTTTTTTAAAATTAAAAACTCGATGATATGCTATATTTGCAGAACACTGATGCTTACGACCTCTAAAATCATTTTAAAAATCCGAAGAAAATCTGCTATCTCCAACCGGTGGTTGATGAAAACATACAAAAAATACAAAAACGTGGTTCATCCAAAGATTACATATAAAATGTTGCATACTGTAAAATTATTCATTTTTTTCCTAGTAGCCATTTGAATTGACGAAGAATGTACACATGGTGGCACGCCAAAAACATTTCAAATTTATTTTAAAAAAATGACACACGGCTCTAAAAATGTTCGCTTTCCATGCTCTAAACCATGGGGTTCGAGACATATTGGGACAATTTTTAGTTGGAGCTTGCCTTAATACTATTCCAGGAAAATTAGATTTTTACAAGGAAAAAATTAGTTCGAGGCTGAATTTTGGTATGAACATTGGTAATGGTACTCTTTATAGACTGAGAAAGTTCGAGGACCGCTACCTCAGTTACAAGGGGTCAAAGGTCACGAAAATGGATTCTTTGAAAACAGCTTGAGAACGGTTTGGTTTAGAAAAAAAAATGTACAGTACAATCTTGTAGCTGAGGAAATTTCCAACAAAAATGCTTTTCCCTTAACATTTACCGTTAAAAAGTTATAGCAGTTCAAACAAGTATCGTGAAATTAGCCGTTTTTTGCACTTTCTTCCACACCACCATAGAGGTCAAGTGCCCAGGTGCGTTTTTTTTATGTGATATCCCCAGGAGGCTTATTTCACTTTGTTATGCAAATAAAATTTAGTCAACATTAGATACTAATCAATGTTTGAAAGTCTGATTGTTTTGTTATGGCGTGGTAAGATATGCCTCATCATTAATGTCCTCTTCATACGGATCAATTTGAATTGAGTTTGTACATGTCTGTCCATGGTATTGCCCACAAACTATTGAACATTTTAACTCCGCTTTTCGATAACTACAATTAGAACCGCAACCTTTACTACAATTACAAAAAATTGTTTTAAGAAGTTCATCAGGTGCTGGTTGGAGCAGAGTGGTAATAGGCTCCAAAACATTATTTCTCAATACCCATCCCCAGCTTTCAGGATTAGTACTATATCTTCCCAGCCAAATTTGAACTTGATAGTAAATAGGGTAGATAATTGTACAGCCTTGTTGGGCCTGGTCAATCGGACAAATGTGAAATAACTTAGTGCATTGATACGATCTTGTTTTCCAGGTGCTTTGTAAAATGCTAGAAGTAGACGTATACCGTTTTCATAAATAATATTGGGAGGGCAATTGCCTCTGGAAAATACTTCGGCATATTTTAAGAGATCGTCACTCTTTTCGAAAAGCTTGAAGAATTTTAATTTGCCTTTGTTGTAAAGAGCAGAAGTTGAATCACAACCAGTAAATGCATGCCAAAATAAGATGTGGGCTTGACATTTTGGGTAAGTGGCTAAACTTTGAGTACAATATAATTTAGATTCAATTTTAGCTTAACCTTGTTTTTGAAAGTAAATCTTTTTATTGCTATTAAGTCAACATCCTCTCCTACAACAATACTCTTGCGTATCTCAGCACAATCTATGGCCGTTTCGATAATCAAAACGTCAGCATCATTTTTGGCTTGCCTCCCTAGGATGTTAGCAAACTTAATCTTTCCAGAAAGCATAGCAATGAGTCGACTTTTGTTGTTTGCATTAGCGAGAAATTGTTGTTTCGAAGTTGACGCCGTCATTGATGTATCAAACAAAATATCTGCTGATGACGGAGCTGGAACACACCAACAACGCTGCTCGGAAGCTTTTATGTTGTTTCGCTGATCTTTATAGCCATCGAACACAATGATGACATGTTTTCTAAAATGCTTTTGTATAATAAGTGTAGCTATCAAAAATTGCGTTAAATGAGTTCTCTCAATTCCATATTACACGATGCAGTAAAAACCCTCCATCGATGATGTTTGTTACCTTTTTATAAGCGTAATCTTCTTCAACTGTCTCTAATAATTCATAAAGGGCAGATTTTTTATTTTTTCTTCCTCGTCAAAAAGTGACAACAGATAAGCTCGTACGTTAAAAATGTCTGCAGTTGGTCTTCAAAAAACTTTTCTAATTGGTTAAAAACATTTCGGACCCAAAAATTAAAATTAAATGAATTCGCGTGCAATACTTACGATTCTTTGATTAGCAGTAAGTTTTTAACGATAAGTGCTACGGACAAGATAACAATAACCATATCCGTGGAAAATAACCTCAGCTACAAGTTTGTGCAACAATTTTTTTTTCTAAACCAAACCGATTTTGAGTTACTTAAAAAAAAAAAACACATCTTCATGGCCGATTATTGTACCAAAAATTAAAATTAATTAATTTTACGACTCGAGTGATTCTTTGAACTGCTATAACTTTTTAATGGTCAATGAAATAGACAAAATGTAAACAAGCAATTTTGTGGGAAATCGCCTCAGCTACAAGTTTGTAGTATACATATTTTTTCTTAACCAAACCGTTTTCAAGTTATTTTCAAAAAACCCATTTTCATGACCTTTGACCCCTTGTAACTGACCTAGCGGTCATCGGATTAATGAGGAACTCTATCAGTTTATAAAGAGAACCATTACCAATGATCACACCAAATTTCAGCCTCGAACAAATTTTTTCCTTTCACCTTTCACAGTAATGTGTCAACATCATTGAAAACATTATTGCGAGTGTTTCATTTTATTAAATGGCCGTTAAGATCTAGACCATGGGTTTAAAGAGATAATGGCATAAAAAACGGCAAAAAGAAAAAAATGCAATTCTTCATTGGCAACCGGTCGCGTATTGCCAAACTGTATATCAGTATAGAGCTCCGGCGCTCTACAATAAACTACAGAATGCTCATTCAAATTAAGAGCAGACGGGAAACTAAGAGCAAAGTACCTGTGGTTACAGAGCCATCGTTGACATTGGTATAGTTAGGTCAAAATTCTTTTTTAAAAATTGTGCTTTCAAAAATTCAGTTTTTCAAAATTCTGCGAATAATAAAAAAAAGTTTCAAAAATGTAAAAAAGCGCGCGCAAAATGTATACCAACCCAGAACTCACCACACACAATAACTATACCAACGTGATCGCCAACCGGTCTACCAGCCCAGTAAGATGTCATACCTCGTTGAAAAGGATATTGCGTGTACTTCATTTCATTATATGGCCATTCAGCTCTAAACCATGGGGTTCGGGATTTATTCGGCTTCAAAGCACCAAAAACAAAAATAATGCAAATCCTCATCGGTAACTGGTCTACCAACTCAACAGTGATGTGTGATACATCAATGGAAAGGTTATTGCGTGTGCTTATATTTTTGTATAAGGCTATTAAGGAGTAGGTAGTGGGCTTCGAGGCGTCTTACAAAAATGCAGAAAAGAGCAGTAATGTAATTCCGCATTGAAAGCTGCGCAACATACTATACAGTAATACAGTATAGTATGTGTGGAGTATATCGCATTCAATTTTGTATATGCCGTTAAGCTGTAGACCATGGTCTTTGTATAACAATGCAATTAATCATACTGTTGAGTAGGTAGACCACTTTGCCCATTCTCCTTTGATCTAGGTTTACAATTTGTTGATAATTTTCTTGACTCAGATCTGACATCACTGTCACTTATTTGTCATTCTATCTAAATGATTGCTTGTTATACCTATCTACATTCATTTTTGAAATAAAAGAGAGGTCTCGTCGCAAACTGTAGTTGCATTCGCCTATTTTTGTTTACTTTTACACAACAATAAGTAATAATAGAGTAGAAAAGGTCTCTTTAAAAAACCCAAACTTTATGCAGAAATCCATAGGGGACATTTAAATGTAGAAGTAAATAGGTAGGCCCAGTTTTCCAGTGACTGGACTACAGTACAACTCGAGCTCAGAAGGGATCTAAACGACCAATAGAAAACAAAATTACTAATGACCATAGTTGGGGGTAATTTTTGTCTATACATTTTATATTAGTTCTAATGTTTTAAGACGCTTTTTGAGATCAAGCAGTCCATACGAAAATTAAAAAAAAAAAAAAAGGTTGGCTGTTTTGTTGAACCAAATATCTATCTACTCAATTATTTCATAGGTATGATTTCGTACACCGCCTCTGCGTGACATTGAACTTTAAACAACGTCAGCGACATATGCCTACCATATGGATGCCATAAAGTAGAACATGCATTATCTTGAAAAATATTTGCTGCTTATTTGAAAATCAAGACGAGCAGATTTTCGTACCTGAGACCCAGAGGGTTGGGACAACACAATTTTACTTCGATTTTAAGAACAATTCACCCCTGCTTAGAGCGCAATAGAGCAAAAAGTACATACCTATTATGTATGTATGTAGTAGGTATACTTTTTTAAACAAAAATAATTTGAATTTTATCACGTACATAATAATGTATGTATAAATGCAAAAATTCTGAATATTAAATTGAAAGATTCGTTACGAGGAATTGTAAACAAAAGTAAAAATCAAAAATTTGTTAGACAACATTTTGAAGATTGTGATTGCGAGATCGCTCCTCTTATTCTACTGCGATAAGGTAGAACCATAGATTTAGATACCTACATATACGTACTATAGTGCAAAATATCTCTAAAATATCTTTAGAAGACCTTTTTTTTTATTTATTTATCTTGAATTCACCTTTGTAATTATTAATAAACAACATTGTTCAGGTTTTCGGAGTACCTACCAATATAAATTTAAAAAAAAAGCTGACAGAGCAGGCTCTAGGTTCGGGGACGAGTGCAATGCAAGCAAAAAGCAATATTTATAGCTACACATTCCTCACAAGACGAAGCTAATTTATTAGATTATTGGCAGAAACATAAGAACCTTGTTTATTTATTTGTTATAAATCGATTTAAATTAAAAATATTCAACAAAAATATACTCAGGTATGTTTCGATTTTTACCTGAACTTGGTTTTGGAATTTTTCTTGCTGATGCAGCACTTTCTTCTGCGTCGTTATTGCAATTATTTTGAATGGTAGCAATGGGAATTATTGATGTGCTGGCGGCTGTTTTCCACATCGCTGGTGGTTGATGGGTCTTATCAAATGGCATTTTCGTACATATTAATTATTAAATGAATGTATAATATTTTATTATAATAATACAAAATGCTAAGATTATTTAAAACAAAATAAGCAAAACATACAAGAGTAATAAATAATCAACTGAATGCAAACAAAAATTAATACGTTTGTGACAAAACGTCAAGCAATTTGAATTTGCAACCAACAACAACCTTGTCAAACCGGCTGTTGATTGAGGAAGCGAGATGGGTAGAAAATTAAATTGTATGGGAAATTATTTTGTTTTGATAAATAATGAATGAAAAAGGGAGAACGGAATAGATAAGCAGCTGCTTGATGTTTGGGAACAAAGATGAAAGAGATGTTAAAAAAGAAAAGAGAGAAATAAGCTAGCTTTTTACTGGAATCACATTAAGGTGTTTACACAATGGAAAATAACTCAAGTACAGTAAGGAACAAAATCTTTGGATGTCGTCGAAAAACACAAATATTTTTGTTCGTGTTAAGTCCCATTCATATGAATCCGCGACTTGCGTCTGCAAATGGTCGCAGAATTTGACATTTCATTCATTTGAGTGGTCGCAGAGAGCTGCGAACAGTCATGCAAAAGTTAAGTTTCAAATAATAAAACAAAATTATTGTCTGTTTTTAGAGAGTAATAAACAAAAATATTTAATTATTTGCAAATAATTTTACCCTTTTTTCTGCGGAGCTTTTTAGAAACCAAACCAAACAACACGAGTAACACCAGACACTTTATTTTTGAGGTTAAATTCGAGCGAATTATTCGTTTGCAGCTTTGTGGAATGCGTCTTGTATTTGTGGACTGTGAATTTTCATTTGACAGGTCGCTGTGCCCTTGGTTTTTACATATGCGTGGTAAAATATATACTTCCACAAAAAATATTACATATTTTTGAATTGATTACATCGCATGTAGATCCAAAACGTTTAGTTTTATGTACACACTAACACACACATTTAAGTTTAGTATTGCGTCTAGCAGACAACTAGGTACTTCTTCTGTCCAAAATGAAAGAACAGCCACGTGCGTTCAAATAAGAACTTTTATTTCTTTCACACCTTAATTAAACATAGGGGTGCTATATGTAAATTCATATTGTATAAGCAATTGGTATGCAACTATTCAACGTAAAAAATGCCGATAAGAAAAATGATATTTTGTATTCGCGTCACTTTGTGTTCGTAGCAGTTTCTCTGTTTATTAATTTGTCTTCATGTCAAATGATAAACCACGTTTGCACATTGTACAACTCTCACTTAGGCGCCAATTATACTTTTCATTAAAAGCCACAATTAAAACAAAAATCAGTGATTCGATTGTGTTTTTCTAATCAAGTTTTTGTTATTGCAGTCATTGAAAATTTCTTTTACTGAAAAGTTTATTACACATATTACAAAAGCCATCAAAAGCCCTTCGCTAAACCAACTTCCTTTTCAATTTGACTTGTATTAACTTACAGTGGGCTTGTGTGAAAGGGCTATAAGTGGCACAAATCTAACTCCTAATCCACGAATTATGGTGGATTTACATGTATCTTCGTCTGACTTCTGCAAAAGAAAAAGAGAACGCAAAATTAAAATTTACATTTGTTATATAGAGAGGGAACACCAAAATGCAGAGATCTTCGTACAAGCAGATTATAGGAAGTGCCATACTGCAGATATGAAGACGAACATGTTCATCCTCTTGATGGTTTTCTTTCACACGCTCGGATTTTTGGTATACACCTGTCCCGCTTTACTTTTCTTCATATTTGCAGACGAAGATACATGTAAATCCAGCATTAATGATAATTTGCGGCTAGCTCCGTTTATTAATATGGGGGTATCAATTTTATTTATCTTTGTAGGTGCACCAAAATTGAAAGACAAAGCATTCAATTGTGTTTTTAATGAAACCTATAACTGGGGGCTTCGAAAGCAATATTTTGAAAACCCTTCTTTGAACAAAAATGAGTTTAGTTTACGTTTTCAGCAACCCAAAATTAATCTATAAAATATATGTACACTTATGTAAATGTGTGCAGAAAAATTTCATTCGAGTTAATGTTTCGTGATTTTTTGTGTTGTATCTTTCGTAAGTTTATATATCATTTATCATTTAGATTTTTACATCTTAGCTTTAAGTAATAAAGAAATTTATAGTCGAATTTAGCATAAGGTCGAGTTTATCCCGTACGAACAAATCGAATTGAAGCTAGACTAACTCCATAAAGTCGTTTATTACTTAGGGCCAATGATTTTATGAAATTGAAATAGTTTTGATAGGTATTCCCTATTCGCATTAAGGTCCTTACTATCAAATCTTGGTTTATTAATTTTCTTTTTTTGCTGCTTAAACAAATAAAATCAATTTTCTATAAGCGATCAAAGATTATCGTTAACCGAAAAATAAAATAAAAATTTTCCCACGACCTCGTTTTAAACACCAACAACACCACCACACAACCAACATCGGCTACCACTTATCAAACAATTTTCAAAAGCGACATCACACAAATCTAAAAAAAAACAATAACAACAAAAATCCCCAGTGACAAAGCTGGCTATATAGAGCTCCAACAAGTTTTCCATTTCAATTCCGGAGGATCACCGCGCGCAGCTCAGTGGCCGGGATTTAAATGTGCCAACAGAAATGTTTTATTAGGTAGCGCCTTAGATAAGCGAACATCAGTTTCAGCTCATTGAAAGTATACCCCTAGTGCATTTCTTTCAAAGGATTATACTATATACTTCATCGATTATTTATACGTATTTTTTTTCTCGTCTAATCGGGTGCAATCCATCATGTTGACCCCATAAGACTTACTTCCAATATTATACAATGTTGCAATTTTATAAATTATAACCCTCTGGCTCTGTGTAAGTATCTTTTTCCGGTGGGCGTTGATGTTAATTGAAATTTGAATATCTGAAAAGTCTGTTGGGGTTTTGGAAATTAGCGGGGGTCTATAAGTTTAAGTGAGACTCAACTTCTGGAGAATGATAAAACCTTTTAATATGAGTTATGTATTCGTGAATGACTGAGTTAAAACTTGTCTTAAACCAATGACAAACGACTCTTTTTAAAACTATAATTTATAACAATAAGCCTATGCGTCCACATGCAACTAATTTGGGGTGATCGTTAAGTTTGTGTCAAAACACAAAGGGGCATATTCATAGTCATTTTAGACCTGGGTCTAAGTTAAACATAGCTTTGGTTGAATTTTCGGACGTTGATTCTATTTTTTTAAGGTTATCATTTCAAAATATTTGAAGCTATTTGTGTAGTATACCAAGATAATTATCTTATAAAAATATAAAATCAACAATTTGTAATTAAAATCGGTCTGTATTCATTGAGCCAAAATTGTCTTAAACTGTAGTTTAGTTAAACCCTGGTCTATCTGCGACTATGAATATGCCCCAAACTGTTTAGTTGCTTCAATCTAATAGTTTCTGCATGTGCGCGGACTCTCATATAAGAGCATGGGATTCACTTGAGCAACTATAAACTGTTTCGTGACTAAAAGTTGCATGTGCACGATTAGCCTAAAGTTGCATGTGGGCGCTAAGCTTAAGAATCTAAAAATGTTTTTATAATTGATTAGATGGGTATACATTATGAAGTCCGTTATTTCCCTAACTAATTTTTTTGGATAGCACACCCCGTGAATCGAAACTTTATGCCGAAATAAAAAATTATTGACCAAAAGAAATTTTTTCCCAGCCTCTAAGGTCATACTTTTCCAATACCAATTTGAATGGGAATTTTACAATCTTCAACATTTAATTTTTTTTCTTTCTTATTCTAATTTTGTTTGAGAATTCTGATTGATTTATTGGTGCTTTAAAAAGCTGCATTTAAAAATGTATTTAAAAAAATTAAATTATAATTTATTTCGATTTTTTAAGTTAATAAATACTTTGATATTATATATTTCTCTCTTATTTTTTCTCTCTCGATCTTCCGCGGTTTTGTTGTGTTTTTATTGATTATCATTAAATAATATTTTTTTTTTAAAAAACTGCAATACAAAAATAATGAAAACAAATTAGAAATAATTTATTTCGATTTCTCAAAATATTTTTATTTTTAAAAGTTTTAAATTTGTTTGATTATTAAATAAAATTTTTTTGAATCATTTGTTTTGATTAATATCTTGTTTAGAAACTGCATTCAACAATTAATAGAAAAACTTTATTTGATAAAAAGCAAGTTTAAATTTTTAAGAATTTTTAAAGATTTTAAAAATTTTAAAACTTTTAGCCCAATACCTTAAAAAATCGAAATAAATTATAATTTAAATTTTGTTGCTACATTTTTAAGTGCAGTTTTTTTAAATGACCAATAAATCCTTTAGAATTCCCAAAAAAAATTTAGAATAGGTAACTCTTATAGTTCCAGAGAAAAAAAAATAAAATGTGAAGAGTGTAAAATTTCACATACAAATTTGTATGGGAAAAATATGACATTAGAGGGACGGGCTAGTGACCTCGGACGAAAATTTTTTTTAGGCAGTAAATTTTTATTTTGGTATAAACTTTCGATTGGCGGGATGTGGTATCCAAAAATGGATGGATTTTAATGAGAGCTTAAAGTGTCACCTTGGAAAAATCACTTATCAGCCAATTTTGCTTGATCCATCAAGGCTTTGCTGGAATTCCGTTTGTTCACCATTGATTAATACACTGTAAATTGGCAAAGAATACAATATACATATAATGCCAAACTAAAGTCATAACTATAATGCTCGGTACATGCATTATACAAGATACAACTAAACTTTATTGTATCATTCTCGGAGGGGTATGGTATTATGCGTCTATAATTGCGGTTTGTTGCTTTTCGTTCAGTTTCGTTCACTTTTGCTTTCGGAGGGGAACAACGTTCGGGTGCGCACCTTAGAACGCTTTCACACAAGGAAACTGAGTTGCCAGAAACTATAGCTAGTTTGTAGGCGAGAAGGGTGTGAGGGGAGATTTTGTCCTTCCCCTTACGCCCTTCTCACCAACAAACTAAAAATTTGCTGGCAACTCTGTTTTCTTGAGTGAAAGGGGACTTATAAAGTAAAACTGACATCTCGCTGAAGTAGGAATAAAAAAAAGAGAAAGGTGATTCTTTTCACTAGTGCAATATGGGTGACTTCTGTTTTTTGACTGTTCGGAAAGGTTCTTTTCGTTGGGTTTTGACATAAGCTTAAGTGCCCACTCGACGTTTATAGTTCTACCTTATTATTAATAATTATTATTATTAATTATTATTATTTTATAACCTTTACAAAACGTGAAATAATTATTTTTTGTTTCACATTTGCCCTTGGAGTGGAAAAGCGCTCGGAAGCACACCTTACTTTTAAAGAAACTGACATCTTACTAAAGTAGGCATGTAAAAAGTCCCCTTTCACACAACGAAACTGAGTTGCCAGCAACTGGAAGTCTGTAGGTGAGAAGGACAAGAAGTAAAGGGATGGACAAAAAATCTCCCCGGCCAACGTTTTGAAGAGATTTTTATAACATCCCTTCTCACACTGTCTGTAATCTGCGTCCAACCAATATACTTTATAAGGAAACAAAGTCCTGGTCTACAGTGAACGTTTTTTCCAGTGCCGACAAAAAATTGTTGTTGTAATCGTATGCGATTGAGAGGTACAGCCGACAAGTTCCTTCCAGTTTTTGCCGATTTTTTCATTCAGCACGGGAAAAATCGGTCAATGTAGACCGGGATAAATACAAATCTGTGGCAGTTTCTTCGTGTGAAAGGTACAAGACAATTAAAGAAAAAAGTCAGCATAATCTCCAGCTCCAGGTTTCCCTGTGTGAAAGGGGACAAAGGGAATGATTATTTATTTCACTTGAGTGCAATATGGGTGACTTTTCTTTTTGACTGTTAGGAGAACTAAACTACTTTTCGTTGGTTTTTGACAAAGGCTTCAGTGCACAGTAGTAGTAGTAGCCCGTAGAGTAATGGTTAGTGCACTTGACTTTCACGTTGGAGGTCTGGGTTCACTTCCCAGCCTCATCCATCTAAAAACTAAAAAACCCAATTTATTTATTTATTTTATTTTCAGTGCTCATGCGACAATTATAGTCTAATTTAAGCATGTAAACCATCACATCGTCTCTTTGACCGCTTTTACACAGGGAAACAACTGAGTTGCTAGTTTGTAGGCGAGAAGGGTGTGAGGAGAGATTTTCTCCTTCCCCTTACGCCCTTCTTACTTACAAATTAAAAATTACTGGTAACTAAGTTTCCTTGTGTGAAAGGGGAGCTTCTCGATTTCGTTCAATTTGAACCATCGTAGTATGTACATATGTGTACGTTTGTTTTTTGCCAAATCAATGATAAGAAAAAAGCTTAGTTTCGAAATTTGTTCCTATTTTGACAAAAATCTTTCCTTTCCCTCTATTCCTTCTAACTAGTGTTGTGCATTGCATTAAAAAGATCTGAGGTCTTACAGGATGTATGTAGTTAAAAAAAAATTGTATATTTGCTTTAATTTATTCAAGCCTTGACAAAATATTTCAATCCACTCTCTAAACTCTCAAATTTTAACACTAGGTTGTTGTTCTTGTATCTTGTTGAGGTAAACGCGCCAAAATTCACTAACCTTATATTCATCCATTCATCTTTTTTTCACATAAATACCTCTACCTAGTTATTAAGAGTGTTGAATTACTAATGTGGATTTCCTTTCAACAAAAAAATCAAATCTGTGAAGGGGAAATTTGATTTGTTTAGAAGAAATGATTAAATTTTCTAAACAAATCAAATCTTTTATTTTAGAAAGATTAACACCGACTTTCACACCCACTAGGAAAATTTGACATTTCTCTGGCTATTGTTTACGTTTGGATTGTCAGTCAATTTGTTCAATTGAATTATATCCGTGGTGTAAAAGTATAAAGTTCACGTTGTTCAGTAAATAAATGAAAATAAAATAAATAAAATTTACTATAATGTACATTATGTAGATAGAATTACAATAATTTTCCATTTTCAATAAAAAATTAAAGAATTGTGCGTTCGGGCTGTCAAATTGCACACATATACAATCACAGAAACAAAATTATTTTTTTATTGCATATTTTCTTTACAACACAAAAAAAGATTTGATCTCCAATCTTTGAAAGGAAATCGACATAAGATCATTTTAGGATAATTTGTATGCATTTAAGTTGATGGATTTACACTTGTTGTGCAATATTCAACATATTACAGCGTACACTCTAAAATATTGAAGATACACACTTCATTGTTTAACAACTGAATTGGTATAAAAGCAAATAATGACCAATAATTTCATGAAGAGCTCTCATTAAAAGTAGGACAGATGCTACATCTTGTCTATTTTTCAAAAGAAAAAAAAACAAAAAAGAATTATTTAACATAATTTTTAGATTGTCAATTATGTTTATACGACCTTGAGTAATGAGCTGCATTGTTTTAGTTTTATTTTTAGTGAATTAATTGTCAATATTAATCATTTTTGTTGACAGCTATGGTATAATTAGTAATTTTAACGCTCTCAAATATATGTAATTTATTTTGTGTTTTTTATATTAACTGATCATTTTAAAAGTTTTGTTTAATACAAACAAAAAAAAAGTAAAAGACTGGCAGCTTAATATCGTGTTATAATATGTCTCTTGACCATGAGAGGTGTCAATCAGTCAAGTGAAATGTCAGTTTTAAATTAAGCGATTGGTTTAAAAAATTTTAATGATGTCAAAAAAAAACAACATTTGAACTAAATGACTGAATAATTAATGAAAATTTATTAAATTGTTTGGGATACAAAAAAAAAAAGATCTTAAATCCATATTTGAACAATAGCTATCATTTTAATTGATTTTACCTAATTTAGGAAAAAAAGTATGAATTATATTACATTTATGGTAAACAAAAAAGGTTAGACGATATTAGTAATAAATTAATGACCGAAATTAATTGTAGCTTCTCCAAAATTCGCTACTGTTGGGTTAAACAAATTTATAAATCATTGAGAAGATATAAAGTCTCTCATTTGAAACAACAAGAAGTGGCCTAAGCCTTTAATTCAGGGACAGAAGTTTTTTGTATGAACTCATCTGTTTTGTTTAGGAAGGTATATTTCTTGTACCTACATTGCTTTATTCAAAATAATCAATCACTTTGATTGGTTTCTACACTGTTCAGGGGCTCTGTCTTGTTCAATGCTTTCACTTTTTAACTTGAAATTTTAAGGTTTAATTTGACACCATGACAAAACAGTTGACTGATAGATATTTACCATCTGTCGAAAATACATTCCCAATCACATAGTTATATTTCAAAATTAGGAACAAAATTAATTGAATTTCGATTGAGCTTTGATTATAAGCGCGTTCATCAAAAGAACTAGGAAATTTAACGATCAAAG
Source organism: Melangyna quadrimaculata (assembly GCA_949320155.1). Classification (NCBI taxonomy): domain Eukaryota; kingdom Metazoa; phylum Arthropoda; class Insecta; order Diptera; family Syrphidae; genus Melangyna; species Melangyna quadrimaculata. The sequence continues at coordinate 16,263,414 of OX439485.1, forward strand.
ATAATTCTGAAAACAACAAGAGAGGCCTGTTTTACTAAAAAAAAATGTCTTCAAAGCAAAAATAAGAGATTTCAATAGAGGGGTTCACACTCATCGACAAGTTCATCAACTCGTGTGGAAACTTCACATAATTTGTAATGTGAACACAAATTGAACGACTGTCGAAAGTTTTTTAAACTTTTTAATACTTTGCTCGGTCGAACGACCGCTGTAGCTAAATGTGAACACTAGTTGAACAACTATGTCTGAAAATTTGGATTTTAGTGTTTCTTTTAATTTTTTTTATGTGAGATTCATAAAGGGGTTCACACTGATCGACAAGTCGATCAACCTGAGTCGTGTTGCTAGCGTTCACATACAACAACCCCCTCATCAACTTCATTTGTAAATACATTTTCAAAAAGCAAACACGGCCTTGATTTAATTTTTTACACCAGTTTCAGTGAAGGAAATTCAAATTTTCTGCCTTTCTTTTGTGGGTTTACTTCTATTTCAACCCATTCTCTATGAATCTTACTTAAAAAATTAAAAAGAAACACTAAAATCCAAATTTCCAGACATTTCAGTTGTTCAACTTGTGTTCACATTAGCTACAGTGGTCGTTCGACCGAGCAAAATATCAAAAAAATTGAAAAACTTCTGACAGTCGTTCAACTTGTGTTCACATAGACATGTAATATGACGTTTCAATACGAGTTGATGAACTTGTCGATGAGTGTGAACCCCTATAGAGTCGTAAAATAATACGGATTTTGAGACGTGTACAGATTTAAAAAGAGACAAGATTACATTGAATCAAGAGAACTTTAAAAAAAATTATTTTTGTAACTCCATACAATACAATATACACAGCCAAATACATGGGGTACGGAAACCCTCCTGGTGAAGACATCCTAAACATGTGGAGATCATATAATCTTATCGAATTAAATACCATGTTCATCAAACAACAAAAGCACATTATCACTTACAGTAGTGGTGGAAATGAAACTGAGATCGATTACCATCTAGTACCCAGTTTCATTGAGCCGCAAGTCAAAGATTGCAAAGTGATTTTGGGTGTATCGATCGCCCCACAACACCGTCTTCTGCTGACAGAATTTTTTATGGAGACGGGGAAGACGAACAAACAAACAGAGGGTTCTAGAAAAATTAAGTGGTACAATATGGATAAAGTAAAAGGCGAAGCGTTTGTCTATTTATGAAAAACTATCTGTATAAAAACAGACGTGCAAATGTAGGGTGTGGAGTGCAAAAAATGTGGGACTCTCTGGAAGAAACCTGCTAGGAATTGTCAGAGGACACTACCAACACGACAAAGAAACATGGTGGTGGAACGATGAAGCCAAGGCAGTAATGACTAGGAAAAAAACGGCATTCAAAGCTTGGTCAACTTGCCCCTCTCATAACATAGATGAAAAAGCACGACTTGGAGTGGTTTACAGACGTGCAAGAAAGAAGCAAAGAAAAAGTGTGCCCAACTTCAAGCAGGGAGTACGAAGAGCATGTATCGGGAGCTGGAGGAAATATCTCCACCGGCTGCTGATGCAAACCAAGCTATTCTGATTTCTGGGAAAAGATGGGAGACATCGGGTCTAGATGGCTCATGATTCTCATCTCCAATCTTATCTGCGGCGGCCGCAGATAAGGCCTTATAGAAAAAAACTTTACGCAAACATTGCATATGTAGTAGTGTAGTTTTGTTCAAGTGTTTCGATAGACACATCGAAAAACCCTTATGAAAGGCTTGGTGAGGCCTAGGAGAAGCCTTTTCGAAGCACAATGCAAACCAAAATAAAAACTAATTTTTTGTTTTCATTTCTATATTTTCTCCTTTATTTTCATGCTAGTAATGATTTTCTTCTGGAAATTAATTCACAATAGTTATTTATATCTGAAAAAAATAATTGAGTGCCAAATTGGAACCACTTGAAACCGAAATTTTAGCTTCCTAAAAAGTTCCTTGGGGCTTCCTGATGAGTTAACCTAATTTAAAAATACAGGTGACCATTCGTCTGTTGCTTGCAAGGGAGTTTTTTTTACTTAATGTTATTTTTTTTTAATTATTATTAATTCATTATTACTCATTAGAGAAAACATGGAAGTGGTCACACAAACATACATTTTGTGAGACACAAATTGAAATATAAGTTTGTTTTCGTTGAAATCGATTGTTTTTTAAAAAGGAAATGCTTTGATTTGAGAACAAAAATAAGAACTCTTTAATGCTCTATAAAATATGTACTTTTCATTTTACTTATTTACTGACAATTTTATTTTGTATCTTTTTTAAAAACACTAATTTGCCAAAATAAAAAAACATAAACAATAACGACCATCATTAACTTTTTTCAACTGAAAATAGCTATGTAGAATAGATATTAGAAAAACGTTTAAATTGTAATAAAAAAAACTACTGAGAAATGAAAGCTTCATACTAAGACAATTTTTAAAAACATTCCAATTTCTTAACGTGACAATATTTTTTAACGATGAAACAGAAACGATACTATGGTCACCTAGTATGTAAATAATTTAGCCAGCAGGAGCTTATTTGCATATTTAATTTAATTTAGCTTATTTTTCACATAAATACTACTTTCCATGCAAAGTACCAGCTTTTAATTCTTTCATGTTGAGTGTGCAACACTTCGCTAGGACCAAATAATCGGAATTATTACTTCCGGAGCATGTGCCTGAGAGGATGATCTCTTCACAGGTCTTATAGAAACAAATTAAGCTGACATCACTTCGCTGAGGCAAATTCATCGAAATAAATGCTTCTCGCGCATGCGTCTGACAGAGTTCACACTTTAATTAAGGCTTTACTACAATTGCTTTCGCCCACTTAAGCTTATGTCAAAAATCCAACGAAAATTTGCTTATGTATGCAAAAGTACTCCGCATAGCCATAATGCAATTTTGCTCGCGTATCTACGTGTCTCTCTCCATTTTGCTTTTTAAAACGTTTTGTTTTTTTTTTTCTTTGAGCTGTCAAATTCAATTAAGTGCCGAGCGACTGGAATCGCTCTTGCAAAATTTTAACGAAACTTAACGAATCGCACCTGAATTGCATTATGGCTTATGAACAGGAAGTGTGTGTATTCGCTCGTTGCTTATGCGTGCATAAGTGAGCCAAATTCTATTATAGTTGCGCCTTTATGCTTGTGTCGGGCTTGTGTTTACTGGGTTATAGAACCAAAATTGGATGTCATGCTTAATCAGAGTTAGCACTGCGATCAAATTATTTCTAAGGGAATCATTTTTATTGGTGGGATCTGGGATATTATTTTTTTTATAGAAGTTAAAAAAAAAAGACAAACAACGAATATGATTTTGTATTTGTAGTGCAGTTTTGAATATTAATACATAATTATGATCCATGTAAAGAAATAAATATATTTTTTTTTTTCGTTTTTTTTTTATCAAGTGAATATAAATTGTTTTCTTTTAACATATCTATCCAATGCAGAAAATAAATGTTTGTTCCGTTTTTGTTTTGCAAAATATAAAAGCTTTAATATTAGACCATACCTACACAATGAATTGGTTTAATTTAAATTTTCAAAATGATACAATTTTTCCTATTTTTATTTTCATAAACAATTTGACCTGGTGTGGTTATCCTCACTTGGCGGTAGAAATATACATGCGCCGAACAGTACACAAAATAATGCTTGTATCGGGCTTTTTTAGCCAGCAGGAGCTTATTTGCATATTTAATTTAATTTAGCTTATTTTTCACATAAATACTACTTTCCATGCAAAGTACCAGCTTTTAATTCTTTCATGTTGAGTGTGCAACACTTCGCTAGGACCAAATAATCGGAATTATTACTTCCGGAGCGTGCGCCTGAGAGGATGATCTCTTCACAGGTCTTATAGAAACAAATTAAGCTGACATCACTTCGCTGAGGCAAATTCATCGAAATAAATGCTTCTCGCGCATGCGTCTGACAGAGTTCACACTTTAATTAAGGCTTTACTACAATAGCTTTCGCCCACTTAAGCTTATGTCAAAAATCCAACGAAAATTTGCTTATGTTTGCGAAAGTACTCCGCATAGCCATAATGCAATTTTGCTCGCGTATCTACGTGTCTCTCTCCATTTTGCTTTTTAAAACGTTTTGTTTTTTTTTTTTCTTTGAGCTGTCAAATTCAATTAAGTGCCGAGCGACTGGAATCGCTCTTGCAAAATTTTAACGAAACTTAACGAATCGCACCTGAATTGCATTATGGCTTATGAACAGGAAGTGTGTGTATTCGCTCGTTGCTTATGCGTGCATAAGTGAGCCAAATTCTATTATAGTTGCGCCTTTATGCTTGTGTCGGGCTTGTGTTTACTGGGTTATAGAACCAAAATTGGATGTCATGCTTAATCAGAGTTAGCACTGCGATCAAATTATTTCTAAGGGAATCATTTTTATTGGTGGGATCTGGGATATTATATTTTTTATAGAAGTTAAAAAAAAAAGACAAACAACGAATATGAATTTGTATTTGTAGTGCAGTTTTGAATATTAATACATAATTATGATCCATGTAAAGAAATAAATATATATTTTTTTTTTCGTTTTTTTTTTATCAAGTGAATATAAATTGTTTTCTTTTACCATATCTATCCAATGCAGAAAATAAATGTTTGTTCCGTTTTTGTTTTGCAAAATATAAAAGCTTTAATATTAGACCATACCTACACAATGAATTGTTTTAATTTAAATTTTCAAATTGATACAATTTTTCCTATTTCGTAAACATTATAGCTTGTTTCAGGTGGTTGTAAGGTGGCCCTTCTTGGGCTCTTGGCAATGCGCTTCTTTATGAAAGCGTTTTCTTTGCTTTTATTTCGCATGCTTCTAGAAACAAATTTCTGGGAAGCCTAATTAAAATTATAACCAAATTGTAAATATATTTAAACTTCCAAAAAATTATAGATTCTGCCTGTAATAGGTTTGTAGCAAGCTGTTTTCAAAAATATAGCCTCGAAAATTTGCAACTTCGATTGCCAAACTAAATACAAGCCTTGTAGAAATAATAACTTCTAGAAATTCAAAAAATGGAATTATGGGGTCATACACCATGAAGATCGTTGAGCGGATATTGGATGGTCGCGGGTTTGTTTCGGGTAAATCAACCACAGATGCTATTTCAGAGTATAAGAATTAGAATGAAAAAATATCGGGATTCATCGAGAGATTTGCATATTGTATTGGTTGATTTTGAAAAAGTATTCAACAGACAACCACGAGATCTGATATGGGTTGCACTGAGGCAACGAGGATTTCCGGAAGTATACGTGCGGATGGTCATGGACATGTACGAGCAAGTTAAAACAAAGGTAAGATGTCCCGCAGAAATCACCGAAGAGTTCCCAATTAGAGTAGGTGTGCACCAAGGAAGCGTCTTGAGTCCTTTGCTTTTTATTACTGTCTTTGACTTTCAGCTTGAGGATAAGCTGACGTACCCCAAAGTGAATCAGTTATTCTTTGCTGACGATGGAGCCATCATAAGTGAAGATCCTGTGTCCTTGCAACGAGCACTTGATGTATGGGTGGATGTTCTGGGGGGAAATGGATGCCGAATTAGCGCGAAAAAGATCGAATACCTATGCTGTCCATTTTCTGATTCACACAGGCCTATTCCGGACATATATTTGAATGGAACAGTGCTTCCCAAGAGCGAAAAGTTTAAATATCTAGGATCAATGATCAATAGCGAAGGATCTTGTGATGACAAAATCAAAAATCTCGTAAGTGTATATATACGTTTATCCGGCTGCAAAGCAGCGCTTCATTTCCTCCTGGAGCATAGGGCAGAAACAAGATCCTTTCATCTGTCCCGATTAGCCGCAACAGGCCTTAGCTGTGACCACGATTGAAAACCTTGAGACTGAGCTTCCTTTAAAATAGATAACCTCCAAGTTGTTTTTGGTCTTCCAACGCGTCTGCAACCCTGAGGTTCCATTCAAAAGATTGCTTCGCGATATTGTCGTGAGGCTTCCTCAGAGTATGGCCTATCCAACACCACTTCCGTTGCATGATGTCGGCATCCAACTTTGTCTGTCCCGTCCTTTGTCTGGCCACCGGATCTTCAGAATGTACCGCAGACAACGGTTAACGAAGGCTTGCAACCTGCTCGAGAAGTTTGCAGAGCATTTCCATGTTTCTGACGCACATAACAGCACAGATTTAACGTTGGATTCGAAAAGTTTCAACTTGGTGTGTAGCGATATTTTGCTGGAGTTCCACACAGGAGAAAGAATTCCAAATGCACTACCGGCTTTTTTTATTCTATTGTTAACATCCAGGTCCGTTCCACCATCGAGTGCTATGAAATTATCCAGATAATTAAACTGCGTGACCTCCTCTATGGGTCCCTGCCTGAGAATAACTTGTTGTGTGGCTTGGCTCGTGGTCATTATTTTGGTCTTATTTGCGTTGATCCTTAAGCCAGCCACTTCCCCATTTAGTTGCAGCAAATGACACATTTGATTTAAACCAGCCGTGTTGTTTGCCATGAGACATATATCGTCGGCATAATCTATGTGGCTTATAAGTTTGTCAAACAGAATCCATTGGATACCATGACTTTCATTTTCACCCACCGTGGCAGTCATGACATCGTCAATTGCCAGCAAAAACAGAATTGGTGACAAGACATCTCCTTATCTCACTCCTTGACGCATATCAAAGGAGTCGGAAAGCTGTCCATTGTGCAAACGAAACACCTTGCGTTGTTGTAAGACTTTTTAATAACAGCGACAATTTTCTCAGGGATACCTCTCGCAATAAGCGATCTCCAGATGCATTCTCGATTTACCCGATCGAACGCCTTCTCAAAATCTACAAACATGAGGTACAGCGGTGATTGATACTCAGACGATTGTTCAAGTATGATTCGCAAGGTGTTGATGTGGTCGACGCACGATCGGCCACTACGAAACCCCGCTTGGTGCCTCTTGAGGGTAGACTCGATCCTGGATTTTATCCTCTCGAGAATAATGGTTGCCATTAGATTCGGAAAAATGGACAGAATGGTGATACCACGCCAGTAATTACAGTTTTTGAGGTTCCCTTTCTTTGGTAACTTCAAAATAACTCCATCCTTCCAGTCCCGTGGGTAAGTTTACCTCTCCCAAACAGCCTTCACTAGTTAAAGCAAAATACGGGAAGCTGCTTCAGGGTCTGCTTTTAGGAATTCTGCGGGAAGCGTTAAAAAAAAAAAAAAAAAAAAAAAAAAAGTCCAGCTGCTTTGTTTTTCTTTTGAAGATGGATCGCGTTTCTAATCTCTGTACGTGTCGGAGGACTGGTATTAATGCCCCTAGAAGATCTGCGCATGTTGTTCAATTGAGGATTCAATTCTGCATTGTGGTCGTCGTTAAGCAGTGCACAAAAGTGCTCTTTCCATCTTTGTAGCTGATCTTCTATTGTCAATAGAAGGTTTCCGTTCAAATCTTACACGGGATGGTAATTGTTAGTGCTACTACGCTGGCCGACAATGTCCTTAGTGATTTTATACAGTTTTCTTACGTCTCCTCTTCCTGCAGCATGTTCCGCATTCTCCGCAAGTTTGTCCACCCTTGCCCTCTGATCACGTTTCACATACCACTGCACTGTCTTATGAGATACTCGTTCGGTAGAATCAATTTACGCCGAGCATCATTTTCTGAATTGATCCTAACTTTAAGTGATCTGCGATATGTGATTTTGTCCCAGGTGTCTTGTGATATCCAGGAACCTCTCGCTCTTGACTGTCTTGGTACAGTTTTCGTTCCAGCTTCCATGAAAGTGCTCTTAATTTGACCCCACATGGCATCTATCGACAAACCAGCGTTTTGTAAGTTTGCCGTTTTGACGCCGAGTGTGGTGACGAAATTTCGACTCATTTAGAAAGCTTGTGTTGAAACTTGGTCTCCTTACTATACCATCTGAGCGACGCTGTGCAACTGCTGTTCGTAAGCGAAGCAAACCCAGTAGGAAGTGATGGTCACTACCTGCGTCAGCCTTTCTTTCGTTGCGAACATCGCATAGTGACTTCCTCCATTTCTGCTGTATTATGAAATGATTGATTTGATTTTTAGTTCGACCATCACGAGATTTCCATGTGAGTTTGTGGCAGGTCTTGTGCGGAAATAAAGAACCCCCAATTAGAAGTTGACGAGCGTTGCAGAAGTCGACAAGCAACAAGCATATCACCATTTTCGTTACGTTGGCCTAAGCCCTGCTTCCCCATAACACGTTCAAGACCTTCGTTATCCGAGCCAATTTTGGAATTAAGATCCCCCATGATGATAATGATATCGCCCCCTGGAACACTGTTGTATACTGAATTCAGATGAGTATAAAATTAGGTTTTTCGTCCACTGGTGCGTCATTCGTTGGAGCGTAGCATTGAATAATGGTGACTTTTCGGATCTTAGAGCTTAACCTCGCCGTCATAAGCCTCGCCGTAACCGGGTTCCAGGATATAAGACTTTTGACAGCATGATGCCCACACCATTCTCGTAAGTCCCGATTCTGCAGTATATTCAGCTCTTCCTCTCTATTTGATTTCACTCACTCCCAGAATGCTGATGTTATGCCGAAGCATTTCACGCTCCACCTGCTCGTACCTTCCTGGTGCGTGCAGGGAACAAACGTTCCATGCTCCAATCTTTTCGTTCGTGTTTTGTAGCCAAAAGTTCGTTTTGTTGAATCTGAAGGTTTTTTTGATCTTGTTGCTGATTCGTTATTTGTGACGTCTCGATCATCATTTGTACATGAAGTTTGCCCCACCCCCAAATCCGATGTGCGGTTTCCAACAGCCGGGCCGTAGGAGGATTCACCAAAATAAGGTTACCCCTTGGGGAATCATTTCCGTTTGTTGTCATTGTGCATGTACAAATATATTCTCGTTCCATCGTTTGGTGTTTTCCTGGATAAGGTTAATAACACACTTAAGCCAAGAGTTCGACAGGCACCACCATCCTTTTGGATAATCGAACACATACTAAAAAACGAGGCTGCCCAGTGTGGGAAAAACAGACGCCTTTTGTAGCCGCCCAATGTGGGTACAGACGCTACATGCTGCTACCGTTGGCTCATCCACCAACAGACTTCCATGCCGTTGACCGCAACTTGCAGTTCTTTCACCTTTAGGGAGATTTTCTTCAACCCAAGGACAAGTCCGTGCCATGATCAGCCAAGCTGGTTTGTTTGCCTATACCGACAGTCTTTCGGTCCCCTTATGCGTTAGCGTTACCCGCTCTCTACCGCGAGGAGGTGCACATAGGGGTTTTCCTTTCATTGAGCCTAGAACCACCAAGGTGGTGTTTCCTAGAGCTCTCCAGTACTACAAGAGAGCGTAGGGTGGATGAAATGGCGGGAAAACTCTGCCATCTTCTGTGATAGAAAAATGCCCCCTAAGCTGAAAGGAAAGCTCTACACGGCAGTTGTTCGTCCAGCGCTTACATATACGGTTCACAGTGTTGGACAATGTACAAGAAGTATGAGAATAAATCGACAGCAACTGAAATGAAGATGCTTCGCATGTCAACAGGAGTGACAAAGCGTGATCGAATAAGAAGCAAGAGAATCCGAGGAAGTCAAAAATGCCATCCTGGACAAAATACAGCTTGACCAACTTAGCTGGTACTGTCATGTACAAAGAAGATGCCATGAGAACCCAGTTCAAAAGGCAAGCACAACACTATCGCACAAGAAAGGCATGTGCAAAGACTCCTGGATGTAACAAATGCAACGACATCTGAATTTAGTTGCGGCCTCAGACATGGAACAATCCAAAACAGGGAGGCCTGTCGACGTTTTCTAAGGTCAACTCGGCGAACCCCACAAGTGGAACCTTAGGTGAAGCAGTTGAGTTGGAGAGGTCTTGTCCCCTTCGAGATTATGACAATCGCCGCGCCGGCCGGTTCAATGAAAAAATTAGAAAAAAGGTACACTGCGGCGTATACGTAATTTTTTTTGCAATCTTTCTATAAATTCGCAAAGCTAACAGGGAAATTTCTCTTGCTCAAAGGTATAACAGCTTAGATTAGGCTGCGCAATGCAGCTTGTCAAGTGAGTGAGACGTATAGAGTTAAGTTCGCTTTCCGTATTCTTCACTAAAAGGGCGCCTGGCAAGTTCGTGCAGTGTTATATCAATTTAACATTATTAATTGTATTTTAGGTAATAAAAATTAAAATGAATTCTGGTTCGACCAAAGGTGGACATTCTGACCCCTTGCAAACAAGGAGTAAACTAAAAAAAAATATTTTTGAATATTATTTTTAGTATATAGGTAGGTTTTCTGTTATAACCTATGAAACAAACGGAAATATTTGAAGAAAAAATTCATCTAACAGATAAATAGTGAATAAAACAAAGCCCGCTCCTAGAAACTGCCACCCGAGGCCTGTGTCCGCGTTCCACCCACACCATTACGCCACTGTCGACCATCGGTGTCCTTCAGGTTATTTGTTGATTGGAAATGATTAGCAGGTATAATCAAAGTATTCTACCCAGGATTGATTTGACAAATACTGAAAGCTAAAAGAGAGAGAGAGTTCTTCAGCCCTTCGAAACTAACTTTCAAACTTGGGAGCTCATTTTAACATTTTTGGACGATTTCTATAGGTAATCAATAATTGTTCTGATACCTACCTAAATTGTTTGCTGGGGTTTTGGTTTGGATCTTATGTAATTATTTTGAATATGATTACAAAACAGGTAGTGTTAAAAATACCCAATGAGTTTAAAAAAGGTGGAATTGAATTTTAAATTGTGTTGTCGCTCGATAATTGTATGATCACATTCCATAAGGCTTTGTAGGCTTTCCAAAAGTTGTTAACGCACTGAATTAAACTTTTAACGAACAACTATACTAACTGCCTTGTTTTATACAACAAGCATGCGCAGACGACCGAACAATTATTTTCCTCCCGCTTCAATGTACACATACATACATATAATTTAAATTAACATGGCGACAAAGTTAAAATTTAAAATATACGAGTATAAAATACATTCCCCTCTATCGAATTAATATTCAAAACATAGTTAGTTTAAACGTTTTGAATGTTTTAAGAATGTTCAACAACCTGACTACCTCAAGAAATCACATCGTCACATTAGCTTGTCACATCTGTGCACTAACAACACACCACCACCACACTATCTGCACCAAAAACTCCAAGCTCTCTGTTACACAGCCATAAGCTAGCTCTGTTTTCCTACACTTTTCTACGTTATACCCACCGGACAAGCGAACTCAATTTCGACTTTCGATGCGTTTGTGCAACAATTTCAATTAAACGCTGAAAACCAAAAGGATAATGGCTTACATAACATCGCAATCACCACCTGCACTGCGCAAAGGCTGTGTCGTCGATATACCGGGTATAGGTACATCACACTGTAGCCCACCCGCCGCCGCACCGGCCGGCAGGCCGTGTCGTCGTCGCACATATTGTAATCGTGTTCACTGTCGTTAGGCTCGGCCTGGGTTCTCTATCTAATATGTCTCCATGGTAAAACGCCAACATGATCCGAATAAGTAACTGCTCCCGGCATCAAAGTCCATTCAACAAACATATGTGCACTGCTCCAACATAATTCTCAAATGCGCAGGCGCTCCAAGCTTACCTCACTTCACCTTGCGACCAGCTTACTATACCCAGCGCATATAATGCCCATTCACAAGTAGTGATCTGCAAACAAATGCTGCCCATTGCATGCTTTTTCGGATTGTCGGACAGTGGGTTAGTCGGATACTGGTGCAATGGAACTCCCGATGAACTGAACACACATGGTCTGGTCAGGAGGGAATATAACAAAATGGAAAATAGTACGATTTATCTCGAAGCGTTTGTTATAGTTACGAGTACTTTCCCTTTCCATTTCGAGAGGAAATCTTGTCCTCGCAATCAACTCTGGACGGTGCAGATTAATCTCTCGACATGGCAGCAGCGGTGATGCTGACCAATTGAACCAAGAACTAAGCATGAGCATTGATCATATTGTCTGTAGAGATATGAATCTTACAGATACTGGTTACCATTAGACGAAAACAAATCCCAATTCGCCGCAGCCCGATTATTAATGACAAAGATAATTTTCGGTGCTGTTGCATGGTGTGTTGTTTCTGTTGTCGAATTAAAGAATAATTACTTGCTAATAATTTTTTGTTTATCTGCCATACACACTATACACTCCTGTCGTGGACCAAAGACATTATTGGCCATAATATTATTTCGTATAGATGAGAAAGTACATTCTGGACCTATAGCTTAACGGTGCGGTGCGTGTAACTCGATATATGAGAAGATATAAATTGCGATTTGGAAGTAAGTACTGTTAGGCCGGAGGCGTTTAAAGGTGGATAGTTTTGCGATATTTAATTTGTGTTTTGCAAATTTCGCTAACGGGCCAAGAGTTATTTATTGTGATTTGAATTTCTTTTTATGTGGGCCAGCAATAGTGAAGGGAATGATTTGTCTTTATTTTGGGTACACACAACATAATACACATTTGCGGTTCGGTTTTGGAGCAAACAGTGAAAGACCACATTTTGAGAGGGCGTATAATAACTCCCAATTATTATTCGCAATCATGGTATTTTTTTCGGAGTGGTTTAACATTAATTTTGATGTATTTGATTTTAAACTAAGTGAGTATCCATATATTTATTATTTCAATTATTTTTGGAATGTGTACATTTCCTAAAGATTTATTTGCAAGTTACAGTTCAAACATCAAAACATTTTAATAGGAAAGTAAAAGAAATATGTACATAAATATTTGGGATTGGGGTTATATTTTAATTCAAGTAGATAAACGAAATTATTGCAATATGCCTGTGTAAAAATTGAAAAACAAGCCATTAAGGGCTTATAACTATATTTATAATGATAAACACAGTGCGAGTTTTAGGAAAATGGTATAGGTTTGAATCGAAGATAGCGGTGCATATATTGGCTTTAAATTTGTTATCATCGCAATAAGATGGACAGTAGATCTCGATTAAGCATTCACATCCGTGAAGTGGGGTTAAAGAATTTTTCTCCTCGACAGTATACATACAAAATAAGGCTCAATTGTAAATATTCCTATTGGAAGACGAGTAAAGGGTGGGCCATCTAGTAATTTCTTTTTAAATCATAGGTTATTTTGACACTGACAGCTGTGTACCGCTCAACAGAAAGTCAGTATCATACCTTCGCGCAACGGAACGGAAGGAGTCACTTCACGCTCATCAACAACGTTGGGAAATATTGAAAACCGATCGCATGAATTGTTAACAAAATTGGCGCTACTGATGGGGATCAAAAAACCCTCAATTTATTGATGAGAAGCCAATGCATACACTGCGTGACAGTTTGGTGCGCCTTGTGTTTCGGTTAACGGTGGGCGTTACAGAGGCATGTTAAGCGCTTTATTTTTACAGAAATTAAAGACATGGATTTGGACGACCTCTGGTTTATGCAGGATGGCGCGCTATCCCACACAACCGATTGCCACAATCGATCTTTTGCGCATCAGATTCCCAAATCTTATTGTCAGCCGTCTTGGCGATGTCAATTGATCACCTCGGAGCTGCGACTTGACTTGACACCTTTGGACTTTTTTTTGTGGGGAACCGTGAAGGAACCATGTTATGCTAACAATTCAGAAACGATTCAATCACTTAAGGCCAATATCATTCAAACAATACGTGAGCTACAGCCCGAAACCATCAAGAAGGTCTTTGACAATTGGAGTGACAGAATGCGCTACTGCGAATCCAGCAGAGGCAGTCACTTAAAGTTGTGTTCCATAATTAATGGGAATTTTTGGTCTTTCTAATAAAACCATAATACATGTAAAAAATTTAATTTTGTCCATTTGATTGCATTTTTAAAAAGAAACTTGTATTTGGCTCACCCTGTATTCCAGTGTAATTGTTTTGAGCAAGAAATATACTTGCAATCATAAGTTATAAATAAATAAAGTTTTTATTTATTTATTAGGTTATTGGTTTTGGTCTATGTTCTACTCCGTAAATGAAATGTTTTGAGGATTACAGAATCATTGCAATGGTGTAGCGTGGGTTTTTGTCGCCTGGGGCAGACCCAATTTTTGCCGCCCCCTGCCCCTAAATTTTCCCGCCATGGGATATCCCTATTATATTTAAAAACACTGGCTCGCGGCAAGAAAATTTTAAGACTAAATGTTCGAGAGCGAGAAATTTTAACTCTGCATTTTTGAGATCATGTAATTTATTTGGCACATACATTTATTGATCAATTTCCTATTGTTCAATCTCCATCCGGATAAACAAACCACTCTTATTCGACAAATCTAGCGAATTTACAATCACTTAAAAAAATTAGTGAACCAACGTTATAAAAATCGGGTGGCACAACGCCTCATGAAGAACCAGGGCCTAGTGACTAACAACTCGCAACCATTCCTGTGTGCGCCTTTCGACAGGAATGGAAGGGACCTACAATTTTATGCAGAATTCGAACGGCTTTGACGAGAAGCACTTATTCGTGACAAGTGATACTCTTGGAGGATTTGTCAATTCCTCGCAAGAGGCAGTAGCCCTGAAAAAAAACTTTTCAGTTTTAAGGTGGACGAGGCTGGGAAGCGATCCCAGATCTCCAGCGTGACAGTCGAACGCACTAACCATTACGCTACGGGCTACTACCAACGTTAGTTCATAATAAATTGAATCATATTTAAATTGAAATTCTAAAAAGAAACAGGATACGACATTTTCTAATTCATTTTCTTTTTAATAATTGTTTCTGAAATCCCGTGAGTGAGGTTGCACAAGTTGTATGTGAAATAAAACGCACTTATAGTTGGACATTGATTTTTAATGACTATTCGATTTAAAGATTGACAAAGACTAATTTTTGGCTAGACGGCGTTGCCAGCATAATGAAACAGTTTCCATCAAATTTTATATAAATTAATACATAGTTAATTTCATTCCTGTTTTTCTGAGTTAAATAAATAAATTAAATTAAATTAATATATTTTTAAATAAAATAAATAAATTAAATATGAAGCATTTTTACCACTGGGGAAATTTTGAAGTGGATTCTTTGGGCTCACCAAATTAATTAATTTGAAGAATAAAAGATTGTTTCAATTTCTTGTCGCCGATTTTGCCGCCCCTGCCTGGCAAAGCGCCGCCCGGGGCCTGTGCCTCCCCACGCTACGTCACTGAACCATGGGGTGTTTTTTTAGGTCTCCAAATATAGAGCTTATTATTATGCCGAGCAGAGCACCCCTTGAACATCCTCTGATGACCCGATCGGTTTCTGATCTCTCCGATTAATATTTGAAACAAAGTTAAGCACTTAGCTGTCATCCTTATCCACCATTTAATTTGTTTTCATGCGTTTAAAGCTAATATTGGTGCCCATTCTTTCTAAAAATCTCACTCTTCAAACTCTAGGTTCTAGGAGCCCGCCCCAGGATGTCCAACCCTCATCATGGTATATATGAGCCTTATACAGTTTTCTTGGTAGCATCTAAGCCCTCGGTTCCCAAACTGTTTTCCGCGGAAGAGTTTTTAGGGTTCCGCGACTTTCTTAAAGTTACAAACAGTAAAAACACAAAACTTTATTTTTAAGTACCGTGAAACCGGGTGACTAGATTCTAAAACAATTTGCACATGGGTTGTGTAGCGAAGTATGGTGAAAGCATGAGGCAGCCAAGCTTTAAAGGTCAGTTTTTGGCTATTTTCAATTTTCGCAACCAGCTTAGTCTCACAGATATTGAAAAAAATAAAATATAAAAAAGATCTAAATTAAAAACTTAGAATAACTTATTTTTTTTTTTAATTCGCACATACAATTAGGGTAAATTAGGACAAAGGAAAATGATAAGATAATGAATTGATTTTGATTACTATTGAAATATTTGATAACAATGTCTTCCAATAAAATGTTTCATACAATTTTTTAATTATTATGATCCATTTTAGTGGACTTTTCCAAAATAAGCCTAACCCTACTCGCCGCTTGTGTTCCCAATCTTTTAAAATGAATTACATATTTTATGTTTTGTTCACTTCAATCTTGTGTATTTAGTATATTTTTTATTATTATTAATTTTAGTCTGTATTTTGCACTGAGACTTGTGGAAGTATATTGAAAGGAATGGCATTCAAAAAAATATTACGTAAATCACTTCAGGTTAGAGTTTGAAGCAGAAACATTACACCAAGAACTAGATTGCATTGAAAAATTTCGAATTGTCAACAGTTTTTGTGGTCTTTTTTTCTAATATCCGAATCAAAACCAGAATTTGCATCATGTGTCTGAAAATAATTTGTTTCCATAAAATAAACCTTAAATTTGAACTCATTTAAGATGCAGATATTTCTTTCCACGAAAAATAGCATTTTCATGCTTTCCAAAAAACAATTGCATTTTAACTAGTGTTTATTTAGGGTTTTTCTTCAATAAAAAGTTGTGTGCCGTGGTGTTCGTCACTGAAGTTTTGTCTGCCTTTTTGAACTTAAGCCTGTGAGAGTGTCCTGAAGCAAATGGCATTCAAAAGTTACGGAAATGACTTGACTTCCGTCATTTTTGTCACACTTTTTATCGTGTATCCCACCACTTTGGTAACGTGGCTGCCCCTTTGATTTTGGTTATTGGTGGACTAACCCCTATTTGGGTTTAAATCACCAACATTACGTAAAATGAGTTCCGTTTTTTTTGTCACACATTTAAGCGCACTCCTTCGTCACGAATTTAAGTAGGCAGACAAAGTAATCCTGGTTTAACCCTTCCAGGGCTACATATGTATTGGTTGGCTAACAACATAACGTAAATGACTTGACTTTTTATGTCGTTGGCTATCGGTCTATTGTCTTCGTTATTAAAATTACCAATGTTTGTACGATTGTTTTCCTGTATATTTAAGTTTAAGTGGTTTTCCTTTCCTGTAGGATAAAAGCTTATACAAAATTAAAGAAAATTGTTTATTGTTTAATATGATGATAAAAATACAAACAAAAAAAAAATTAACGAACTCACCAAACCTCGCTTCAACAATAGATTCCTTAAAAGGGAAGTGAAGTCTAAGCTTTCATTTTATAAGGATTTTGATAGAAATTCCTTATATTGGGAAAAGAACTGGGAAAAGAACTTAGCCCAAAATGAAACTGGAAAAAGATTTTCTAGCTTTTTTGTGCCATAATTTCCAAACTAACATAAAGGGCACAAAACATGCCTTTTGCACATAGGTAACTACGCGCGTAAATGTATTTGCATTAAGAAATAATTGTTTTAACTTCCATATCGGATCTCCGACAATGTGTGTGACAATCGGACAAATCCGGAAGAAATTGTAAATACTTTTTCAGTTAATTTTCAAAGTTTCATTATCTATTCAGGTGTTTAAATTGCTGTATCTATAAAATATGTCATGTATAACTTTACTTTTGAGTTGGTATCTCTGAATGTCATTCAAGTGTCGGAAGACAATTGTTTTGGTCATTTCAGATAAAAAAAAACTCATATAACAGCATTATATTGATTGCAACAAAATAATAATAAAAACAACAACAACAATTCAGCATCTCGTTGTATTTAAAATTCCATAACACAATTTTCCATAAATAAATCCATAAAGATAAAAACTTGTCGTAAAAATCATTCCACAAAACAAGAGCCCAAACAAATCGTTTGATCACGATAGTGCCACGATTCCTGCCATAAACTCCTATTCCTCTGACTGGTCCAATTCCTTAATCAGACCATTAACAATTTCCTAAGATTCTGCACGACGTCAACTATGTGAGTATACAACGACGACGGACATCGACGTCGAAATATAGCTGAGGTTGATTTCCTGTTAAGACCCATACAACCAACAAAAAAAAAACACAACAACACCAAAAAAGTACCCCAACAAACAAATCCATGATACAAATTATTTGAAATCTTAAAGCGATCGGCAGCAATCGGTTTTCATATCAATTGCATTCGAGCGAGCGCAGCGTTCCAATCGAAAACTGAATCGCCGACCAATTGTTGATACCTTTATTAAATTGAAAGTAGTTTACGGGCTATGAGAGAAGTACAGATATTGCACAAAAAACGAAAATCTATGTGCCAGTGCCAGTGCCACACAAGATACAAGTGAGTCTCTTGCTGAGAGTCTGTTTTTGCTGGCACTTAAAGGAAAGGCCTATAAAATGTGTAATGACTGTAATGAAAACGGTAACAACAGCCTTTGGAACGATGGGAGTGCTCCGCTTGGATGGCTGCTGCTGCTGCTTATGTTGACCGAATTGGAATATGTGTACAAGTATTATAAGAAACTTCCATAGCATTATGGGCACAATATCAATTGTGTCGCTGGGGGTCTTAGCAACAAAATAAAAAAATATATTCGCAGTTATTTTATTGCCTTTGCATGCTGAGCTGAGGCTGCCTTAATGACCAATCGTTTGACAGGCTTGATATGTAAGGCAGATGTCAATAACTGTATTACTTGTAGACGTATACACATTTACTTCTCATTTTTATGCCATCGCAAAGTTGTTTGATTTTGTTATGTTGAGCAATATTCAATATGCGATTGACGAAACATTTTACGACTACAGGTAGCTTTTGGTCTAGCTTAAACGTTTAAGTTTAAGATATATATATAAGTTGGAATAATAGGAATAGATTAAGAACTGGAATAAAAAAGATCTATTTACCAAATTTGTATTTGTAACACATTTGGAATAAGGGATAGTTAGCTCAGTTAGGCATAGTTAGGCTCAGAACAGGAAAAATAGTAGGCTAAGAAAATAAACAAGACAAAATGGCAACATTTCAATAAAGTTGAATTTCGGTAGAGCGCTTTATTATAACTATTACGCATTTCCTGAAAGTCCTCTTAGTTCGGTCTGGACAGGAGCCCAAATAGATTTGGAAATATCGCCCTAAAAACCAAACAAAATATCGCCCAAATGTAAAACTAGGCTTTTTAATAAAACGCCTGTAAAACGCCATGGCTCTAGAAGCGATAGTTGGTATTCCACAAGAAATTTTTGTTTATACTTAAACGCCGATTATCGTTTCCAGAGCCATAAAGTTTTACTGGCATTTTAGTAAAACGCCTTGCGAATATCTCCGTAGTAGCCCGTAGCGTAATGGTTAGTGCGTTTGACTGTCACGCTGGAGGTCTGGGATCGCTTCCCAGCCTCGTCCACCTAAAAACTAAAAAGTTTTCTTTCAGGGCTACTGCCTCTTGCGAGGAATTGACAAATCCTCCAAGATTATCACTTGCAACGAATAAGTGCTTCTCGTCTAGCCGTTCGGATTCGGCATAAAATTGTAGGTCCCTTCCATTCCTGTCGAAAAGGCGCACACAGGAATGGTTGCGAGTTGTTAGTCACTAGGCCCTGGTTCTTCATGAGCCGTTGTGCCACCCGATTTATTTATTTTTTATTTGCGAATATCTCCTAAACTCCCACTGATTACTGCACCCCTTCAATGAGCCTCGGTAAAGATTTTACAGTTATATTCCCATCCATAAAGGATTGGAACGATGACGTCGTGACGAAAGACTTCGACACAACTATCTTTACTGATGGGTCAAAGATGGACTGCGGTGTTGGGGCGGGTATTTTTTCAGAGTCCCTAAATATATCCAGGTCTTTTCGGCTACCTGACTTTGGTAGTGTTTTTCAGGCTGAAGTACTGGCAATCAGGGAAGCATGCAAGCTACTTAAACAAAATCCAAACCAGAACCGAAATACAGCTATTTTCTCAGACAGTCAAGCGGCTGTCAAAGCCATTAATTCGGCTACATATTCCTCAAAATTAGTACGACAATGCCAGGATGAGCTTCTGAGTCTGAACACTATCCTCAGGGTCACTCTTATCTGGGTTCCGGGTCACAGTAGCATTGAGGGGAATGAACGATCTGTCGAACTGGTCAGGCAAGGTTCAGCCCTTCATAACTCACTTGCGGAAAGAGTCAATATTCCTCTCGCAGTTATGAAGGGTAATATATTCTCAATTTTTCTCTCAGAATCTAATCGTAGGTGGAATAGTTCAACTAATTGCATAATTGCTAGACAAATCTGGCCTCCTATGACTGTGATCTAGCGGACTACTGGTTTTTGAAGGCGGCTCATGGTGCACGAGGACCGGACGATCACACGGTTGTGCCAACCTTCGCTTCAATACCAGTCAACAAGTTGCCTAGTTCGCACAGTGTAGATGGTTTTTAGTTGCGAACTTTGGTCCTATCGGATGTTTTTCCTATGTCCAAATCCTTAATAAATTTCATCAATCCAATAAAAGCGTCTGGTCATACAGGCGGGTGGTACTTTCTCTGGTAACCACAAGTCATGTTGTGCAAACAGACGGAGGTGTACAAAGATTACCATATCCGAGTATGCGACTAGATGATCACCCTAAGGGATCAGATCGTATGCGTCCTGGGCAAATCAGCAAATTGCTTAGCGTAGCATACTGCAGCCGAGCTCGGACGTAGGCGATGATCCTATGGAAGATCTATCACCAAATACCCTCATTATCTTACAAAATGTTTTTTTAATCCACAGGTCAAACGAGTTATGGTATCAAAACGGCGCATTACAGCGTTAATTGGGTCATCGAGCGAGGATGCTTGTGACCGCCATCTCTACCTACCTAACCTATCTCCCACCTATCTCCCAAACTAATAGACCGAGAGCCAACGACATAAAAAGTCAAGTCATTTGCGTATTGTTGAAACCCATACATAGCTTTGGAAGGGTAACACGAAGATTACCTTGTCTGCCTACCCATACCCTTGACGAAGGGGTGGGGGTGAGGGGTTGAAAATGGAGATTTTTGTTTAAACACTTAAATAGTTACAGGTCAAACTAAACAAAAATTTAACTTGCAAACAGTCCAGCGTCCTTACAAATAAGCATGATCTTAATTTGAAAATATTTTGGTTTGTTTCATCTTATTATTAATACTTTTCTGTATTATTTTCTTCTCCTACATATATTCCCTTTTGAAATGTTAACACTTTTTTTTGCTGGGCAACCAAGTAGAGGCATAAATTTACAGTTTTTTAAATCATATTGTCAAAATATCGGGCACGTGACAATTCAACAGTTTAATTTTATATATTACCAAACTGAGGTTAGTAGCTTTTTATAATTTGGGATTTAAACAGCTCAGGAAGTGAGCTATTTAATACATAATTTTGTTTAATTTTATCGTGCTAATAAAATGTAAAAAAGGTGATGAACACGTTGTCGGGCACGTGACGCGTTTTATTAAAAGACTTTGATGGATTTTAGCCAATTTTTGATAAATTTGATTAATTCGATTGTGACACTAATCCAGCGCCTAGATCAATAAATGAAGTATCAAATTAACCGTTGTTTCATTGAGATGCAAAGTAACAAACAAATAAATCAATCGATACACTCATTCAAAAGTTATTTAGTAATTATGTGTTAAAAATATTGTAGGAGAACAGTTTTTTTATACACACTTATATAAAACACATCTATAATTCATTCATATATTTCAAACCTCTACAGTTACTCATTAAAAAGATATTGACAAAAAACCAAAAAAAGAGAATTCAAAGTTTGTACCCTTTCTCAAATAAATCCATCTTAAAGCTGATTAAAATTCTAAATTTTACACCAGCCAATCGCTATCAAATATAGCTTTAACCTGGCAAAATTTCAGATTTTTCCCATAACACATTAAAAGATAAAAATCGCAGCAAAAACAGCATGGGAGAAGGTCAGTACCATTCCAGGTATTTCACGATTTCATGTACTGTCAGTGTGATGGGAATAAAACGCATGCTAAAAAATAATACGATTTGGACCACGAAGGCCACGTTTTCAACAAATTTCAATACATTGTCAGTTCTTAGTTCGTACATGTCGGGCTCGTTACAAAATTGTCGGGCACGTTATGCCAATTATAATGCTAAAATTCATATTAAGTACATTATTTTCAACTAATTTTTTTTGTTAAAAAAATCCTTATTTGTTAATTATTTTGTAGAATATGCTATTTTGTTATTAATATTCAAAGTTAAGCTAAAATAAACCAATGATTAATGAAGTTCTGAACTTTGGTAGTTTAGTATAATTACCAGGTATAATTATAATTAGTATAATTACCAGGTTTTTGAATTTTTAACTACAAATCTAAATTTTTAACTACGATCTAAAAATGTATGAATATAATCTAAAGTCTAGTATTAGTATTACGTTGTTTTAAATTTAATTTAAATAGAAAAACTACGTACGAAGGTCGGGTACATGACAATGGAATTCCCCTATAGAGCAATTAAAAATTAAGTTTGCTATCTATGCCAGTTTGTATTATTTATTATAGAATTTTTTATATATAATTTAAAACAAAATTTTGCAAGAAATCACCGACGAGTTTGCTCCGATTAAACAAAAATAAAATTATGAGTAAAAACCCACATTTACTTCACTTCTCCCTTACCCTAAAAAACACCCTTTCAGTATAGATATTTTTATGAGCTATTTTGTTTTTTTTTTTTTGTTTTCAAGAAAAATTCAACATTTTTTATCGAATTTCCTCTACGTACCATTTTTGGGATTGGTGTTATGGTGATAACTCCACACTTTTCTCTTCCCTTAAAAAAAACCCCTTTCACCATATATGTATAGATATTTTGATAGACTCTTTTGATCCTTAGTTCTCATACTACTACTAATTTAAATTTCCACACTTTTTTAAGGAAAAAAAAAAAAATAAAATAAATTGGGTGGCGCAACGGCTCGTGAAGAACCAGGGCCTAGTGACTAACAACTCGCAACCATTCTTATGTGCGTGTGTCGACATGAATGGAAGGGACCTACAATTTTATGCCGAATCCGAAGATGGAGGTTTGTCAATTCCTCGCAAGAGGCAGTAGCCGTGAAAAAAAACTTTTTATTTTTTAGTTGGACGAGGCTGGGAAGTGAACCCAGACCTCCAGCGTGACAGTCCTTCGCACTAACCATTACGCTATGGGCTACTACCTTTTTTCTTAAGGGAGATTTTATTAAGGTTATCGTATTTTGATGTCATTAGATTCAGAAATGAAAAAAAACCCTCAATTCATGTGTCATATAGCTATCAATGTATATGTTTAATATAAGGCGTATACCTCCTCCAAAAGAAAAACACCTGTGAAACACAGATATTCTTAAACACTCTCTTGAAATTCTGTTTTGTAAATTCAGCATCAAAAAGTCTTCGAGTCAATTACCACCCAAATAATTGACCCTACTAAAACGCTTGCTTCCGCTTGAAAACTTTGCCTAGACTATTTCCCATGTCTCTCATATACCCTCAAAAAAAAAAACACTACCCATCACGTGGATTTCCCTATCTATTCTTGGTACAGTTAGTTCGAAGGTACAACAAAAACAAAACGAGAATATTAAAAGTAAGTTACTAATGTAAATATTTAAAAATGGGTGAATAACGTAAGCAAAGGCGCATTGATCTCTTCGAAGCCATGTCGTGGCATTCGATCGTTTTTCGTCACGAATATGAGTGTGTCTGTCTATTTTTCTACACTCCACTCTTCGGCATGTATTGTTCGATTTATTTTTTGTCTGTAAAGTAAACTAAATTATGAACAACAAAAAAATCCAACTAAAAACAGCAAAGACACAATCTACACACTAAAACACACTAGAACTAATTTTTTTTTTTTTGAATTCACAATTATATCGATCAAATAGACAGTCGAACAGACAGAAAGACATACGGAGTAAGAGAGAAAGAGCGAGAGAGGCTTAAGCTACGGCTGCTGCCACCACAGTGTGCACCATATAACTAATCTTGTGCTTGATTGTTTATTTTACTCTCCATGTTAATATGCTAATGGGGATACAGTTTTTGGCATGGGATACTATTTGCCATCAAAGCACCCTAAACAACTGACAGCGAGTGACAATAATACTGGCCCGGGCAGCCTGTTGGTCGTAGAGGTATGTGGGCTAATTCAATTTTAACTTTTATCGCCGTTTTATAGTGTTAGCTAGCATCAAGCATGTTTAGATAACCATTTTCGTAGAAAGTTCGCATTCCGAATTTAGAATTTTTCAAATTGTAACTAAACCATTCATCGCTTTATCTCTAAGATGTTATGCCCAAATCTGTTAAAACTGTTTTTTTTTGTCTCAAAAGACACACATAAACAGAGGTGTAAGTAGATCAATGAACTTTGTAATTTTAAATGGAAGAGACTTATCAAAAATGGAATAAACGCCAGATAAAGGTTCACGAAGAAACTGGTCGGGTGTACCAATAACCAAATAAAGCTAAATTTGTGTTAAGAGTATACGATCTGTTTGACTGGACAGCCCCAGAGTGGTGGTAGCGGTACGACGCCGACGTTGACGTCCCTCTGTTTTTGCGGGTTGTGCACAGATAAAAACCAAAATGCGGACATTCCATTCACAAAAATAATTTACAGCTTTGAGCCGTGCTGCTTTGCCACTATACCATTCCGTTTCTATTGTGGGCATGGCGTGCTTAACTATGCTGGTTTCAAATCTTGGTGCAGTGTATGGTTTTTATAGTTTGTTGTTGTCTGACAATATAATTCCTGAAACCATAATAGCGCACATTGCTTTGTAATACAGACAAAAAAAAGGAAAAATAAATATATTTAGAGTCACATGCGAAACCCTCGGCATGTAAGGTTATGAGTGGCGCGTTGCAAGTGAAAGTTCTCCAACCAAAGACCATTATTGCCAGAGTTTAGGTGAGCACAGAGACAATTTCCCTGATTTTCGATTATGATCCCTTTACAGCACATCGGGATCGCCTAGAGGGGTACTTACTTACACATACGTATCGTATACAATTTGGCTTATTTCAATCCGCGAACTTATTGCATAAGAATAATATAATTGCATTGTTGGCACTTCAACATACAAAATATTAGCAATAAAATAGATATTTGTGCATGGTGCATGGCCAACCTGTTGCTGCTCTCTGTGTCCACTTATTCTCCACCGATAAAAGCTAAATCACTGAATCGTAACGCTTTCTAAAGAAAAAAAAAATATACAAAACATACCATACATAATATAACTTCAAACACAAATATTATTCGGCAATGTCAAAATATTTCGCGTGTTGTGCATATCCATGTCCACCCACAACAATAATCATAAAATACTACTGCACATCTAACCAGAAGTACTACAATGTTGATCCAAAAGAGCATTTCTTTTATGCTTACGTGAGGTAGTAACAAAAAATATGTGCATTTTTTGTTGTTGTTGTTGAAAAATCATCATAAAACTTACAAGAACATATTATTAACACTTGATGTGTTTTAAGGAAATTTGCAAGGAAAATGTTGTTTAAAAAGAAACATGTACTCGAATGTAGGTACTTTTGCCATTTAATTAGAGAATTATGTGAACATACACACACAAAAATAAATAAACAGAAAAATTGGGTAACTCATTGATCAAACGAAAGAGCTGAGGTACAAACTTGGTTAAGTAATTCTGTGCTGATTGGGGCAAACGGGCGAGTGTTCGATTTGATTTAATTTTTCTTGTATGCGCATTGGAGCAATCGATGTGGATTTTTTGTTTGAAGTTCCTTATTGGCTCTGGAATTAAGATTGTGTATGTACACAAACAAAAAAAAAAACAGACTGAAATAATTGGAGTTTCCTTAACTTTAATGAGATATGTATGAATTTACTTCCCTGGCGGGATTTTTCCTTATAAATTGGTAATTTTTATTATTTCATTATTTTTGAATATGTAAGCGCTCTCTAAAGGGCTTTCAAGTTATAGTTTTTTTGTTCGTTGATGTTGATTATACGCCCTATACACCCCAATTATGTCTACTTCGATTCATTAAATTAAGTATGGAGTTTTTGTTGTTTGTGATTATACGTATGGCAAATTGTAATTTGTGTATACTATGTAATGAAGTGTAAATTAAAACAACTTCGTGTTGTTTAACTTAGGAAATAATGTCTTAATTCGAGTGAATATAAAATGATTGAAGGAAAACATTTCTGTAAGGCAACTTTGTAAGTATTTATAAAATATTCATTGGATTGTGAATTTAGCAACACTTATATTATGGCTTGAAAAAAAACAATGCTTTTAATTTTAAATGCAGAAAATACTTATTATGAGAATAATGTTGGAATATGAAAGGGAAATGCAATGCGGAAGACTATAAGAAAATATAGCACAAAAGTGTAGTTTCTTAATATCTATTTTCTTAAGAAAAATGAATTATTTATTTTTCACAATAAAAAAGGGAGATGCAAAAAAAAAAGAAGCAAGTAGTGCATTTATTCATATGAAATAAATTAATTTTTTGAACATAGACCTAGAGACATATATACTGGGAGTTTTTCTTTGAGAGGTTTAATTTTTAAGCAGGCTACATTGTTTCTAGAGAATTTCTATGAAGCATTTTTTGTCATTTCAACATAATAAATAATCTTACACCAACAACTGTCTCAAAATTGTGCATTTTTAAAAAGTGGTTTAGGAAACTTACCTCGCGATACAAAACTTTTATGGTCAGCTAACTATAAGTTCTTCTAGCATCATGAACCTTGCATTTGCACCACGTATACTTTTATTGACATAAGGCATCTGAAGAGATGTCATACAGTGCGCAGCAAAGGAATGATTGTTACGATTGTTGGTTATGATTGTTGGTGGTTAAATTTAAGGGCCGATGTTGAATGTGAACCACACCTAAACGTCAATTTTTGTTTGCATTTCATTTGACATTTCTCAATTTCAGACTAACTCAATTTGAAGCATGTAAGGATACACAATCGAGCAACGCGTTAAAGTTATTCAGGCTTATTATGAAAATGGGCACTCAAATCAAAATGCAAAATCATCTTCAGTGATGAGGCACATTTTCACCTCGGTGGATTCGTTAATAAGCAGAATTGCCGCATTTGGGCGAGTGATAATCCAAGAGTGTTTGTCGAAAAACCAATGCACCCACAAAGAGTGACTATTTGGTGCGGTTTATGGGCTGGCGGCATCATCAGGCCGGTCAGGCTGTTACTGTGAATGGTGTTCGCTATCGTGAGATGATGGACGATATGAATGTGGACGATATGTGGTTTTAACAGGACGGTAGTGCCACTTGCCACACAGCTAACGAAACAATATGGCTCTTTTGTGCGACAAATTCAATGGCCGTGTTATCTCACGTGGTGGCGATGTCAATTGGCCCACAAGATCATGTGATTTGACACCGTTAGATTTCTTTCTTTGGGGTTCTTTGAAAGAGGTGTACGTCGATAAGCCAGCAACAATTCAAGACCTAAAGGATGAGATAATTCGGCACATTAACGGCATAGAACCTCAATTATGCCTCAGTGTCATCGAAAATTTGGACCATCGGATGGAGGTGTTCCGCCGAGGTCGCGGCGGCCATTTGGCCAATATTTTGTTCCATTCATAATTGAACCATATCAATATTATCATAATAAAAAGAAATGACAATAATTTCCTAAATAATTTGTGTTTTATTCAAAATCAACATCGGCTCTTAAAATTTAACCACCCTTTATAATAATAGTTCATATTTTGTATGAACAATTTTTACGAAGATATCTAAGTTGATAACCTTATGAGATAACTGGTGCAGTAACTGATGCCGCGTGACGATTGTGTTCATCGTAAATTCAGTGAATGTGCCGCAAATCAGATTGCTATTTATTTAATTGGCCCTTAGATTGTTTGATCCCATCCCTCTCTATTATTTTCTGTGAAGATATGTTAGGGCGATGTTATAAACTGATAATCCTGACCTATTAGACCATTTAAACAACTGTTTTTGATGGAAAATACGTGCATTTCGTGCGAAAATCAAATTAACCACTTAAAACAAGATAGAGCATAATGACACCACTCAGTAGGGTCAATTCTCAACATCTGAAGTTGTGAAGTGATTTGTAGTTGAAAAAATGTGATTTTCAGCTCGTGTGATACTCTTTGTTATATCGGAAGCTCGGATATTTTTCCAAATTCACCATATTATAATGCAATCGAAATTCTTCGTAACAAATGCCACACGCAAGTCACTGCAGCATTTCCCGTGGTTTTTGTCATGGTATTAAAAAAAAATTAAAGAAATAATTTTAGTGAAACCCGCCCACTTCCCCGTTCCCTTTTCTTTATTTCATAAAACTTTCAGAAACTCAGATTCTGTTCTTATAAGCAAAGAAAAAGACAAAAACCATTTTTTTTTAAATACATCAACTGCCATGTCCTCTTTTCACGTTTTGTTTCTTTTGAATGTGATGAGTTTTTTTTGAATGCAAAATTTATATGAAACAAAAAATATTAAGTATTTTTAACATAATATGCGACAACAGTCACGCCCACTTTTAACGTTTTTTTGTTTCTCAGAAATGGCCGATGACCGATTTAGAGATTATTAAAATATGCCATCCACCACAACCACTTTTAAGATATAAAATTTTAATGGAAGTTGCTATATTTCTAAATAAAATTAATTAGTTTGTCGTCAACGGCTCAAACGATTTCGATGAATTTTTCCATAATTATAGCTACAGTTTTATGAAACGGCTTTATCGATTTGAACTAAATATAATTTCAAGAGAATTGTCTCAGGAAAATATAGCAGACACAAAATTATAATAGTAAAATATTTTCCAATCATGGTGGTTCAACAAAATTTAATCTTTCTTCACATTTTAACAATTTTTTTTAAATGAAAATCGAATATTAAATCACCGACATATTTGAAGTGGAGGGTTACAAGTTAGACAGCTCTACCTTGAAAATCTGACCTATAAAACTATACATACTTATAATATTTTTCGAAAAAAGAATTGATTTAAAATTATTTTTGTAAAACAGGATAACGAGAATTTGCCACTGATAGACAATTGTTCACGATGATCAAAGAATACAATTTGTTGTGATTTGTTTTCCAATTACCTAATACTTTAAGAAATCGATGAACATCAAACATTCGCTCTAAAAATCCCTCACACAAAAATAATTTGAAAAAAACTTTTTAAATTACATATTTTGAGATTAAAACTTTTTATTCCTTTTAAGATATATAAGGTATTTATTTTACATTTCTAAAATTTGTCTGAACCTCCGCGATGAAGACGCGCTTGGCAATTTAAAGGATTATTTTGGTGTAAAATTTATTTATTTCTTTATATGTACATATTTATTAATTATAAAACTATTATTATAATTATTTAAAAATAAATATGACATACATACAATTTTGGGCTTAGACAAAACTTAAAAAAAAAATACTTTTAAAATATTTCAATTTATTTGTGTTAAAAAATTATTAAAATTTTTTTTTTTATTTACTTGTGGTGAATGAAAACGTCTGCTTTAAATTTCTGTGCCTTAACGCATAAGTCTTAAATAATTTTAAACATAGCAATTCGTAAACAAAACAATTAGACCTAACATAATGATGAGAGAACGCAAAAAAAGGGAGTCTTGCGATTCTGTCCGTCTGTTACTCGACTTGCTAAAATAAAGGTATCTCAAAATCTAAATGATTTTTTTTATATAAGTATAAGTTTTTTTAAAAAAATATTATTTTGATATTTAAACAAAATGGGCACACACTATTTTTTTTTTTTTGATTTTGTATTGTAAGTAAGTAATGTTGTAAATTTGTTCAGTATAGACTTATAATAACATTTGCTTTAATTTATTTTCGTAAATTTTCAAGATATGTGTTTGGTAATGACTTACATTAAACAAAGTTTAAAGCTGCCCATACACGACCGAGCCGAACGGCTGTATTGGATAAATGTCAAAAAGGTTCGGCGCCGAACCATTTGGATATTCAGCCAGTCGGAAAACCACGAACCAAATTAGTTCCGAGCCCTTTGGCTGGGTCGTGTATGGCCAGCTTAAAGATTAAATTAAATGTTGAACTCATTCAATTAAAAAGTACAAGCGACCTCAACTCCAAAAATAATTGTGTTTTGCCCAGGTCACTTGTACTTTTTAATTGAATTATATTCATTCACTCCACTTAAAACAGAAGTAATTTCAATATTTCAATATTTAAATTTCTTCATCTTCTTACTAATTGTTGAACTTCTCAATGAGTTCTTTTCTGTAGGAAAGTGCTATTTTTAAATATTTGATTAGAGAATTCCAATCCCTTATGCCATTCAGGAAATCAGTGACCACACTTGTATCAAGTTGAGGATTCCTTAATGTCGATCTTCGAAGGCTTCTTAGAATCGCCCATACCCCTATAAAATGTAAAAGAGTCTCTTCTTCCCTCAAGTTACATAAAGAGTAGTTGACATTTTCATTTGGAGCCCTTCTTGTACTATTGAGTATTATGAGCCTCGCTCTTGCCTTGAAAATCCAGCGCATTTCTGAAGTAGCCCAATCATTTGATATATAACTGCACCCTGTATTGTCATCAAGAATGTGTTACAGGCTGTGCGTTCTTGTTTGCAGTGCCCTTTGTATTGCCTCATTTTTGTTCTCTTCGATTAAATTACTTGCCACACCTTCTACTACCAATATCCAATGTACCAAATAAGCTTTAATTAACTACAAGCTCATTCAGCTGCCTTATTTCTTCACCTCTAAGGCTGTTTACTCAGCTCTCAAACCAAACAGTTTTCTTTTGAATAACGAGCCTAGCTAAAAACTTAGGTAGTCTGGTATTTCCATAGGTACTAAGTATTCTACGTTCCCTATATAGCTCATATGGCATCTATTTCATTGAAGACAGTTTGATATCTTTATTCATTAAGAACTTGTTCCACGTGAAGTTTAAACTCTATCTGGCTTGTTTTGTACGATCCTTGAAGTTTGAAGTGCTCCGTCAAACATAATTCGGGAGAAAAATGTAAATACCCAAGGTTCCATTTTTCTTGCCGTCTTAACCTCCCACCTCTTCTTAACACCATAACCTTGGACTTTTCCAGGTTTATAAATAGGTTCCAGCTCTGACAGTACTCAACAGTTTTGTTGATCATTTCCTCGAGCACATCCGGGGAATCTGCTATCAACACAAAGTCGTCTGCATACATAAGTAGGCGAATCCGCATACCATTCAGCAAGATGCCACCTCCGATGAAATCATGAATGTCATTGATGTAGAGAGCGAAAAACAGTGTGGTCAATAAGCAGCGTTGTTTCACACCCATCCTTGTTTTGAAAAAGCCGGACAAATGTTCTCCATTCCAAACTGCAGCTTCTGTGTCATTGTATGGGTTTCTTATCACCCGTATTAGTTTTTCAGAGATGCCTATACTTTGCAATTTGAACAGGAGCGCTTCTCAGTCTATATAATCAAAAGCCGCCTTAAAGTCAACGAAAAAACAGTAAACTTTTTTGTTTTCGCTCATTTTTAATTTTATAATATTTACAAGGTTGAATAAATTGTTCACTATATTTGTTACCTTCTCGAAACCCAGTCTGAAATTTATTAAGGATGTTGTGCTCTTTTTCCCACCTTTGAAGTCTGGTCAGCAAAACTCCTGCAAAAATCTTTGCGATAGTGTACATAAAGGATATTTCCCTGTAGTTTTGTACCACATTTTGGTCTCCTTTTTTATAAATTTGGAAAATGATGTTTTATTTTGAAGGCTTGTTATGATGTCTATTGCTTCTTGTGGCGCATTGGAGAAAAATTCGTACGGAACTCTGTCGTGTCATATGGCGCTTTGTAGCTTTTAGCGTTTTGTAGGAAATCCCAAACTTCTGAACATGAAATACTCTCATCCAGGATAGCAACTGTGGTACTCTGTGTTATGTGTTGAATTTCAACACAAGCCAATCGAGGATTAAGTAATTTGTAAAAATAGTCTTTGTTATCTGAGTTGCTTATATTCATTCCTTTCACAAAATTTGTTGTTTTCAGTTTCTTAGAATTCTTCACTTCTTTAAGTTTTGTGCCAATATTTCATAATACTCTTTCGTTTTGTGTTCACAGAGTTGCTTATAAATTCTATTAAACGCTGATAAATTTCTTTTAAAATTTGCGATGAGTTTTTCCTAAGCTTTCGCAACTAGATTGTTTTCTTGCTTTTTCACATGCCTGATCATACCATTTTTCTTTTGCGTCTGTTCTTTGGAAATTCCTGGGTTGAACTGCTGAGGATTTAATGGCATCAATAATTTTTTCAACGTTCCATTCACCTGATGGGACTTGGTTAGCATCGATGATTTCGGTTAGTTCTTGTCGGTAAGAATCCGCAGTCTGTTCCCTCCAGATGAGTGGTAGTAGCTTCAACTCCATGACTTGTTATTGGTATTGTTGATCTAATTCTAAAGTTAAAACGATTCGCATATGATCCGAATTAATCTGGTTTTCCACCTTAAATCCATGGATAAACTGTAAAGTGTTGTATGAAGCGATACAAAGATCTATAGTAGAGCAGCCATTAGTTTGAAAACACGTAAAACTTCTATCGCAATCTTCTTTTGTACGTCCTTTCAGGATAACCATCCTCGCATCGCAAGCTTCTAGCAGCCTTCACCCTTTGCTATTTGTAACCTAGTCCTTTGATTTTCTCTCTTCTGTTAGCTGGCTGTTAGATGCAGCGATTTCGTTTGAAATTATTTGCTGTTCACCTATCCTGGCGTTGAAATCTCCAATGGTAATGCAGTTCAGTAAGTTAATCTCCTCTGAACATGTATTAAGATGTTGGAAATCCCCTTCCCATCCGTTGATGCAGTTCAGGTACAGTGGCAATATATGAAGCTCTTCTTATACCTTTTTTTAATCACTACATAGTCCTCTTCCGATATTTTTTTTTCAAAATTCGCTCTTAAATATGGTAGGTTTTATTTGATTCCGTAAACTGCTCCTTCGCTCGCTCTTCCGAATTGTATTTAACACTTAAATCTGACACACAAAATATTTTAAAGAATAGGGCTCTAACGATTGATTGAGCTCTAAAATTTTCAAGCATTTTTAAAGCTATTTAAATAACAAATTTAAAATAATTTAGAGTAATTACTTATATTTTAACTCGTTTTAATCATTTTCTCTTTAACGATATAGTAACATTATTAAACTAATACCATATAGTGGCAACTTCTAGCTACGTTTAAGTTGTAAGCTACAAGAATAAGTCTGTGCGATCGAATCGCGCATTTTATTTTTAACCAATTCTATATCGAGAAAGTTTTGTCTAAAATTTAAAAAGATATTAGTTAGTAAAATATGACCATCGTTGGTATACCAAAAATATCCACAAAATAATTAATGTTTTATTTCTCTTCAAAGATAAATTAAACTATCTTTCAACGTCGCGCACTGCCATTGATAATTTCACTTCAAAATTTATCTTCAATGAAAATCGATATACCAGTTTGAAGCTACCCCACTTTTAGCTATAAATGTAAATACATAGCACGCCTATATATACATATCTAATTTACGTAACGACTATTTATATATCTGTTATAATTATAGCTGTCACAATTTAAACACATAAACACCCATCTATGATTTTACTGCCCCTTAATCCAGAATAAATAAGAAAACCAAATGTACTTTAATAGTGATAATTTTTAATTAGGCTCTCTATATTCCATCAGCGCATTAAGGAAATATCAAATCAAACACTCAAACCTCTAGACTCTAGAGCATATAGTATTAGATATTAGAGTTTAGCTAAAGCTCAGTCTACATCGTTCATGCATCCCTGCGGTGCTGCTTTTAAATATATCTCAAAAGAAGCTAAACCATTCTGCTATCTTTAATCGGTGCATGTGAATGTCCGTCTGCTAGATTATCGAGTCTACGATAACTCGCAATGATATACTTATGTAGCTCCATATTAAATTAAAAAAAAAAAATGAAAAATATTAATATGCACGTATATAAATAAACCGATTCAAATTGCAACCAATCAAACCAACCAGTAAGCGTAGTAGGTAACCCAGGTGAACCAACGATGAAGAAATGAAGGAACGACATCATAATTACACGATTATTACAAATGTAGATTATTCAGTTTATTTATTTCTTTTTATTTATAATGTGCGATCTTTTAGCTCGATTAGTTACCTTTACCAACTACCACGCTGGGTTTCCAGATAATATGTTTGCGGATGCCAGATCAAAATCGCTACAATTTACACAAAGTGTATCATAATTTATGGATGTTTTTCTTTTTGAACGCGATTCGTCGTTGCTGTCATCATTGACAAACTTTAACAAATATCATTTTTTTTTTAATGCGCCATCAAAATCTCTTGTGTAATGTGGTGACTAGGGAAATGTCAGATTGAAGTGAATTCATTTTGACCTTATGTCAAATTGCTATTAAGTTCTGTCACCTTAGCTACTAAAAAGAAATACATTTTCGATTCACTTTTCCTCTTATCTTCTATGCCTATTATGTACCTAGTTATGGTGCGTCGCGTCACATCGCGCACCATGGTTGTTATGTGATTTAACGTCAAAATTGGATCACTTAAGATAGTGTGGTGGATGCTGATCGATGTTATAAGTACTTATACCTATCACATTTTATGCTCTTTTCGGAATGTGCACAAGGAAAAGCTACGTTTTAAAATTACTTTAATTGGGTGGTCTGGTTACAGATTACAGCGTGAAATGTGTATACTCAGCGCTTAATGACAGGCTGAGACTTAGTGATGTCAAACATTGCTTGAGGTACAAAATATATAGTGTTGACTTTGAATACACACCACACTACATCGCATCTCGTCAGTTTAACAAATTGTTATCGTTGTTGAATTTCAAAGATTTTAAGTGGTTTATTTATATCCGCTTCACTTCACTGTTGTGCTGTGCTCTGCGCCGAACCAATTAGTACAAGAAATAATTATATTTGTCTGTCAAAAAATTTAGAGCGCACGTTGTTATACTCTTAAATACACAACAAAAAAGCTATTCACCTCGTTGTTTTTTTTTTTTTTGTTTTTGTTGTGTTCGCATGCTTTTGACAGAGAAACACAGAGAATGTGAACCAATTGAGATGAATTATTTGATGGAATTAAACTCGGTAGGTATATATAATGAGTTTGAAATGGTTTGGAAATTTCAAAGACACTCTTAGAGTCTGACTTATGGCTGATGGCTGCGCGCTTAATGTATAGGAAAACGATTTTGATTATGTGTTGCTTTATAGAAAAACGTGTTCGTGATGAAAATGTGAATCAATTGATCGGTGGCAGCCATGTTGGAAGAGCAATTTGTGTTTTATGAATGCTGAATTTAGCGTCTGCCGGTAGATTTTTGACAATCTGTATTTATTTACTAGCCGATTTTCTAGTAATTTGGTAGTGAGATACATAATATATTTAATTGAATAGCAACTGAAAAATTGATAAATAATTTGATACTTCATTTTCCTAACTTTTCATAACCTTATACACATTACAAATTTTACAATATAGTCTATATGGGGTTATATATTTGTGGATAACTTTGCCTCGATATTGCATTATTGCAACCAATTTTGCAAGTTTAATCTGCACGTAATGTGATTGATGGTTTTTCACGGATTGGCAAGAAGAAATAATAGATTCTATGCCTCTTAAGACGAATCCGGCACATTTTTATTCATCCATCAAATTTGTCATTATTTACATTAAGTACAAGCTACCTCAACTTTAGAAATGCGTATCGCCCAGATATGACAGTGGGCTCTTCAGGTAGACTGTCATATCCTTTCAAAGTCATATATTTCTGGAGCTGACACCACTTAAACCGAAATAATTTTAATTTCTAAATTCCTCTCTTGGTTATTATCATTTTTAACATAAAATCGATCTTTACGTTTTTTGTCTGCATTGCAAAATACAAACCGATGGCCACCACCTCACAAGAATTCAAAGTCTTCTTCTATTTTTGCTAAGATTAATTTTAATTTAAAACCATTTTTAATAGCTTTTAGGTGCATTGAACAATTAGGCGTTGCATCACAGCCTTATACCTATTTTCTCAAAACTTATCAATTCACTGATATGCATAACGAATGATAAGTTACTTCGAAAAATGTGTTATTTCAGAAAATTATAGAAACTAACTATTTAAACGTAAACATCCATTTATGTTTAATCTTAAGACTTTTGTATCGTATATCTAACGAAAAATTAGCATTTATTTCTATATACTTAAATATAAAACTCATCATTCAGTTAATTGGCTAATTTCTGTGGGAAATTCAAGATATAAAAATTTCACTTCTTTAAAGCGGAAGCATAAAATATTTCAAAAAAAAAGAGACAAAGAAGCGTAGCCCTAGCCGCATTGGTGTTGAGTGCTTTTTTTTTAAAATTTCTTTAAGCAAAATGTTATTTTCATGCAAATTTAATTATAACTTAATACAATGTTTTTGCATAAGTTGTTTTTTTTTTTTGGTTTAAATCAAATACAATTAATTTATATAGATCAACTATATCTTTGACAAAAAATGCATATTAAGAGATCGCATCAATGATAACAAACAGAAGCAATAAAATCATTAATAAATTATATTAGGGTGGTCGTTGCCAGCGGACTTCATTTTCTCTCACATCATGTTTAAATAAACACAATTGTATTAACACAAAAGCACCGAGCAGTTTTTACACCGGTTTTCTGCAATTTTGTATCAAAATCATTTTGTTGCATTTTTATGCCGTTTTTTTATTAGTATCATTTTTATTTTTACAATCTTATATTATGCTTATATTATATTAGGCTTATATTAAGCCCAGTTTGTTTGCTGAAAAATATCTTATCTTCTTTCGCAAAAAAATACATTTCAAATTATTAACAAAATAAAATAAAATAAAAAAAATGAATTCAAGAAAATTTGAATAAAAACGAATAAGAAAATCTAACGATTTTATTAATTGGTTTTTTTTTTTTCTAACTGTTGGCTCTTTCTAACGGTCCATAGCTAAGAAGGTCCGAGCTAAAAGTGGGAATAGGCCAGGTCATAACCTTTCAGGATTTAGTAACTTTTCCGTACTTACGATTTTTAAGTAACGTTATTTTTTGTTATTTGAAAAATACCAAATTCCTATGAAGAAACGTTTTTTTTTAAATATAAATTAAAATTATAATTTTATTAAAAAAAACATTTTTCATACGATTTGTGTTCTTTTAAAATCGCTACAAGAGTTACTAAAAAAATAAAAAAAAAATTATAACGATATTTTACGATAGTTTAGCGTTCCAAGTATGTGTGCAAAAATTTGCGCCAGCTTAAATGTCTTACTTTGACCACTGCATTGACGCAGAAATTTCGCGGTGCAATTAGTTAACATTATCTCTTATGCCGAACCTATCAGACCGATTGGAATCGGGTTTCGATTATTCGCTTTGTACTAGAGCACTGGCGTCCACGTTTATAGTAAAGTTTGACCATTTTGGATCTGCCGGTTCAGCGCTTCAAAACTACTCTGTTTTTTACAGCATTTTTCTGACTTCAACGCTGTAAGGCAACAAATATGTAACATTAGAAAGTTTTATATAAATCTTGTGGACAATCTAATTTGCCTGGACTATAACTTTGAACCAGTTTTTTGTTCGTCCCGTCCATAATTGATTTTTCTTTTTTTTTTACAATTTTTGCACTTAAACATTGTTTAATAGTTGTTCTTACAAATTACAAATGAATAGATAATCTAGGATTTTTACCAAAAATAGTTTTGGATATCAATCTCTTGAAAAAAATTCATACGACTCAATACTGCTGTTTTTTTTTTTGTGTTGTTTCTAAAAAAAGGTATACAGGGCATTCCATGAAAAGTGGTAACTTTGTATGTTTATATATTTTATTTGGGAAATATTTTTTATACAAAGCACTAACCTTACTTCTATGAGTAGTCACATCTCAAGAAACACTTAAATAGTTACATGTCAACTTAAACAAAAATTTAACTTGCAAACAGTCCAGCGTCCTTACAAATTAGCATGATCTTAATTTGAAAATAATTTGGTTTGTTTCATCTTATTATTAATACTTTTTTGTATAATTTTCTTCTTCTATCTTCGATTTTGAAATGTCAACACCTATTTTAGAGAGGCATAAATTTACCGTTTTTAAATCATATTGTCAAAATGTCGGGCACGTGACAATTCAACAGTTTAATTTTATGTATTACCATTTTTTTTAAATTTACGACTTAAACAGCGCTAGAAGTGAGCTATCTAATACATAATTTTGCTTAATTTTATGGTGCTAATAACATGTAAAAAAAGGGGATTAACATATTGTCGGGCACGTGATGCGTTTTATTAAAAGTCTTTGAAAACCAAGAAAAAGTGTTTAATTTGTCTAGTAACATTATATGTTTAGAGGAACAAAAGACGTTTTATAATTGTGTATACTTTGTTTTTTGAAATTTCAAAATTTTTCATCAAGTTTTGAATTTAAAAGAACCAATAAAAAGTTGACGGGACATTTATACACCCTTTTAGTATGAAATTTTTCGCCTCTCCCCAATAATTTGTATACAGAAATTTGGCCACATTTGTAGGATTTTTTTTAAGACCTTAGTTTTGAAGATATGACCAGTAAAAATTAAGTTATGGTTTTTTAAAAGAAAAAAAATCCGATTAGAAATAATTATTTTTATTCAAATAACAAAGGTTGCCAATGAACAAAGCAGAAAATTTCGACCGATTTTTGATAAATTTAATTAATTCAATTGTGACACTAATATAGCACGTAGATCAAAAAATGAAGTATCAAATTAATCGTTGTTTCATTGAGATGTAAAATAACAAACAAATAAATCAATCGATACACACATTCAAAAGTTATTAAGTAATATGTGTTAAAAATATTGTATTATCAATATCTCCACTCAACGTTTATTTAGGAAAACAATTTTTTTTATACATACTAAGAAACACGATATGGACCAACAAGACCAGGATTTGGACAAAGAAGTTGACATTTTCAACAAATATCTATTCATTGTCAGTTCTAACTTCGTACATGTCGGGCACGTTACATAATTGTCGGGCACGTTACGGCAATTATAATGCTAGAATTCAGATTAAGTACATTGTTTTCAACTAATTTTGTTGTTGTTAAAAAATCCTTATTTGTTAATTATTTTGTAGAAAATGCTATTTTGCTATAAATACTCAAAGTTTAGCTAAAATAAACCAATGATTAATGAAGTTCTGAACTTTGGTAGTTTTAATATCGGGCACGTGACGCAAACTACTCTTAGTATAATTACCAGGTTTTTCAATTTTTAACTACAAATCCTTTTCCACATCCAAGCAATGATTTTAAACGATCTAAGAATGTATGAAAATAATCTAGATTCTAGTATTAAGTTATTTTAAATTTACTTTAAATAGTAAAAACTACGTACAAATGTCGGGTACGTGCCCCTACAACTTGCGAAAGCTATATGCTTGTCTGGAAAGTAAAAACAGTTTGAACCCAATCCAACATAGTTAAAAATCAAACAATTTTTTTTTAATATTTTGATAAACTTAGGATTTCGCTTCAAAAATATCTCCGAAAAAAAAATAAAATTTTGAACAAATAAAACCAGTATTGAGTCATATGAATTTTGTTCAAAACGTGTTTTCTTCAAAATTTCTTTTTCAGCTAGTCAGAACCTTTTAATTAGGTAGGTACCATTTAAATTCAAAGAAAAAACAATAATAATATTCGAAGGCGAATTATATCGTGGATTTCAATAGTTTTTGCGAAACTCAAAACGTCTGTCAGTTACATTTTCCGACTCAGGGAGTCAAGCCCTATAAATTGAGATGCATTTCAAGAGATTTTTATTGATAATAATCTAGCAGTTTGGCGTAACTCAAACGCCTGTATTTTATATTTTTACTTTCGTACATTCAAAACCTTTTAATTGGTAAATATTTGAAGAAGCTACCACTAATATACAATTAAAAAAAAAATAACATCCCCGAATTATTTCGCGGCTGTCAATTGTTTGGGGCCACTAAAACTCAATGCTGTCTTCTGTCGTCCAAACGAAACCCACCCCCCATGCCACTATCCATGAGTGGCACTTGCATTGTGGAAACCGAAAAGCTTTCAGTACTCGGTATGTGTATCACAGACCACCTTGTGTGGAATGATCACATATTTGATGTCGCCAAAAATGCTGCTAAGTGTTTAGGTTTTCTACGGCCGGCGATGCAAGAAATTTTTCGACCCATCTGATCTGGCTGTTATATATAAAGCCTTCATCCGTCCAAAACTCGAGTACAATTCCCATCTTTAGGCAGGTGCTCCATCAACCCACTTGTGTCTTTTGGATAGGATACAAAGAAGAGCTATGAAAATGATAGGTGACAGAAATATAACGGAAGCATTTGCAACTCTCGAACACCGCCGCAATGTTTCATGTCTTTCGTTGTTTTACCGTTATTTTTATAAGCAGTGCTCTACTGAAATAGCCAGTTGCATTCCGCCCCTAAAAGAATTTAACCGTAATAATCGTACTTTCAGGAATGCACATCAGTTTACCCTTGAGCCCAACTTAGGACGTACGGACAAGTATAGAGATTCTTTTTTTTATTTTCCCTTCCAATTCGATATTCAAAGGTTCAAAACCAATGTGCATCGGCATCTCCTCTTTAATCCTTCCCTGTTTTCCTAACGCTCGCACTGTGTTTAATTTAACAATTTAAGGGTACCAAAAACCCCTTGAGTGCGCGTGCTATATAAAAAAAAAAAAAAACAAACATCTGTAACTTACTCGAGTCAAGACCTATTGATTGGGATACATTTCTAGTGGTTTTCCTCAAAATCCTATTACTAAAAAAAATAAGATAAAAAATCCGCGATTTATTTCGCGACTTTCCAGCTGTTTGGTGACACTATAAACTCCTTTTTTTATACATAAATAATATGGTAGTCGAGGCCTTCCGAATGCGATACATTTTGGAGGCATATACATCAATTATCTTAAAAATTCAATAAAAAATCCGCGACTTTAATCGCGTCTGTCGGGGGTTTTGCGGCCGCTTAGACGTCTGTCACGTACATATTCACACTCAGGGAGTCCATGGCTAAAAGTTGTGTTTTCGGGGAAGTCTGCCTGGGTTTTGGGGCCACCTAGACGTCTGTCGAAACAATTTTTGTAATCAGGGATTTAATGGCGTCAAGTTGTATTACATTTGAAATGGTTTCCCATCCGATTTCAATTTTCAGAAAAGTTGTACTTTTGGTGCACTTTTACGTGGTAACGGGGCCACTACATGCTGGCAGACGTACGTGTTCGTTATCACCTTCACCCGGAATACTTATACTATTAATATCTTAAGATTTCCTTTGTCGACCAAAATTTTCTGCCAGTCCTTAGACTATTAGTATTCGTTATCAAAACAAAAATCAATTATAAAAGGGACGAGCAAAAAACTTGTTCAAAGTAATTTTTTTTTCATAATTTTCAAAAAAAAATAGCCGTTACTCGAAATAGTTTTCTTACTTGTTTTGGGACATTCCTGAATCGTCATTAGCTTGGTTGATCTTTAATTATTTTACACCTCCATTTTTCTAAGATAGTAAAAAAATATATGCATTTAAAATTTTGGTGAATCATGTTTTTACAAAAAAAAATAAAATTAAAACAATTTAATTGATTTTTTTTATTTTAAAATTTGTTGCCACATTTTTTCGTATTACCTAAAACAATTCAAAATTGCTTTCTAATTTTTAAAAAATTATTTTCTCATTAACAATGTAAAAACATCATTGAACTATTAATAATATATCTTCAATGTCTAGCTACATTTTTGTTGTTTAAAAAAGGAGTAACTTCGTCTAATCCAGCCTTGGATTTTATTTAATCATATAAGGACTCAATGCTTTTGCTTAATCACAAAAAGGTGTTCCATAAAAATAACCAAAGACTCAACAAAGTGCTCTTATTCGGATCAAATTACATAATGGAAAATAAAATTACCATAAAACATTAACATTTGCCCATTTTAAGGCTAATATATCTAAATGCATCTATTAAGAAACACTCTTGCTGTGATAAAATAAAAAAATAAAAACAATAATTAATCTAAATATAAGTGTCAAAATTTATCAAACCCAATTTTATTACAATAAATTAATGTAAAACTTGTTGCAATATACAACAAAAAAAAAGCATTCCTTTAGAAAACAAAAACTAAAATAAACAATAGAAACATTTAAACTGGAACACAAAAGATTGCACTCACTGCCATCAGTTGTAAACAATTCATTATGAAAGCACCAGCTACCAAAAAAAACAAAAAACTAAACACAAAAATTTGAACTAACTAGTTCCAAATATAACGCCCCAGTTTACAACATCACAGCGCACACCTATAAAGATTCCCCGTTAAGATATCCAAGAGAATTATGTGAGATAACAGTCAAAGTCGTCATTTATATGAATATGAAGCAATCGGCAAAAAAGCACAGGTACACAGATGAATAATTTAATTTGGATTTTTTTTGTTTGTTGAAAAATAAAATCAAAAATTCATAAATTTTCGAATAGTCTCACCCCACAGATTTTCATTGATAGATACTTCTACCCAACTAACAAGCTTAGAGCCCAGCCAGCATCAGTAGGAAATATTTATTTAATTTCTTGATCTAATTCCAAAGCTCACAAAAAAAAAAAATAAAAAAAAA
This sequence comes from Melangyna quadrimaculata, assembly GCA_949320155.1. Taxonomy (NCBI): domain Eukaryota; kingdom Metazoa; phylum Arthropoda; class Insecta; order Diptera; family Syrphidae; genus Melangyna; species Melangyna quadrimaculata. Next base: position 16,306,020 of record OX439485.1, read on the forward strand.
CATACATACTTAAATAAAATAAATTAATACGAAAAAAAAAACTTGTTGAAAGGGGTTAACAGATAGTCAGATAGCAACTTACTCTTAATTCAATTTTAAAGAAGGTATAGATAAAAGTATATACCTGCTCGCGCACAAAACTCCATCGCCATCGGTTCATTTATTTCAATGAATTAATCAACCATCAGATGAATTCGCCGCAAAAATATAACATAAGAGCGGTTGAGTGTGAAAAATCTAAAAGAAAAACAAAAAAAAAAAAAAAAAACAAACTCGTCGGCATCATATACCATAAGTGCATTTTATGATATTGGCACAAAATTTATAAATAAAATCGCGAAACAGAAGTGAGAAAAAAAAACAAAAAAGAACTCAAAAGATAAAAAAAAATATATAATAAGAAAATGAAAAGGAAAAGTATCGGCGAAATAAAGTATCTATCTGAAAAACCTGCTTATGCTGCTTCACTTTTATGCTGCGCAACGGCAACAGTAACAGCAACGCACCGCAGCCACTTCAGTCCTAACCCTCCAAACCAAACTTAAGCTGTAAGATGCAAAATTTTCAGCAGTGGATAGATAGTTTTAGCTTTATTTATTTTTTTTTTTTTCATTTTGTGTCTTACCCAGTCCTCCTCTTAGATATTATTACCACTAACACTCACCATTAAAGAAACCACAAAACAGAATTGTGTTGACTTTATAGCCGAACGGTTGCATCGCGCTGATTGTGTCTTTTAAATTAAATAATATTTTAATTTTTCGCGTTCGATTGTAACATAAAAAAATTAATATAGGTGTTTGTCGTTTACGTCTTATAATTGATTTTGAATTTCAAAACAAAAAAACATTAAATGGATACTTTGGATAATGTAAATATTAAGAGTTTTTTGCGCGCCAAACTGAAGTTTAATAACAAAAAAAAAACTAAAGTTGAAATGATGAAAAATAAGATTTAACGAACATTTTAATTGAAAATATGTATATGTAGTTTTAAGGACAGAATATAATTTCTATGTAATGAAATTTAAGGACTGTAAATATTTCGATAAGTGAAAAAGTGAAATTTCAAAAAAAAAAAAATGTTACTCATACGCCACAGTGAACCCTATGTATGTTTTGATAATAGTTAAGGAGGACTTAAAAAAACAATATCCGATTATAGGAGCTGGGAATGGGAACTTTTTAATGGATATCTTATGGGCATATGAAGGATATTTGAGGAGTCGTATTATTCTATAAAATATTATAATTTAATATCAAAATTTTTAGGTCCGAACAGTTTAAAACACAAAATAAATTTCATGTTTTTTTTTAGAATAGTTTTTGTATGTACAAATTTCAAAACAATGATATTACGCATATCTATGTACAAAAAAACAAAATAACAGAACTAACATTTTGTGAAATCAAAATATGAAAGGATTTTGCTAAATTTTATGGTGAAGTTTTTTTTTTAAATCGTTTATTAAAGCGTTCTTGTAGAAGATCTCTAAAAATGAATTTTGAAATACAAAACAAACACAGTCTAGTTTAAAAATCAAAAAAAATTTTTTTTTTAAATATTTAATTTCGTAACAACTTATAACTTTAAATAAACAGTGGTCATAGTAGTTAATTGTCTGTCGAATGCTTGAGTGTTGAATAGAAAAAAGTAGGATTTTTAAAAGCGGATTGTTATTGTTAACTGCACAACAAGACTTTTCTGTTAGCAAAATAGTGTACCAATTCCATTCCACTTAACTGAAAAAATTTGTTTTCTGTAACAAAACATTTATCACAGCGCTTTGAAGGCAAATTTTTTATGTAACCAAAATAAAAATGTTTGACTCGAAACGGTTAAATTTGAATCAAAAACTCCTTTTAAAATTGATTTTATCTTTGTATATCATTTATAAATATTTTAAAGGTTAGATCATCAATTTCGACGAGAACAAAACATCATTATGATTTATTTAATTTTAAAATAAATTACCCAGTTAAGGAAAATGAGATCTCACAAGTTTAAACGTCAAAATACATGAGTGAACCAAAGTTTTTGGATGTATTTTGACTGTAAGACTTTTAAGATCTCATTTTCGTGAACTAACCAAATAATTTTGTGTTAATTTTATTTAAATAGAACTTGCCATTTTTTAAACTTGTTTTAAATATCTGAAGTTCAGTTATCAGATCAGTTAGCAGAACACACTCTGCTCAATAAGTCGTCTTCAATTATGGTTTTCCAGTCAAGCTTATTGTCCAGAAATCTGCACTTTCAAAATTTCGTACAACATTATTGAATGTAAGATTTTGGAAAACAAAAATGCCTTAACATACAAAATTTTAACCCTCTTAATTTTTTTTAAGTTCAGATTTTTCCAAAATAGGACTTCAAATTGCTGTGCATTTTTGTTTTTATGATTTTTTGAATTTTGCATTATTTGCTTAGGAATTGTTTATCAATATGACATTTTTTTGTTGTCTATCTGTGTAGCTTTACTTCCACTGTTACTCAACCTAAAACCTAAACAAGTTGACTTATTTGCTTTAAGTAAGGTTATTTTACTTTTTTTTTTTGAATTTGTATGTTATTCCATAGAGGACAAAATTGGAGTTTTTTTGTAAATGGTTTCTCGGCACTAACTACAATTTCGCATTTCGACGAGGTATGATGGTGGGCTTATCAGACAAATGCCATCATACCCAATTTAATACCCAATCTTAGTTGATGATTATACCGATTTTAAATTAAGTGAGAAAATCAACTGGTAATTATTATTTTTGTATAAGTTAATTTTGATTAAAACTATCCATTTACAATTAAGTACCTGTGGCCCGGTGGAATAAATTAACGTTTTAAACAAATTTTATTCATTAGCTCTACAAAATCTATTTCAAGTTGGTGCCGTACAAAGATTTCTTTTTTTTTTCAAAATTTCTCAAAATAGTTCTTAAAAATTTTGTATTAAAGTTTATATTTATTCTTGTTTTACAAGAGAATTATTGGTTTCATGCGAAAAGTGATATTATTGGTAAACTACATTTCAGATTTTTAATGTTTAAATCGTTTGCCTAAATTCTAGAAAATTAAATATAGTAATAAATTACTTTTTTGGCTTAAGAACCTGAAGATGAGAAGATATTCTCGAAAACGTTAGTTTTAAATAAAGCTATATTTGTATGAGAATAAGAAGTTATTCAGTTTCTATTACTTATCTTCTTAAACGACTGAATAGTTAAACAAGCACTTTAATTTGTTCACTGTGTAAAGCCAATCCGACCAAAGAACAATTCGAAAGAGTTAATATTCTGTAGATTACGGAAGTTCAGTAAACGAAAATAGAGTTTTGAAATATTTTGAAAAAATTGCTTTAATTTTTTTTACAAACTATTCTATTTTGTTTCAGTTTTCCACATTAACTTCTAAATTAAACAAATAATATTATTTAATAAAATTATAGAAGAATAAAATTGTAAATCTTCAAACAAAAACTATTTTCCATATGAGTGTTTTTTATAATACAAATTCTATATACTACTGAAATATATCAGCCAAGTAGAAGACTTATCATTATTTAATTGGACTTGTTGAATTGATTCAAAATAGATTCTAACGGCCTTTAGTCCTTAAAAATTAGCGTTTCATCCGGGCGTTCTCACTTGGACTCTTCAGTTGGCTAATTAAAACTTAATACAAATTTCGTCTTGACAAGGCCCACACTGTCAACTGAAGAGTCCAAGTGAGAACGTCGGGACGAAACGCCAATTTTTAAGGTCTAAAGGCCGTTAAAAGCTGTTTTTAATCAAAAACTATTTTCTTATAAAATGTTTACACTTTCCCAAAACATAGTGCAGTACAATAATTATTAAATTAATAAACGGAAAAGTCTTTGTCTTAAATGCTTAACAAAAGTTGTCGTAGCTTCTACTTTAAGTCTTGTTAAGCTTTCTTAAAATTCTGAAATTATATAACTGCCATGTTTTTGGGAGAGTATATAGCAACTCAGCAAAATTCTTACACGCAAAACAATAACAAATAAAATTATTTTAAAGAATTTTGTTTCTATATTTCGTGTAAAAATTTAGCAAAAAATACGGATATTATACATGGTTTTTATGAATTTGTCGATGACTTAAATTAATAGAATAGAAGAAAAAGGACACAATATATTATTCAAGTATATGGATATTATTGCCTTACCTTTAACGTCGACAACATATTGTGAAAGATGTTTCACTATTCTATATTATCAGGGCTCTAATTTATATGCCCTAAAAAGTTCAAAATATGCAATTAAAAAGTAATGTATTTAAAAATTGAAAATATGCGTTTAATACCATATATATTACTTTAATTCTTTAAAACAAGATGCAGTCAGTGAGAAAGAAACCAGAACTTTTATTATAAAAACAAGTCTTTTTTATTGAAACCTCAAAACTTCAAAAAAGACAGGGAAATCATCAAACGACACAAAACCAAACCATAAAAAAAGAGCATAGTTCTGTAGTATCACTAAGAAATGCGATCGTTAAAACAATGGGACTTTAAAAACATCTAAAAAAAAAAACTAGACAAAATAGTGTTTGAGAACACAATAAACAATGGAATTAACATTGATGAACAAGGATTTCCGTCGTATTAAAAAAAAACATTTTGTTACATTTTCACCGATTCTTAGGAAATGTCAAACTTTAAGTTTTCAAACTAATTTTTAATGAACAAAAATTTAAAAATGCGTTTGACTTTTACTTAACCGTTGTTTTTCAATTTGATGCTTATGTTTTTTTTAAATATGCTCCAAAATATGCAAAAAAAAAAAAACATGCGAAATATGAATTTAATCAAGATATATATAAGATTATGCAACAATATGCGCCACGGCAAAATACCATTTTAAAAAAAATTACTTTAATCGTTTATGTGTTCCCTTCCTTTTAACTTGTATTCAGGTAATAAAGTACAAAACAAACAAAGAAAAGCTTTTCCTACCTAATATTTAAATTTAGTAAAAGCACAAAATACATCTTGTGTACTTAAATTAATCTAGAATTCACTAATTTTGTATTCTGTTTGGAACATTTTCCTTCACTTGATTCTTATTATTTTTTAAATTCTTCATTTTGGAAAAAAAAAAATACATTACATTTTTCATACAGTTACCATATAGTATGTTTTTCCAACTAATTTCCGGTATAGGGTTTTTAGTATTTTGTAGCGCATGTATATTATAGCCTTCTTAACAAAGGAAAGCCGTTTGTCTATTTTTGGTAGTCCTAAACAAAACTGATTTTTAACTTTTTGAATAAAATTAAAAAAAAACACTCATACGCCATAGTGTACAGACACTTTTTTTCTTCTTTTTAAAAAAACAGGTGTTATTTATTGAGTCGTTTTAATTTTTTGCAACCAAATTCGTAAAATTATAAAACGTATATCGCATTAAAAGCTTAAGAAAGTTAAATAATTTTTAATACGTTGTTTGTACAGGAGTTTTAAATACTATTAACACGAAAGCTGAAAGTTGATATAACAATAATATTTATTTATCGCAGACTGAACTTTAGAAAGCCATAAAAACATAAATAGTGAATGAAAATAAATAAATTACTCATTTATATTGGGTTCAAAATATAAAGATCAAAATATTTAGTCATTATATATGCAGTTTCAAAAAAACATAAACAACACTTTAAATAAAAAAAATGCTGCTCTTGAAAGCGATCAATTAAAGTTTAAAATAGTTTTATTTATAAATTGTATTTTTGTGAGGTTACCATTTATGCGAATTTGAAAATTACGCGAAAATATTACATATACCCGTAGGTAAATTGAAATATTTTTTGCAGCCCTTATTTTTATAGTTTACAGAAAATATAATATTTACAGTCTTTTTGTATTAATAATATTTCTCATTTATTTCTCATTCAATTTCAACTTTGAGTTTATTTAATATTAATGATAAGGTCAAATCTGTGAATATGAACAAACAACTTAATTTAAAATTCAAAATTATTTATTTTTATAGATACATAATATCTTCTTTTATAGTGTAGCCCGTTAAAAAGCAATAAGTTAACAAAACAAAAATAAAAACAAGACATTCTGAAGTGTTCGAATAAAATTTTTACAAGTAAAAGTGCAGTAAAGTAATCTGAAAAAAAAAATAATAATTGCAGTAAACCCAACTTCAGAAAGAGTTAATTTATTCTTAAGTTAACTTTTAATATATTTTTTTTTGAAACTGAAAACCTGTAATTGTGTTTTATACATCGAAAGAATTACCATGATGTCGGCCTTAAAGGCCAACAAAACAAACAAGAACCCCAGCCAAAGTCAAAGTTTGAATGAGTGCAATTTACGTCGTCGCCCTTGTCCACCATCAACATCGTCGGTAGCTGTGTTGCATTCGGTTGGATTGCAAAAACTTACAAAATCCACATCACCATTAACAGCAGCTATTTCGCCTGTTACTGCTGCAGCTTGCCGCAAATTCTCCATTGAGAACCCAACCTACGTGCAACAACACCAGAGTCACCCAGGGAACAGGTTACGAACAACGACTTCAACACTTACGGTTTACTTGCTGATTTTCATTGCATTGTATGGATTTACTAATTTTGGTGTACAATGCGGTACGGGGGCGGTCAGACCGGGCACTGGCAATCCATCTCCGCGTCTACCGCGCACCAGCGCCAGCCAGCTGAATAATGGAACTGGATATAAATTTGGAACGAAAGCTTCGAATCAAACAAGAAATGGAAATTTACGAACAAGGTGAGTTTTTGTATTTGTTTTTTTTTTATTTCAAATTTTAATTTTTTAGTTTTTTATTTGTAAACATCGATAAACAAAAACTTAAATCAATAATTTAGAATAATAAAATCCATTTTTATATAAATTTTTTAGAATTTTTTAGTACCAAATATTTCTTTTTGTAAAAAGAAAAACAAAAATACTCAAAATCACACCCCGCACCGGTAGACGGGGTAGACGAAAAAACAAAAACCTTTCATTTATTTAGCTGTATTTCGAATTTGTTTCGATGATTTATGGTTACATTTTGTATGCTCCTCTGACGCCACCACGCCACCGTGCCGTCCAACGGGTTTTTGACTGAATTTTATTTTTGTTTTTGCTTAAAAAATCACCCAATTGACGTTAAATTAACTGTCAGATTAGCGGGAATCAACCCCATTAGCGGAGTTAAGATACCTTATTTGTATTGTTGTTTGTAAAATACAAATATGTATAATATCTCTCTGATGAGGCCTGCTTCTTTTGTTTATTTTTTTGTTGTTATTGGTATGAGAACTGTGCCAAAAAAATGTTGTTAATTGTTTGTAAATTTAATGTGGGAAATAATTATACAAGCTTTTGGTGTAACCAATCCAAGCACGAGACCATCATTAAGATGTAAGGTGTTCTTTTTTTCATTTGAATGTTTGTTGATTTTTTTTTTTGTGGAAATAGTGTTTCTGTGAATACAACCAACTATAGCCATAGTAAAAACCTCAAGGTTTAAGCTTGAACGGCATTGAAATTTGCATAATTTATCGACCGGAAAATTGAAGCAAACATTTTAAGTTATAGCGGTATTTTGCAGAAGATTCTCTTTTAATTTTGTTTTTATTCCGTTTTTAATTAAATGATTTTGATTTGTTGTGAGAAAAAAATCAACAGCTCAAATAGTGTACCATCATGTGAAAATATTTTAAGATTGAGAAGACCGCTTAAAACAAGGTGCGAAGATTCTTATTTACAACATTATTGAAAATGTATCTTTGATTGAGTGGTTAGAATTGATTAAGCACCTATTTTACAATATGACGTTTTTCAAAATTTAACAAGTTGTTAATTAGATTAGAATAAATTTCTAGATGTAAATTAGAATGAAAGAGAATGCTAAAGATGTTGTATGTCTGTCTGCGTCTGGACATCCAGCCTATACTACAAGCGCTTGCACCTTAGCCGTCTTCTTCAAAATTTGGACCTTAGGTTCTTAGGTGATTCCAAAAATATTTGTTTGTCTCTACAGATGAAATCTTCAAAGGATATTTGGTAAGACTCGGTATAAAGGAAATATGGGACCCGTACCGCCCGAAAAAGAGAGGAAATTAAAAATTTCCTCGGCTCAAAAAATATGCCATACAATTGTTATGTACAAAATTATTTATCTTGAAAACAGTTCAAACTATTTTGAAATAATTGTAAACATTTAAGTAATGAAAATTTACTAAAAACGGTACCTGTCATGAAATCGTTTTTTTGTTCTCGGTAACGGCTACATCGATAATTTCTACGAATTTTTAAGACAATATCTATCTGTTTAGGGAAGAGTGGGGCTAAGAGTACCACTTTTTACTAAATTTAAGGCTCCCCCTTAATAGGTTTTACACAAAAGTAAACCAAACTTTTTTAAATGAAAAAAAAAATGTGTGTCTTAAGGCATGACAGACTGACTGAAGAGCACACTGTCATATCTGGGCGAAACACATTAAGTTCTGGAGTTGAGGTCAATTGCAATTTTTAATTGAAAAAAAAAAAAAAACAATATTAAAGCTACAAAATACACTAGAAAAACTTAACCTATGAAAAATTGTCAAAATGTCGCAATTAGATATTGTAAAGACTTGCCTCGTCTATATGCTGTAGGTTTCATAAAGATAAAGTTAAAAAAAATTAAAAAAACAAACATAACCAATAATAAAAAAAAAAATAACACACAATTTATTCAGTACCTAATACCTTAATAAGTATTGGATCTAAAAATAAATATTAATTCATTGAATTAATTGATACGAAAAAATTCATCAAAAAAATAAATATTCATATTATGGAGAAAAAAAGAAGAAGGTAGTTTATTATTACATTATACAAACAAATATAATTAATAAAACAGGAAAACACCAGATCAAGCTCATTTATATCAACAACAGCTGTGACCATGGTATACTTATTTTTTTTTTATCTTTAAAAAGGAAAGACCGACAAACCGAAAAAAAGCAAACAATATTTTCAATCCTTGTAGTTCCCAAAAATCAGGTTGAAAAATATGATCGGAGTTAGGTCTTACATGTAATTTGTATCTTACCTCGCAAAAATGTCACAACAATTGACACGATCTAAAAAAAATCTTCTTCTTCTTCATCTTCTTCTTCTTCTTCTTCTTCTTCTTCTTCTTCTTCTTCTTCTTCTTCTTCTTCTTCTTCTTCTTCTTCTTCTTCTTCTTCTTCTTCTTCTTCTTCTTCTTCTTCTTCTTCTTCTTCTTCTTCTTCTTCTTCTTCTTCTTCTTCTTCTTCTTCTTCTTCTTCTTCTTCTTCTTCTTCTTCTTCTTCTTCTTCTTCTTCTTCTTCTTCTTCTTCTTCTTCTTCTTCTTCTTCTTCTTCTTGTTCTTGTTCTTGTTCTTGTTCTTGTTCTTCTTCTTCTTCTTCTTCTTCTTCTTCTTCTTCTTCTTCTTCTTCTTCTTCTTCATATTCTTGTTCTTCTTCTTCTTGTTCTTCTTCTTCTTCTTCTTCTTCTTCTTCTTCTTCTTCTTCTTCTTCTTCTTCTTCTTCTTCTTCTTCTTCTTCTTCTTCTTCTTCTTCTTCTTCTTCTTCTTCTTCTTCTTCTTCTTCTTCTTCTTCTTCTTCTTCTTCTTCTTCTTCTTCTTCTTCATTTAACCGGCGATTGTAATAATCTCGAGGGGGATCACAAACTCTCCCACTCAACTGCTTCACCAAAGGTTCCACTTGTGGGGTTCGCCGGGTTGACCTCAGAAAACGTTGACGGGACTCCCGGTTTTGGATTTTTCCATGTCTGAGGCCAACTAAATGCAGGTGTTGTTGCATTTGTTTCATCCAGGAGTTTTTGCGCCTGCTTTTCTTCCACGACAGTGTTAGAACGTCTTGTGCTACTGCCTTTTGAACGGGGTTCTCATAGCATCTTCTTTGTACATGACAGTACCAGCTAAGTTGGTCATGCTGTATTTTGTCCAAGATGGTATTTTTGACGTGTAGCGCTTTGTTAATTTACTGCTGCCGTTAATTTACTCTCATACTTCTAATACATTGTCCAACACTGTGAATCGTATACACAAAATCGTAAAATATATGTTCATATAACGCTCGCATGTTATTTAAGGAAATTCTATGATTTTTTGGGTATACTGTAGACCTATTCTGAAAGAGCAGAAGAAGCATTTAACAAAAATTTCCGAAATATTTGATCAACATTTTATAAACAAAAAAAACTTGTCTTAAAACTTGCGTCTTGACAAGGCCCTCACTGTCAACTGAAAAGTACAAGTGAGAACGCCGGGACGAAACGCCAATTTGTATGGACTAAAGGCCGTTAAAAGCTATATTGAATCAAAAAAAAAATTCATTTCTGAAATGTTTCTGAATGTCTGAATGGCACTGATTTATTTTTTTAATAATTCAAAGTTTTACATTTGAAACAAAAAAATTATTTATTTCTCAGTTCATTGAATTTTGTGCTTATTTTTGTGAACAAAAAATAAAAATAAAAAATATACACAACTGAATCTCACGCACTTGCCAAGTATAGCTAACAATGTAGCTAGACATTGACGGTGTAGATATGCATAGTAATTGTTTGATAATATTTTTAAAACATTAACTATAAAATAATAAAAATATGTTAAAATATCAATTTGAAATTGTTTGATTTAATACAAACAAAATTGAAAAAAAAGTTAAAAATTAAAAATAATTTTTTATTTGATTTTATTTTTCCGTAAAAAAAAATATTAATACAAAATTAAATGCAATATTTATAAACTTAGTAAGAAGTACCGAACTGCAAAATAATAATAAAATCCGCCAATCCAATGACGAGTTATGAGGGAATATACCAAAACAAGTAGATAAAAAGGAATTATTTTCTTCAAAAACCTAATTACTTTATTTCCATCATTATAATTTTTCCCTAAAAACTTGGTTTGCAGTATTATTAAAACTGGTCTAGAGACTATGTATATGTAAGAAGTTTAATCGAAATCGTTTAAACCGGTTTTGAGAAACCTTGAAAAAAAACGAAATCGCTGTATATGGCAGATACCCGCTCTAAATAAGCTAAAACAAAAAATCGAATTTAACATCTAGGGAATCACATACAAATAAGGCACACCGAGTTTGAAGCAAATTCGATTAGGCTCGGACCACAGACGCGCAGTAGCACGGGCTCACAGATAAACAGACCGACACGACTGATGTCTTGACAAAAATAACTTCTTTCGACTCCTCTATCATCATAATGTTAGTTTTGATTAAAACCTCGACATTTTTTTGACACGAATCCAATATTTGTCCTATAGAGCAAGTAACAAACATTTTAAAAATCTTATCTCTAAGTCTATTTTCAAGTAAAAATTAAGTAACCATTTACATATATGAATTTGGGGGGGGGGGGGGGGTGGCCAGCCGCGCGGCGTTCACACCAGAAATGATTCTAAAGCAAATAGAAAACTTGAAACAACATTTTAAAATAAGTTTTCGAAAAATGTTTGTGAATGATTTTATTAACTTGGACACACTTTCGGTAGAGTCAGAAATGTTTACAGTGTTGAACATCAAAAGATCAATCTTCTCTTAGTGTCTGAATTGGCGAACTACCGGTCATTCATTGATCTGAGCCAAACCGAATCGTAAGTAGTTTTGGCACTTGTGCTTTAAAAAAAGTAGAATTCACCAGAGCTCCCTCAAAGCCGCAAGCGACAGGTGGATCATTAATTGACACTTGTCGATACATCTTTCACCGGATATTTGAAAGAAAAAATCTGAGTACTTACTCAGACTAAGAATCCCTCAGCTATCCCTCTTGTTTGAAATCCTTAGGGCTGACAACTTAATGGGAACCCACTTAAATGAATATGAGCATCAGTTCATCTGACTTATGCAGAGGCTTGTTTTCCATTAGGGGCGGGTTGATTTTAAAATTGAGTAAAACAAGTTGAATATGAGATATCAATAAGGTTTTATCTTTATTTGAGAGCCCTATCAATGACATTATGTGTGAAATATAAGACCGCCGTTAATTCTCTGGGTGGCGCGGATTTGAAAGTTCGAGTCTTCGATTACTTTGGCGCATAAATCAGGCTGAGCCCCAGAGCCCCATAAGAAAAAGTCCAAAGGGGTCAAATCATACGATCTTGGTAGCCAAACCACGTCGCCTCGGCGCGAGATAACCATGCCATGAAACCGCTCGTGCAGAATATCGATTGTATCTTGAGCTGTGTGGCACGTATTCGGTGTCCATATCATCCAATTCATGCCACAAGAAGTTCGTGATCATCGACCTATAGCGATCACCGTTGTCGGTGATAGCCTGGCCAGCATCATTTTCGAAGAAGTACGGACCGATGACGCCTCCAGCCCAAAATCCACACCAAACAGTAACTTTATTTGGATGCAATGGTACCTCATGAATCTTGCGTGGATTTGTGTCATCCCAAAATGGGCCTCATCGCTAAAGACGATTTTTCGACCTAAATTGGGATCAACTTCCCACTGCTCCAAAAGCCAATTAGCGAACACACGACGCTGCGTATGGTCATTTGGTTTCAGCTCCTGGGTGAGTTGGATTTTGTATGGTTGCAGCCCCAAATCACTACGCAAAATTCGCCATGCTGTAGTCTGCGACAGGCCAAGTTATTGAGCGACGCGGAATTGACTGCCTCGGATTCTGCTGCACACTTTTACGAACAGCAGCGACTGTTTCGGCTGTTCTTGCGTTTTGTTGCCGTATGGGTGTTGGATCATTATTTACTGAGCCGGTGAACTTGAATTTGACAACCAAAGTTGAATAGTCGACTTGGAAGGACGACCATGTACCCCATAAAAAGGGCGCAACGCGCGCATCGTTGCTACTAGAGGACACCCATTTTGATAATAAAGTTTTATCATTTGCACATGTTGCTCGACGCTGTAACTTACCATGATGATTTGTTTTTAGTAACTGATTAAAAAACAATATTTTGACAGAAAGTAAAAGAAACAATATGGCTGCCACGAGCTTTCAAAATCAACCCGTCCCTATTGGAAAACCCTTCAAAAAGGTAGAAGAGGACTTATATCACTTTTTTTTGATTTCCCTATAGCCTAGTTAAAACCATAAACTGGAGGAAATCTCGTTTCTGCCACTAAGGAATATTTTGAAATTCATTTCGAATTTAGATAATTCACGGAGGCACTTATTACCTAAGTTTTTACTTCTCCTATCCCTTCCATTCCCTACACCTATCTTTCCACACATCTTGGGGCTTGCAATGAATCCATTGAGATGCAAGAGAGATAATTCAGCTAGCAGTAGCAGATGTGTCCAAAAATGGTGTTCTTAGATAAATCGATGTTAAGAAATACATTTAAATTTAAGAAAAACTCTACAACATCTGCATGTTTTGTAGCTTGAGATCTTGAGCAATAAATTTATATTACTAAAAAAGGAATAGCTATTTTAAAAAAGTCACAAAGATACCTAAAATCGGTCAAAAAATGACTGAGTTAAAAAGTTTTAAGTATCACAAAAAGTAACAAAATAATTATTTATGAGTTTTTTTTTTCTTACAACATTTTTTTGGATCTATTTTAGAATGCCGCCATAGTAAATTTGAGATCATATTCTTTTTAACAAATTTTAGGATAAAATTGCTACATCATCTGCTCAAAGCAAAACTTTGGTAATTATGAATCGTCAGAGAAAATTTATGGCGTTTTTGACATCGTTATCAAAAAATGCAAATACAATGGGCCTTAAATGCATCCTTGATATTTACTAATTGAAACAAAACTAACAAACTAAATTTTATAAACTATGCTCGTGCATATCTATGTTTCCGAATTTTGATTATGGAATGACCTTAAACGATATAATATATTTGAAGTATAGAAATTATACCTATATTTTAAAATAATATTAGATATAATTTTGTATCCTCATTTATGATAAGCATTAAATTTGATAATCCGGCATTAATATCTTAATTTGTAATGCATATTTAAAATAAAAAAACATATAAACCTATAAAACATAACTTAAATGTTAAACCAATCGCTATATAATAGGTATTTTAAATTTAATACTATTTACATATAACCAAATGCAACTTTATTTTATATGTTCGTTTCTTCGAAAATTTTGAATAAATTATAAACATTAACACAATATACAAATGAATCACATATTTAGGTATAACATTCCTTTTTATTATTCAAAAATAATAATAATAAAATGCAATCTTTATCGTCGTTGTAGTTCATTCGGTGGCCAAATAAAATAAATCCATATAATTTCATTTAAGCTATAAGCCCTATAACAACAATCTAAACTCGTTGTATTTCTTGATAACCATCGTCTTAATAGAAAATATATAATCTAACTAACCAAACAACATTCTCATTAACTTATCTCAGATATTATTTTAACTTTTTGTATTGCGCAAATCTCTTACATACAGACGTATTTATAACCTCAAATCGTACAGAGTAGAAGAAGAAACTCAATAAAACTAAAGAAATCAATTCGCCTATGGCTTCTCTGTCAAAATTTATCAAAAAATCAAAAAAAAAAAAAATTAAACAAATCACTTGGCTCTTCGATATCATTATCACGTTATGCCACTCTCTGTGAAATGAAATTAAAAACGACACCCTAAATTAATTATCCAAATTAATCAACGAAATTGTATGTCCAATTTTTGAAATCCAACTTGAATAATGGCCCACCCAATAGCCCTTTTTATAAAAATCGTGAGGGGATATATATATGTATATGGGTACATACATATATGGAAATATGTATTGTACACACATACAAACATACATACATACGTACATAATGTTTGCATGTAAACGAAAATAATAAATGATTGCCCAGCAGAAAAACATATTTATTTTGCTCCAATAAAAATGAAGGCCATAAATCGAGCCGACAGAAATAAAGATGACAATCTGACTGGGTTTATTTACACATAACTAGGATTTGGGCACAGTGGCGGTAATACGTGGATCTTTATTTAAAAATTCATTTGCATTTAATTTTTTTTAGTGCACAAAACAAAACAAAACATTTCTAGGAATGTCAACTCTACTAGGTATATTAATCTGCGTGTCCGGGAGGACTTTCAAAAGAAAAATGTCCAGAGTTATTCTCGGGTATCTTCTAACTGTATCTAAGAAAATAATAAAATTAATGAAACACCTTGTTATTGTTTGCATACTAGAAGTTATCATTCAAAGGGGCTTATTGCGAGAGTCTATTCAAAATACAC
Source organism: Melangyna quadrimaculata (assembly GCA_949320155.1). NCBI lineage: Eukaryota > Metazoa > Arthropoda > Insecta > Diptera > Syrphidae > Melangyna > Melangyna quadrimaculata. The sequence goes on from OX439485.1 coordinate 16,321,267, forward strand.
TTAAAGTCGAATAGACTTATAGTCTATCATCGGTATTGCGAATTTCTATTAGAATCAATTTGTTTCTACTAAATAGAATAAGAATGTATTTTAGTGGAAAAGAATATCTTCTGGTACAATATGAACTTTCATAACGTCATCCATGTTTGGTGTCCTTCCTTCAAGATGCTCAATCATCTTAACATGTGCTGCAATATAAAATTAGCTACCATAATACATTTTTTTTAAAGATTTTTATATCCTTTTTATACATTCTTTAGCAATTATGCATTTTTAAAATGCATCATAAAATGCACTTTTTTTCCAAAGTCTTAATAGTTGATGCTGATGTATATACTGATATTTATATGGATGTCCAACAATTTTCTCAATGTCCTTCCGTTTGGAAAAAGCTGCAATGTCATATTTGGTACAAAGGAGCCTTACATTCAACTGCGAAATGATTTTTCAAGTTGTTATAACTGTTATTAAGGCTTTTAGAGAAAGTGCATTTTGAAGATGCACAAATCACCACTGCACCCTTAAAGAAGTCTGCGAAGCTACCACGTTATCATAAATATGTTTACACCATAATAATATAAAACAAATGTATTTCTTCATATTTTCATCCAATGTCTAAATTCCAAAGGACCGGAGTTAATTTTTGCAATTAGTCGCGTTATGAAATATTATTTTTTTGAAGAAAAACTATTTATTTCATCAAAAAAACGTCAATTTTTCGTCAAACTATATTTATTTTCTTAAACTCTTGGGGAGATTTGACGTTTAAGTCTAAAGCTCTAGCCGAGAGCTTTTAATATTCTATTTTCGAAAATCGATTCTATTTAAAAAGTCTACTGAGCAAGGCGATACTAACTTCAAATTTGATAGAATCGAAAAAAGTCGAATAGACTTAAGTCAAATAGACTCTCGCAATAAGCCCCAAAGTAAAAAAAAACTTTTTGTGTGCGAGTACAAATCGATTAGCTGGTTACATACTTTAGAAAAACAAAAGAAAAAAAAAAACAAAAATTCAAAAAAATTATTTTTACTTTCTTCTCGCCCCATATTGTCTGAACGACCGCACTGTGCTTGAAAATAATTTAATTTCCCAATATATCTTTTTTAATGTGTAATATTAACTTCTTCCTATTTATTACTCAGCTTTTTAATACACAAACAAAAATAATATTTATGAGACCTAACACCGAAAAGTCGAAATGCGCTCAAATTTAGTTCAACAACAAAAAAACTGATGACATTCTTGTACAACAAACGATGCTTAAGAAACCTTTGAATATCTATTTTAAAAACAAAAATCATTACTCTTACAACAGTTTATTCCATCATCATATTATCGAAATTTAGCTTGACGTCTTGTAATTTTTTTTTTTATAATTATGTATGTATTCATGTGCATGACATATTAAATTTGTATTACCTTAGCAAAAGGATACATTATGTAACAATCATTTTAAGAAAAAAAATGTTGACACAAATTTTGAAGTCAAGAAGTATGTACACAAGTAGATACACTTCACAAATAAATACTTGGTACTATCGAATTTTTCATCACTTTCAAACATCAAGGTTAACAAATCAATTTAATTTTGTTTCGATGAAAGTCAGAAGGTATAGGTGCACTTCAAACTTTTTAAATCTTTAAATTCAAGAGTTATATTTCATATATTTGTTTAATGTTATTAAAATGTTTGAATGAAGATGACTACTTAAGCTGACGATAAACGACTACTATGGCATTTATTAAATTATTTTTATGAAGTTGATGTTGAAGTAATTGATGGCACTTATTGGAACTTGTATCAATTTGAGAGTATATTGACCTACAGAATATTGCTACATTTATGTCAAAATTATGATAATAAGTTTTGATAAAAAAATTTGAGGCATGTACTATGTACTCTCGCGTTGAAGCTTCGGTATTTTTTTAAAATAGTTTATATAGAGATAGTTTAATTCAGAAGACTACTTTCTTCATCAGGTACTTTACTTAAAAAAAAAGTAATTCAAATTAGAAAAATGTATGTTGTGATTTTGTGTTTTTGAATAACAGTTTATAGTGATTCAACTAATTTCACTTGAGTGGGTACAGTTCCCCCTACCATTTTGGAAAAGAGGACGTTAGATGTTTACCGCAATATCTTAAGAACTGTTAGTTTCACAAAAAATAATAAATACCATTATGTATAAAAATAAACTCACTAAAATTTATGTTTTACATTGTGTTCCGTTAAATTGAAAATAAAAAGTTATAATCAAAAATATACGAACACTTTCAGGAAAAATATAATTTTAAATGAAAATTACTCTTACGGCTCGCGTACACATAACCCGTCATCGGCCGATTTATGCTCGGCCATTGTTGGCTCAACTCGGGCGATTGAATCAAACGTATGTAAATGGAAGAGAGCGCGTACACCACTTCAACCGACATCGTCCGATATCGGCCGTTAATACCCAACCAACCGACAAATCCGCACTTGTTTGGATTTAACGTCAGTTTGCCAATTATTTCTTGCCAGAATATATGTATACAAAATAAAATTAATATTGAAAAATTAAATAAATGTGTTTATAATAAAAAAAAGTTACAACAACTATGGGCAGAAGTTTCTTCAGTGATGGAATTGTGTGTTGCTTCCTGACATAAAAAAAAACACAATTTAGCAAAAAGAAGAAATACAAAATCGGCATCGTTAAAAACGGAAATCGGTCGCGAACGGCAGGAGTGTATGTAGGCAAACGTCCGACACATTCGTCCAAATAGTTTCGAACCGGAATCGGCCGATTATTCGGTTTCAGTGTCAGGCTCATTTTATTCAGTTTTGCTTAACTTGCTAAAAACTCCAAAGTTGGCCAACTTACAAATTGAATTCAAATCCGAAGTTGAACTAAAAGTTGAAAATTGCTTTTATTCACTACTTTAAATCTGAACCCCAGAGTTAAAATTTAAAAGATGAGCAACCAACACCTTCTAAAATATCCTTGGGATATTTGCGGCAAATGACACATAAGACGCAATTTTCAACTTTTTGTTTTAATTAGAATAATATAATTTTACATTTGAGTTTAAATACGTTTCTGTATTCGTTGTGGGTTTTTAAAATATTTGGAATAAGAATTTTGTGTTTCCTTAGGCGCCAGTTATAGCTTTCATTGAAAACTTTGTCTTTCAATTTTGACGCACTTAAAGACATAAAACTAATGGTGTTTTGGTACCAAAACGAAGGTTTATAGTTATATATTTTTTTTAGTCAAAAAAATGTTTAGTTTGCTCTAACACTTTCTAATAAAATCACTTTTAGTTTTTCAATGATGAAAATCGTTTTCAATGAACAGCTGATATTTTGTTCCCAAAAGTGGAACACATTCGTTCCAATGAAATGTATTCCTTTCTCTTCTTGTTCTCGTCTGTCAGTTTTTCGTTCAATGATCGACTTTAACCTCAAAGTTGTTTATTGTATGGGGAATGGAATTTTCAATGAAATAAAATTTCATGATAGCTATAACCGACTTGTCAAAAAATATTCCACTGTTTCACTGATTTGTGTTTAAATGATGGTTTTCAATTAAAGCTATAACTGGCGCCTTATTCGATAAAATATTTGCGATAAAACCCTTATTTTTGATTTTGTTCTTATTCCGAATAATTGGAATGGAGTTTTCATTCCATGTGAAGTGCGGAATCAAGAGAATACCAAGCGCATAGTATAACTGCGTACCTAATTGGTCGCAGTTCACATGATCTATAAGAACAAATCACCAGAAATTTCTCAAAAACTTATTTTTTAAACCAATTCATAATTTGCAGTACCGTCTTTCGTCACACAGCAAGGCATTCTTTATTAAATTTAGAATCACAATTCTTGTGCCTTTTGAGAATCGAAAACGATAAATAAAATGATGGCTGTCCCATTTATCTATTCCAACACGTGGAACCATTGTATACTGCCACCTTTCAAGGGATACAATTCGTTCCTGTGCATGATCTTCGCTGGTCGAAAAAGACGATGTCCAATTGTCTCAGATGTAATTTACCCGAAAAATTTTTAATAGTTTTAATACAAATAAAACTAAGAGCTTTATTTTTATTAAACTTTTCACTCCGATTTCAGAATCCGACGAATGGTCTGCGGATGGATTCCGACAATTTTGTTTAGTTTTTTGTTTTCAAAATTAGAATTCGCTACAAAAAATTGCTGGTATGTCGGTAACGTAGGTTGGAAAGTCCATCCGCATTCCATATAATTTTTGATATTTAAAATCCGCACGAAAGTCGTTGCGGATTAAGTCAACTCCCCGGGAATAAAATTTTGCGGATTCTGTAATCGACATGATTATTTAATTTGAGTTTTTATTTCCTTGTCAAGAGTGAAAAGTCAATAACACAACTGAGTGACATAAATGAATACACTGATATGAAGACAAATCCCAAGTTTGCTCGCTAACTTCTTCTATTTCAGGAGTTGAGAAAATCCAAAGTTGATGAACTCTAGAGTTGAAAATCAAAACTTAAAAACGTCAACTTCGAGTGAATAAGAACTATTTCTCAAGTTGACTGTAAAAATCCCAAAGTTATGTTCAACTTTGAGTAAATAAATTAGGCTTAAATGTTCTTAAGACATGGTGGATAACTTTTAACACCCTCTTTTTTGTAGGTTCGTATGTTTGTATTATAGTACGTTGGTAGTACATTTTTACTTGTATTTTTTTGTGTCAAAAAAGACCAATAAAGTGATTTTCGACATGATGTCCGAAAGTATTTATTTTATTTGTGTATTAAATGAAAAAAATCAAAATTTCTCGTTAACAGTATAAAATTAATATCAAACCATTACTATACACCGTCAATAAATAGCTAAATTCTAGTAGTTAGCTACAAGAGCAAGTTGGTGCGATGCAATCGTGCATTTTATTTTTATTATTTCAATTTAGATTCTCTATGGCTAAATAACACATTCACCTGGCCCCTCGTATTATTAATAAATTTTAAAAATTACACAAAACTTCCTCAAAAACATGGACCCACAAAAAAACGTGTCCCGTTCCTTTCACATCTTATAAAAATGATTCTTCAAGGTAGGCGGTCCCCGTCCCAATGTCAAAATCTAAATGAACGTACTTAATTGATGTACTCATTTTAATATATCATTCATTGTAAAGGTCATGGATTTATTGACTGTGTGTCCGAAATAAAGTCAACCTGAATTTAAACAATATTTGTTGTTGCTTGTTTCTTTTTCGACCCAAAAACCTAAGGTTACACCATCTCTCACTATACCTACAATCAGACATCAATTATTCCGAAAGTGCAACAAAAAACAAGTTGTGCGGCATTTAGATGGTAGGTACAAGTACAAGCATACACATCCTCTCTTTATTCAGCGCAAAGTGATGCTGCAGAAGCACATTCTGCTGCTGCTCAAGCTCAGCTCAATAGCAATATGTTGACCTTCGAATAAGGAAACCAAAAACGTTCCCCAAAAAATAGAAACAGGTTGCATGATGATGCTGCATCTTCTTGGTGTTTATGCTTACCTACAAAAACAGAATCACCCGTTGTTGCGTCCAACCGTACATCTCCAACGTTATGTGTCGAAAAAGTGATAAATGTTTGTACACACACACACAAATAACGACAAATGAAGTGCTTGCTTTACCTCCAAAACTTTGAGTCGCGCGGTTGGCCGCTTTACGGCTCAGTCTACCATCAATAAACCATCATACTGACTTTATTTTGGTTTCAAAAGATACCGCCAGGTTGTGCGATGTGCGGGCTTGAGAAGAGACATGACGTGAAAACGTCGACGCCGCACCTCGCCTCCACCACAACCGCACCGCCACTGGATCAGTCGAATGTGGTCGACAGGTAATACAGGAAATTTTCGTAGACACTTTGCTTCCATTTTATGGTCAGTTTTTGGGTTTGTTTTCTTTTTTTTTATTTTTTTGTTCGTTCTGTAACTTTATGTCAACTGATGATTTCTGTTTTTTTTTTAACACACAACTGAGTAGAAAATTCGATAATAACCATAGCAGTGTGACAGTACAACAATCTTTACGAAACAAATATCTCAACCGGTCAACTCTTTTAACCGATATACGTTAGATGAATATCGTTTGTTATTTTATTCCCAAACTATTAAAACGGTTGTGTTAGTATCTGTTAGTTAGCTAAAATATTGATAAAAAGTTATTCCACGAAAATAAACTTCTACAGCCGTAATAATTAAAAACGCTTATTCCACCCTCATTCCATGAGTTTACAAAACCATGGAATAAGAGTTAGTCCATGGAATAAAATTTCCTATTAATAAAAACAAAACAAAAATCTACTACAATAACGTTACCGAACACACCTAATAATTCTGTCAAAGTTCTTATCATTTGTTTGACACGTCTGACTTTAATTCCTTCGCTAAACCACCATGTTCGGTGGTTTATGGTGGATTTACATGTATCTGCATTTGGTTTCTGCAAAAAAAAAAGGGATGCCGAATACAAAATGTATATTTGTTAGATAGAGAGAAAAGATCAAAATGCAGAAGAACTTTATTTCTGCATTATAGGAAAGTGCCATAATGAAGAAAAGAAGACAAACATGTTCATCTTCTTGATGGATCTCTTTCACTCGCTCTGATTTTTTGTATATATCTGTCCTGCTCTACTTTTCTGCATTATGCAGACGAAGATACATGTAAGTCCAGCATTAACTTAGTAAACGTCACTTAGATGAAATTTTGTTTTTTAAATAACATTTTGTACTTAGTCCATGGAATAAGGTAAACCCTTCCCTATTCCACGTTTATAAATTTGGCTGCTAAGGAATAAAAAACTGCTAATTCCCCTTTAGTACAAAAATCTACTACAGTCCTCTAGTTGATCTACTGTCACCAAAATCCCTATTTGTGTTGTTATTGTTCACAACTTAATGCACACTCACAATCTAGTACCATTTTCATATTTTTTTCATAACTGAGCTTGTTTAAGATGGAGCTAAATTAATTTCATACAAAATATTAATTAAAACGTATCATACCTTTTTGACATGTCGTCAAATGTCATTGTACTGTGACATTTATGTTTAAGGCAGATAGAGAATAACAGAGTAATAACAATCGATCAACAAGGGAGTGATGCGTATCTGTAAAACGCGGAATTATTGTTTTCTAACAAAATGACGGTCATTCACATTTTGACATTACTTTTCTTTTATCGCACTAGTTTTTGGCAAAATTAACAAAGCTAACGGTATAAGCTATAAGTTTACCAAATACAACATAATCGGATGGGTATTCGAAAGAATGTCAAAACAAACCCATTTTTCGCAAGTAAAAAAATTGATCTTTTTAAAAACGCCGTGAAATTCTCCTTTTTCCTTAGTCCAGTTGTAGCTTGCAGGTAGCGAAGCAAGTTCAATATGATCTCAATTTCTTTATTGATAAGATAAGTGTGTGTGTATTGGATATAGAGTTATGTAAAAAGCGCAACATTAAAAATGATGGTTGATTGCATTTGACCCGTTGTTCGGCCAGGCCCAAAAAATATGCCCTCACTTTTATTGGAATGGCAACGAATGAATGAAGAAACGAACGAAAACGTATAATGCAGCGCCGCTGTATAAAGAGCCAAGGAACAATCCGGAAACTCAAACTATAGTACCTATATAAATTGGAAAAATGGAGGCAGCCATTTTAGTGCGGGAAAGAAAAGAAGTTTTATATTGCGAATTTATTACTTATGTATAGCTGCGGTACGGTACTCCAGACCCAGTGTGACCAATTTTGGGGCGAGTGCAGACATTCCTCGTCTTGTTAGGTAAACCTTTCCCATAAAAATTTTTGTTTACCACTTGTCCATGCGGCAAGTTCACTTTCTTTGTAAAGGTGCAACAGCACCTACTTAAGCTTAACCGGTGTGTGCAACAACCGCGCAGCACTGCCGCCTCGCATGCTGTAATAAAGGAAGACCAATTTTATTTGAGTATATTATTGAATATCCGATCATCAGAGGTCAGACTGAAACGCGACGTAATAGCTTCTAATTGCAGTCGAAAACTTGGGAGTTTTTGCAACTGTTTTTTCTTTTTTGCATTTTATTGTTATTTTTTTTATTGTTATTGTTATTTTTTTAAATTTTCACATCAAGTGAATGTGAGGTATTGCAATCGAAACATAAATGATGATCGGGTGACAACGTTATCTGATGGCGTTAGTTTTTAAATTCAAAACTGTATGCATAACAATTTGAAAGAGAGTTTGTATAACATTAAGGCTATATAATTGAACATTTAAAAATGTTGGTCCTTCCGGGTGATTTGAATTTTGTTTTGGTTTATAATAAACTACACGCAGGTTAACAAATAACGGGGAACTTTTTGAAACGAAAACCTAAGAGTTATTCTAGGACTATTTTTTGATGTGTTGTGCTCAAATCTGTCACCAGTTATCCACCACCATTTTTCGTTTTTCAGAAAAGTTTTTTTTGGATTGTTTTGATGTACTGTTGCATAGTCCCGTTTCACACAAGACAACTGAGTTGCCAGCAACTGACAGTTTGTAGGCGACAAAAAACTCTCCCCGCCCAAGAGATTTTTATAGCATTCCTTCTAACACTGTCCGTAGTATGCGTTCAACCAATAGACTGCATAAGGAAACAAATAAAAATCTCTGGCAATTTTGTTTTATCGTGTGAAATGTGCAAAGCAACTAAAGGAAAACGTAAAAATCTCCAGCGACTATAGTTTCCCTGTATGAAAGGGGACATAGTGTAACAATGCGAGGCGATTTTTTCTGTCATTTTGGATTCGATCCTGCCTGTAGTTGAATTTTGAATTTTGGAAAGCTTTTTTTGTATGGGCACAAAGCTGTAATCCATGGGGTTTAGGCAGCATATGGCAACAAAGATTGCAATAAGAGCACAAATTAATTGCAATAGTGTTCCATTGAAATGACAGTATTGGTCACTTTCTATGGACTGAATAAACCCCAAAATAAGGGAACTTTTATACCAATGGCCATTAATAGCTAATAATATCATGGTTGACGAATAATTCTCTTAACAGTATGAAAATTCCACTTTTTTTTATTCGATTTACCCAATTTAATGAATGGGAATAATTGTGACGTTAGTGCCCACAATTGAGTATACAACGTTAGAAAGCTTAGTTTAAGAGCATCATTTTTGAATATGGACACACAATTGTAAACCATTGGGTTTTCTTAAGCTATATATCACAATATATAAAATAATTCATGTGTGTTTATTCGAATTTGCAAAGTGTTTTTCTTATTTTTTCGGTCGCTTATTTTAACCAACTCCCATTGTTTAGGACAAACAAAATACTTGTATGTTGGTACACTCCATAGTACCGAATCATTATCATAGGTCTCCTTTCTGAGCACCAGGTAGACCAGGTCCCGTATGTTTTTGCCCATTCTTCTTTATGAAGATTATTTCTTAAAAAAAAAGTGCAAACAAACAATTCTTCCATCAAAGAGCACGGTAGTGCCCAGCCAAGTTCTGGCACTACACCCTTTTTACAGGATCAAACTCAGGCTATTTTCGACCCCCCTCTAATTTCAGTACCAATAAAGTCAGAAACTTCAAACTTGTAGCATTTGCTAAGCAGGTTTAGGCAACTCACCAATTATCAATTCAATAGCATAAGTGGCTGCCGAGATATAAGACTTCAAAAATCGCAAAAACCGTAACTGACTCACTGACAGATCATCAAAATTATGCAGCACTTCCCGACATCGTAGAATCTTGTAATTTCGCACAACAGTAGGCCAAGTTTTCATTTCAAAATTGAGTAGTTAGGTAATAAAATAAAACTTTCCAAGTAAACCAACTTAATTTAAGTCAGTTATCATTAAGTTACAGATTTCTGTTATAATTTTGAGGTTCTTCCATATTACTCTAATAAAATATTTGATATATAACATTAACGAACTTGGCGTACTTTTAGATCTCACTTCTTTTTATGGCTGACTTGTTAGGCAAAGGTGTTTGTACATAGAAGAACTTGGCTACTTTTTTAAAATTTATGTTTTTGGTGTGATTTCTATTAATGAAAACTAAACTCAAAGTAAACAACAGTCATTGGGTATGTTCAGGTTTTAGGTGACATATATTATTATAAAAAAATCAAAAAATAAATCGGGTGGCACAACGGCTCATGAAGAACCAGGGCCTAGTGACTAACAACTCGCAACCATTCCTGTGTGCGCCTTTCGACAGGAATGGAAAGGACCTACAATTTTATGCCGAATCCGAACGGCTAGACGAGAAGCACTTATTCGTGACAAGTGATACTCTTGGAGGATTTGTCAATTCCTCGCAAGAGGCAGTAGCCCTGAAAAAAAAACTTTTTTGTTTTTAGGTGGACGAGGCTGGGAAGCGATCCCAGACCTCCAGCGTGACAGTCGAACGCACTAACCATTACGCTACGGGCTACTACACATATATTATTATGTGACTTCATTTAGCAGTCAACTACACCAATTAAACGCTACATCAATACCGCCGTAGTGTGCGGATTGTGAGATTGCTGAAAAATGTACCCTCTCGTGAGAGCTCTAATGTCAAAAACTGTCCATAACTTAAATTCGTGAACAGAATAGGGATAACTGTCCGAGCGGAATGCAGTCAATGTAACAGCCGCTTGTCGCACTTTCAAAGTTAAAATATAAGAAAATAGTATACAGTGCCACAATGGGAAGCTGCAGCAATTGCAGTCGTCAAAGTCGAATTATTTTCTACTGAAAATGAGCAGTTTTAATGACAGCTTGTGCTACAGCGATTCTTTTTGCTACCAGCGACTTGCTCATGGGCTAAGACTGATAGAAAGAGTAATTTTGGGTATTTTCAGACTAGAACACAAATGCATCTATTGTGAGCCATATTTACTGAGTGAAGACACAGCTTCTGATAAACTGTACCTATACAAAAATCGTACTGTTAAAACACAGTTTTATGCCAAAGAGTACCTAACCTAAGATACATATGTGTTTGCCTTTTGGTTTTAAATTGTGACTTTAAGAAGAAGTCTCTAAAAGAGTATGTATGAAGCTTTCCAATTCTAAGCTTTACCACAGGAAATAATACATCACGCTCACGAATTCTCGTTATTCACGAAACTCCCAAATATACTATTTCAAAACATGGGCACATGAGAAGAATGTATAGTGTTTTTTTTTCTTATAGTTACCTAAATCTTCTTCTTTTAAATGTCAAAACTCAAGGTAACTTGCACGAGTATCTTATAAACTTGTATACCCACCGCCACCAGTATGGATATCTTGAAAATATTTGCAATCTAATGCTCACTAAATCCCACATGCATATACCTAACAAAAAAAAAAAAAAAAACAAAAAACGAAAAACACAAACAAAAGCTCAAAAATGATGCCTTTTTTGAACCCCAAGTGAAGCCTTCCAAAAAAAAACAACAAAAACCCACTTTAAAATGGTTGTTAGCGAAGGGGAAAGTCCAGCTATGTATCAGTGCATAGATCTCAACTCCGTCCTATGCACATTTTGATTTTCAGATATCATTTTATTTATGAGCATAAGTATTCCATATCAGATGATGGTGGTTCATTATGTCTCACTCACTATAGTCATTATGCATAGCCACACACTAACTTTTGCTTTACAAAATATGTACAAAACAACCTGAGGTGTAATGGACTTTAATAATGAAACCGTTTAATATCCAAAAGGCAACAACAAGTATTACCTACTCGTATAACGCGCGCCAACAGTTTCAACTTCAAAATTAATTATTTTTACTTTTTAAGGCTCTCGTTTTCTTTTGTTGGATAGGTTGATTTACCTGTAAGCTGTAAGACACACAAAATAACCATGTTTCAACCATACAGCATTAAGATATCGAATTAAAAAGTATTTTAATGAAAGTAATCAAACTGTTGTTATTTTTATACGGGGCGTGTATTGGTTTAGTAAAAAAAAATTAGAGCAATTGATAAGTTTGTGCTGAAATTTTGTAAATGTTGTATTAAAAATATAATATGTAAAATTTTAAATATTGGGCAAATTTAAAACATATAGGTTAGTTCTAGTCCTAGTTATAATAACAACAATACTGGGAAGAAACTTTTTAAGAATAGTTTCTTCGAGTCGTGATTAACTCAAGTCACACAAAGCTGCGGGCAGTAAATTATGGGCTGCTGAGTAGAATTTACAAATTATCTTCATTCCACAACATTTGCCATCATGAAATTTTTTTTTGAAATAATTTACAAAATAAAATTACTTCTTTATTAAGTGGGGTGATTGTATATACATAATTCAGTTCAAAGCTCAAGTGACCTCAACTCCAAGGTGCATTTCGCTTTAGTATGCCACAATGGCCTCCTCAGTAAGATAGTGTTATTTTCTAAGACCCAAATTGAAGACGATGTTAACAGCTTTTTAAGACCAAGTTTATACGACTTAGTCATTAATTTTATTTTCAATAATCGTATTGTGAGTCAAAATGAAAGTAAAAAGAGTCTTATAATGTTAACGACTCCATTACTTAGACAAAACAAAAAAAAAACACTTAGTTAATTTAGGCAAATTAAGGAACTAACTTTATTCGTTCAACGGATAAATATAGGCGCACATTTAATAGTTTACAATAATGATTGGAATGTTTACAGTTTTTATAATAAACAACTATAAATGTAGGTAGATATACCTTTGTTTATATATGGAAAGGAATTCAACAGCGTGAAAGTAATTAGGTAAGTGAATCAGTGAATGAAGAGAAATAAGAATGCATTAAGCAATTTTTGTTGCATGTTACTACGACACACACTGATAAGTTTCAAACTTCAAACAATTTTTTAATCCTTTGTTATACTTTTATTTTCTATATAAGCGAAGTGATTGTTACTATTTAATTTATAAGAAATTTAATACCTTTGATTTAATTACAGACATCATTATAATATTGATGTTGTTATTCGTGTATTTGTGGGCAAATAAACATGAATATAGTTTAAATTATTGGATTTTAGGTAGGTACCTTAGAAAACCCCATGTGCAAATTAGTCATATATTTTAGACTATGAAACCAACACATAATGCCACAAGCATTAATTTTTTTATTAGTAAACATTTTGTAAAATGAGAGGGAGTTCTTCAAAATTCAGTAGGACTGGCCACGAGACGAGACTCTGTGAGACTTTTGTAAGTCTCGTCTCGGTCTCGTTAAAATCGAAAATATTCAGTCTCGTCTCGGTCTCGTATAATTAAGTCTCATTTCGGTCTCGTCTCCAAAAAAAAACGATTTCCGGACATCCTGTTGATTTTGGAACGAAATATTTGCGATTATAGTTTTAATACGTGCAAAAGAAAATAAATATTTAACTGAAATTGATTTTTTTTAATTTATTAGACTCTCTGTTAATTTCGGTCCAAATATACAGTCTCGTTTCGGTCTCGTCTCGGTTGCTTAAAAGCCAGTCTCGTCTCGTCTTGTTTCGGCCTCGTCATGCAAGACCGAGATCGAGACCGAGACTTTTCTCGTCTGACCAGCCCTAAAATTCAGCTTTTAAAAATTCTACATTTTTTGGTTTCGCAAAATGTTGCTTTTCAAAAGTATTCAATTCACATTTTCGTAAAAGAAATCTATTTTTTTTTTTATAAAAAGAGTTGGATTTCTTTATTTTTCAATATTAAAAAAAAAAATAAAGTCAGTCTAGTTTTCAGTATTTGGTTTAAAATTAATAATTTATTTGAATTCAGGAGAAAGTCTATTTCTCTTCGTTTACACTGGAGGGCAATTTAAAACAAAAACAAATGAAGACAAAAAATTCGTGATTTTCAATGTTCTTCTATAAGTAGTAAAGAATTAATGAAACAGTCAATACTTAATCCAATTTAGCGCCTTTTTTCAAGAGCGGGACAAAATTCTGGATTTCAAAATTCTGTTTTATTTTTTTTTTTAAATGCTGTATTTCATAATTCTGTATTTAAAAATTCTGTATGTCCATAATTCTGTATATCCAAAATGCTGTATGTGCAAAATTCTGTTTTTCAAAATTCTGTTTTGGCCAATTTCAGTATTTTAAGGAAGAATTTTTTTTTGAATGTGATCTCCATTTCTTTGCCCTTATCATCTGCGCGTTTGCGAAATCAGATTCGTTTTTAAAATCAATTAACCATTTTCTGAAACTAATTAAGAAGACAAAACCTAAACAATAGAAATTTTATTGTTTATGTTTTGATTTTAGTGGACTGTATTGAATGAAATTCAATTAAAAGTGTTTAAGCGACCTTAAGTCCAAATGCGGTCGCTTAAGCAAAAAGGTCGCTTAAACACTTTTAATTGAATTTCACAGTTGTTATCAGGACCGAAACGCATTTGGACTAAAGGTCATTTTCTTAAACTCATATTCGTCTACAGACATATGTTGGTACTCCAAAAGTCATACATTTACATACAACTTCACTTCTTCTTATATTGAGAAACTAGTATTAATTGAGAATCTAGTATTAATCCAAATAAATGTCGTATTTGTGATGTTTATTCGTCTTGTGAAATTTTGTAAACGAGATCTATACATTTTCGATAAAAATGGACAAAATTTCATGCTTGTTGGTAACTTTTTTATAATTGCTTCTATATTTTATTTAATCAACCTGATGGCATCAATATTCTTAATGTTATTTTGCATCCTTTGAATACTTCCGTTATTTTCTTTGAATTTTCAAAGTCAGAACAAAACTCAGTTTGATGTCTTCCCAGTAGTCATATCTTTTTTTTTAACCAGACTGCTGGTTTCCAAATTTTTTCAAAGAATCGTAGTACTGACTTACGGCAGCAACAAAAGCCAAGCTTTTTATCATAAACAACTTTTAATTATTCTGTATTGAAGAAAAAGTCGTTTGAATAATGTAAAAAAGTGCACACATTTTTAAATACAGAATTTTTAAAAACAGAATTTTGAAATACAGAATTTTGAACTTACACAATTTTGATCATACAGAATTTTGTGCAAACAACATTTTGAAAAACAGTATTTTGAAATGCAGAATTTTGAAAACAGAATTGTGACCATACAGAATTTTGACCCCAAACCCCTTTTTTCACAATTAAAAACAAAAAAAATCAGTTCACATTTTTTTTTTTTATATTTTTTTGTGCACTATTCATGGTCAGATTTGTTTATTAAATTTGTAAACCATGTGTTTTGATAGAAAATCTTATTTCTAACAAAAAGTCTCTTGAGTTAAATTCTCAAATTCAGCTTGATTAAGGAGTTATTCAAAAATAATGAAAAGTGACTATTGTGACCATGGTCTCAAACAACCCATGTTTTCTTGTTTTTTAAATATTTTTTAGCCTCCGAAACCGACGCGAATGCGGCGAGGAACATTCATTTACAATGATAACAAAAATGAGAACAGAAAAACAATGCTTAATAACAAAAAAACTGTGGTCGGCGAATGTACCGCGCCGATTTTGCGTTGGTTTGGGAGAGCCTTATACTACGTTTTCATTGGAGCCGAAATGAGGTTATTTCGAAATTACCTCATTTCGGCTCCAATGAAAACGGAGTATTAATTCTAAATGTTTCATAAAATAAATATGATCACAAATGAAAATATGACATTTTGAAGCTAAATAGAGATGTGAAATTTTTAATAGCAGAAGGGATGTTTGAAATTAGAATTTAAAAATATTTTTAAATTGCAAAATATTTCCGACAGCACTGGCTCTGGCTACTAGCTACGGAGGTTAGTTTGACGCTGCGTCTGCGTAGAATTGGATAGCTTCGTCGCCGTTGACAGAAATACATAATTCCTTCGTCCAGTAGTGCTGTTACATCCAGGTAACGTGGCTCTCTTCGCATGTTATGGTTCTCACTATTGGGTTCGGATGATTGCAAAGATTGCTCGACAATCTTTTGGCAAAATCGATCATGTATTTGTCCAAGGGTGTTATTCCGGAAGCTTCGTAGAGTCGCTTGTTGCTGTAATGCTTTCCTCGTCGTTGGTAGTCCCGTGCAGATCCACAGGATTTGCCTCTCAAACATTCCAAGCTTTCTTATGCTAGTTTTGGAAATAGTAAACCATTTAGGAAAGCCGCATGTGATGATCGGTCTGAGAAGTTGCTTATAGAGTAGCAACTTTGTGGTGTGGTTAAGTCCATTCCTTTTCCGCATTAGAAGGTGGATTCAGTGGAAAGCGTAATTAGATTTTTTCAGAGTAGCTTAGCTGTTACTTGCGGGTTGAAACGTAACCTCTCCTCAAAGTGTATACCCAGGTGTTTCACTGATGGTTCGGTCATCAGTTTCGATCCGTCCGGTAGATTAAGTATAATGTTGTGGCAGCTTGTGGCTGAAGGGGTGTTGCGATGTCCCGCGGGTCTTCTGAAGCAATCCAGCTCCGATTTAGCTGGTAAAACAACAATAGGTATATCGATTAGTTTTTGAGGTTTTCTACAAAATAAGAGGTTGTAGTTAGTGGTTTGCTAGCGACCAGGCACAGGCAGGTAATTTTGATTAATAGACCTTTAATTTTTCAAAAAAACTCATCAATTTTAATAAATTTCCAAGTAATACAAAGTAAGGCCTACACATACTCTCTATGTATGCTTTAAAACCGTACAAAAAAGTCAAGCTATTCAAAATGTCACTTTACCACTGTACCACATTAATAAATGCATTCAATATCAATTGTCTACTGAAAGTAAAATTAAGACTCCACCATTCGTTTGAAAAATAAAAAAAGCTATTTACAAAATACCTCGCACCCATTATATTGTCGAAAAGAAAGTGCAAAACCTGATAGCTTATATTAGACGCACGAGAAAACTATTTTCCATACTCGAGTGCTTGCGATGCATTGCTCGGGTTGCCAAACCACTATACTCTATCCATCCACACACAATAGAATTTAGGATCAACTCTAAAGCTGTACTCACATTACCCATATTGAATTTTGTTCAAACAATTTGCTCATAGACACGTTCAAAGGCGAAAATTCATCGGAAGAAAAAAAAATATAATTGTGGCGATGGTGGCGGCACAACAGAAGCATATGCATCCAAGCCTTAAACTGGCTTTTCTGTATATAAGTATCTGCCTAGATTCACGATGGTGCACTTCGATATCTATGATGGAAGATAATACTATACGGTGGCTAATAATTATTCCCGATTGCTCGCGATATTTTATATTTTTAACTATTGCTCATTTTTAAGATCCACGACTCTCTATAACCATAACTTCTGATTTCTGAAGCGCGGACCATGTGTTGAGAAATCAAAACAGAAAGAAAAATTATTCCAATCGAACACCCCAGCGAGGAGTGCAGATCGTATTTCCCAACTCTCTTCAATTTCCCATAAGATAAAAAGATAGTTTTTAGACCAACCGCATATTATGAGAGTCAAGAGTGGTGCTGTGCTGCACCAGCACCATACTATTACTTAAATTAATGTCTCGGACACACAAATGAACGGGCAGCAAACAGAAGTGGTAGATGATGGAGCTGCTTGTAATTGATCTCGTAAATAGTTAGTCGGTTGAAATCGGTTATACTTTTAAACACTTATGACAGTTTCAAGTCGACGAGCGACGACGACGCGGACTTTTGGACTCTACGTAGAGCATTGCAATAGCTATACTATGCCCAGTGTCCAAAAAATCTAAACTTTACAAAAAAAAAATGTGTAGAAGAAACAACTAGCTTTGGTATCAAATAATTGCGCAATATTAGATCAAATGGACTCAGCGGCAGCTTTAATGGGGTTAGGTATTTGTTTTTGTTTGTTGTTTTTTTTTTTTTTTTAATTTTATTTGGTGCAACCAGAGCATAAGTTGAGTAATTTTCTTAGCGAATAATATAATTGACACATGAAACGACCGACCGGCGCGCGTTGTTCATTTTCAAAAATCCAATCAAAGCTGGAATATGAGAGTGGTTTTTATTTGTAGGTATTTGTATTATTTTTTTTTTTTTTTTGTTTGTGTTTAATTATGAACCAGTAATGTTTTTTTTAAAAGACAGGACTATCGTCTTAGAAGTCAAGCCTAAGAGATTGGCACTTGTTTAATGAATAAATACTGACAGGTAGTAGTCATAACTTGTTCAATAGAGCCGTGTCAGATTTCCGTTCTAAACTGTAAAGCATACCGAAATCGTGGTCAAGCTTTATAGTGGTTCAAAGAGTCAAAGTATATACATACATTCACAGTTTAAATTTTTGTTTATTAATCTAGGAAAACCATTAAAATTTAACTTACAAATGTGATAGTTAGACTTTTTTTAAAAAAGTCAAATTGCTTCACAAAGATTAAGGCTATAAGATTTAACTATCCTGCAGTATTAATTTAAAATGTGCTGGATTTACACGATTAAACTATTAGTTTTGACCGTTACCCAATCAAAATTAAGTTTAATAATTGCGATATGCATTGACACTAAACCAAATAATGTGAATGGCACTCTCTGTTCTGGCAATCTGTCTAACAAAAATGAGAAGGGCCATTTTTGGGTCAGGATAATATTTTGTTTAAATTGCCTACTTTTCACAATATTTATAATGAAAACATTTAGGTTTTGTTTTTCAATATTGGCAGATTTTAATTTTATACATTCTTTAAATATAAACTTACACACTATTTTGACAAAAGCGGTTGGAAAATATAAAGCATTTTTCTTGACAGTTTTGTAAACCTGGCTAGAACTTTGACATCCCTTTAAAATAATTGGGAACAAAACTCTTTGGGGTTTATAATTTTTTATTTTTATACAATTTTTAAAGTCTCTTTGAGACACAAACTATGCTGGTTTTAAGTTTTTATTATGACGAAAAACTCGCCCATAGCTTTTGCATTGAGGTGCTAGTTCTTTACATAAAAGAAGAAAAAAAATACAAAAAAAAAAATAATAAATTCATAATAAAAAAAATATTCCACATACGCCCAAAATTGTATTTTTGTTAGCAAAAACGTCATAGTGTTATTTATAATTACTGTACTTCGTTGATAGTGTAGTGCGACATTTCAACGACGGTGTTTAGTTTCTTGACCAACAGAGCCTTTGAGTGACTCACTCCATGTTTTGGCCTTTTCGAAAAACGGTACTACAGAATTTGCCACGAATACGATAATTTTGGGGGCAAAAAATGACAACTGGTTTTTGAAGAGGGGTTACAAGCATTTTTACATCCCCGAGTAGGGGGTCTATCTCACACCATTTAGGAGGCAGGGGCAATTTAAAAAAAATTACTTAAAATTACGTTTGTACGACCACGAAATGCAAAGTCGAGATTTGTTTGCCGTCATCGAGTTGTATTTTTGATTTTTCAGAAAAACAATTAAAATAATATAATTATAAAATAAAAATTACTGAATTGTAACGAAGAATTTTACCAAAAATACTTTCAGGTAACCTAACCGGTTTTGGTTGATCTGAAACCCATATGGATTGGATACGAATCTATCTTAGATAGGCATCGATCCCATCGATTCTTGATCGCGGCCATTTTATATTCACAGAACCTGTCAGTTTGGCAAAAAATATAGTAGATAATGTAATAGAGAACTGATTAGTTAAAGACGTGTTTAATTTGGTTATTGGTAAACACACAAATTAACTCGTCTTTAAAGTTTAACGTGGCGTTTATCTAAGCGCTTGTTTAGTCATTAATTATTAGTTAGGCCCACAGTGCTAGCACCCAGCACTACAGGCTTATTTCTATACAATAAAGATATTTTTATTGCACCACTGCAAGTGTTATCACGAGAAAACATCTTTGAATAAAACCATTTAGTTTTTTGTATTTGATTCAGAATTAGTATAACCATTGACCACAAAAAGCCAATTTAGCACTTCATTTCACAATTTTGAAGAAAATTGGTCTAAACTTTTTTTTTATTTAATAAAAAAATTTTGAATTTACGTGCGATTTTTTTAAAATTCAGGAGAATAATGCGTCTATAATTGTGGATTATTGATTTTCGTTTATTTTCTTCCTCTTTTATGTTTGCGGATGAGTGCTTGCGTGTGGAACTCACTTTTCCCTTTGACTTTTTTCGGAAAGTTGTTTTTCATTGGTTTATGACATAAGATTAAGCCGTCCGACAATTATCTAGTTTCAGCTTGATATAGCTTATATGGCACATTATATACTCTAGCTGGTGTTTAAAAATTCCGTTCCAAAAAAGGAGGTTCCTACTTACATTATGTAGGTATAAAAAATGAGATACATTATTGTTTGTTTATCTAGTTCAGTAGTTATTACAAATTTAATGGAAGATAACTTTAAGTTTCTTAAAAAAAAACAATTGCTTTTGAGAGCAAGGTCGTGTCTTTCAATTTATTTCGAAAACATAAAAACCACTTAATAGAGCATGTATAATCTAAATAACAAAGATCAATCAAAAATAACAACAAAACCACAAAAAAACTACAAAATATCACATACTTTACCGCAAGGGTTGAATTTAAAAAAAATCACAATATACATTTTTGTATCTTTGTCTACATAGCCTTAAGGCTGATTCTCCTGATCAAACTACGCTTTACCAAATTAAAAAAAAAAAAAACAATAATATGTGCAAGAAATTTGCAAACTAGATACGCGAATAATTTTATAACTCCTTTAAGTAAACAACAACCACTTTCGTCGATAACAAACCCATTATAATGACAATAAATCCATTGATCATAATCATCACAACCTAAAAGGTAACCAATTTAAATTCAAAAAAAAAAAAAAAAAAAAATCAATAAAGCAGCAAACCATAATGAATAAATAATGGATAAATAAATTAGTTTGAGCGATAGATGAATTTTCTCACACATCAAAAATGTACATCCTCTCAAAATATTTATAATTTATTTAACTTTCTTATTTTTTATTTATTCTACGGTATCTCTCACATACAAAAATATCTATAAAAAAATCATTAAAAAGAACAATAATATTAAAACTATACTACGTAGTATAATGCATGCATAAACGATTTTCTTATTCAAAAGTTTTGAACTTTCGATTTATTTAACACACATGAACAAAATCATTCATCAGGCATATATATCCATAATTTTGGGGGGATTATTTTCTTTTTAATTTTATTCACTATTCTAATCTGGTTAGTAGATATGATTAATTTATTGACACTTTAAGATGATGATAAATGCTATTAATGGCATTTTTATGAGATGGGATTACATATGTCGTATACATATGAGTAGGTGGGCGTGTGCAGTGGACACTTAAAAAAAAAGTAGGCGCAGTTTTGTATATACAAACTAAAAAGGTACTCTTACCATGAAATATCAAGCTAATTGTGTACAGATATTATTGTTAATACCTAATTATATGCATGCAGTGATGCATGCATTTTCCTCGAATATCTGCTTACGCTCTTATAGTAAGACATCATTCGACGGAAATGCATGGCCCCCTGTAGTATAATTCGTATCTAAACCGAATTTGTGATTCGCTTTGATAGTTCGACATGAAATTTTTATTGGAAGTTAATTGGTATAAGCCTTTTAAAACTAAAGATATTTTTCATCAAACATATTCAATACTAAATATATTTTTCTAAAGATATTTTTCACTCAAAAATTTTCCGAAGTGGCTCATTAGTGTCTATCCAATCTATATTTCGGCCCGGTCAGTTTTGCTGGGTAACTTGTTGTAATATCTCTCCACCCACTGTTTGCGCAATCTTTTATAAAAACTGTCGTTTGGTTTAATTAACATAGTTATATGAGGACATAGCCTTTGATTGCCTTTAAAAATGCTTTGCATTTCTATTGAAACACAGTTGTACAAAACATAGCACAACAATTTCTCAATTATTTCTTGAATGCAAATAATTTTATATTTTTCTTCTCTTCGAAACAAGAAGGGCAAGAAGAGACAGTAATTATCTTTAACTCTGATGCAATTTACAGTGTCACAAAAAATGCTGACTTGACAAAAAAAAAAGAAATAAATTGTCAGTCGCAAAGAAAAACCAATGCAATTCAATGGGAAATCTGTAACACGGTATAAAAGAGTATTCGTTTCCACTTCTCAGGCCTGAGTATAGTATCAACAAAAAACCAACTAGCTTCGTTTTTTTTTTGTTTATACAAAAATATAAATCTTTCCATTTGTATGCCTATAGTTTGAGGTTGTGCCGATGCCCACAACCTTATCGAACTACTGAACTACATTTATGTCGCACGATCCTTCGTCTGCCTTTTGCCACCACAACCAACTGACAAAAGCAGCAGCAGCAACAACAAAAAAAAACTGTCTTATAGTTTACTCATGGGGATTTGATTCGTTTTGTTATGCAATCTTACCATTCCAGCAGTGTGACTTGTTGCAAAGAAGCTGAAGCTGGAGAAAAAATAAACAACAAAAAATTATTGGCGCACAGTAGTTGATGCAGGTACATATATAGACTTTAGCTGCAATAGCTCTACTAAGAGACACCAATGCAAAAGAGACGCTCAACGCACAGAAGTAGAGATTAATCGATTTCAAATGTAGGACTGTTATGCTATACCAAAATCGTATATAGTATAGAAAAATAAAGCAAAAGGAGTATTAGGCTGAGGCATGCAGAACTCACCATCACACCAGATTGTATACACTCACATACAGGCAGCCGCGCTGAGATGAAGTCTTAAAAGCAAAATGATAAGCTTGATAAATGATAACTAAATAAGCGTGGAATGTGGCATACGACTTTTGCAGCGCGAAGATATTTACATTCAACCATC
Organism: Melangyna quadrimaculata; assembly: GCA_949320155.1. Classification (NCBI taxonomy): domain Eukaryota; kingdom Metazoa; phylum Arthropoda; class Insecta; order Diptera; family Syrphidae; genus Melangyna; species Melangyna quadrimaculata. Next base: position 16,344,022 of record OX439485.1, read on the forward strand.
GAAATTATTCCACATTTCCACGTCACACTATTTTTAAAAAAAATGGCATTTCGTAACTATTAGATATAGAACTACCAAGTATAGAAATGTTTGCATTGGGTCACTATAAGATTTTTTTGAACCAATAAGTCTTGTGAACTCGTTTAGAATGGCTACCTACCTTAAGTACCTATAATTTTAACTTTTAAATTGTAAACGATTATTATCTCTCTTCATTGTGTTTAGATCTGACGTACAAAAAGTACCTACATATATTTCTTAAACATTGGCAGCTGGCAATATAGCGGGTATTTTTTTGCTCTAATTTTTTTTAACTAGTTTTTGCAGTCGACAAGAGTGTTAAATTTAAAAGTTTGGCATAATTAGCCAATTGAGGTTGATGAAATTGAAGGGTTCTCAATATCTCCGTAATATCATAGACATCTTAGCTGAAAATATTTGCATCCGCTTGCTTAATTAATTGTCAGTTGCAGTTGATCAATTTATGAAAAAAAAAAGATATGAAGACTGTTTTGAAGTTTTGTGGAGAAATACCGTTTAGGTTGCTAATTCTTCTGCAGTCAAATTAATGAAGACAAACAGGGCCGTAGCTACAGCTTGTGGGGCCCCGGGGCAAAACCAAATATGGGGCCCTATTTTTGAATGACTGCCTAAATAATGGTTAAATAAATTTCAACAAAAAATTCTAAATGTGTTTTACAGAAATAAAATGTAGGTAGTTAGGTACTAAAATAATTTTTATTCTGGATTTTGCAGAAGCTATTACTTTCCTCAAATCTATTTGCTGTGCTCTTAGAATTTTGATCGATATCAATGATAAATTGCTTAGCCTTTTTTGTTCCAAGGTGCTTTGCAAGTAATTTTTATTAATTTCGGCTTTGAAAATATTCCCTTCGCTTTTGCTACGATAACAGGAATAGTTAAAAACATTATTGGAGCGGTTCATATATCTGGATAGCTCGAAGACAGTGAAGAATTTTTAATGAGCAATAAAGTTGCCAATTAATGTTGACCTGATAGAAAGTAACTGAGCAGAAAAACCAGATGACACAAACAGAAAAAATATGACGCATATATCGGGTTTTTCAATAAGAGCGCTGAAAAAGTTTTGGATATCAATGAAATTCTTTATTCCTGTGAAAGTACGTTCGATGCCATTATGTATGTAACTCGATTTTTTTTGCATGGCAACCACGGGCACGCTTGCAGAAGTCCAGACGCTGAACCAAATTTTTGACGGTTTTCAAGCATAAATCGGCCGATACTGCTGCAATTTCACGTTCGATATTCGTACGAAGTTCATCAATCGTCGCTGACTTGTTGGCATGATCATAGACTTGACGTAGCCCCACAGGAAATAGTCTAACGGCGTCAAACCTGGACCATTTCGTGAGATAACACGTTGTCCGAACTTGGTTTCCAATAAATTGATTGTGACATTCGCTGTGTGGCTTGTGGCGCCGTCCTGTTGGAACCACATGTCCTCCAAGTCCATATCTTGCGTTAATTTAATCTTGTTAGGATTTAGGCCAAGATCTTTTCGCAAAATTCGCCACAATGACGTCACAGAGATGCCCAACGCTTGAGAACGACGTGTGAGAGACACATTTGGGCTTTCTGCAACTGAAGCCTCAGCGGCAGCAATATTCTCAACACTACGGGCACTTATTTGTCTCACTGGCACGGGAACATTTTGTACTGTGCCTGTGGATTCAAATTTTTACACTAGTATCTATGAGTATTTAGTCGTAAAATTTTGGCATATACTTACACTTTCGCCTAATTAATTGCCAATAAAATGCTACTGCAATTTTATTTAGTTACTCAGTTGTGGTTTCTTCAATCACAGAATGGTTGGTATTCTCGAAAATTCAAATGCAGTTTCTCCAAAAAGTTCTTCAATTTTTGGGGTTCTAGACTACTTTAATTTATTTTAGTTTTAGGCTTGTGAATAAACCTTTATGTAAGGAATAATGTTGTGTACAAGGGTTTTTTTATATTGAATATGTTGGCGTCGAACCTAAGCTTCCTTAAAACACGCACGAAATTCATCAAATTGAGATAATTTCAATGTTCTTACTTTTCAATATGTTTGATATAACTCAGAAACTGAGTCAAATTTGAGAATTTAAAGGAAGAAACTATTTGTTGGAAATAACAATTTCTATCAAAGTAGATGATTTAAAAATTTTATAAAAAATATGAACATAATAAATCAGCAAAAAATGACCTTATTTTATTAAATATTATTTTTGTATACAAAGAAAAAACTAAAATTATAAAATAATCACTTAGCTATTCTTAAAATATTTAAGTTTATTTCTGTCAGTCTTATCAAAGTGTATGTTCTATCATTTTAAAGGCTCCTCTTCCTCCTTGAATAAATAAGTTATAAGAACCAAATTTTAAAGCAATAATTGTTCGATTTTCTGTGCCTCGGTTTTTGTTTACTTTTCCTCCTTTAATTTTAAAACCATCCATTTTGATAGAAAACCTAATTTCCAACAAAATGTCTTGAGTAAAATTCTCAAATTCGGCTCAGTTTTCGGTTAATAACAAACAAATTCAAAAGTGACTATTTTCTTAACAATGGGTGAATTTGATGAATTTTGTGTGTTTAAGGATGCATATCCCACACAAGCATACCTATTCAATAATAAAAACACTTTCAAAGGCAATTATTCCTTTCATATTCCGGTATTGCATTATTTGATAAAATTTCAAATTGATCTTTCAATGAGCACAGATTCGTGTTTTGTTTTTTCATTTAAGAAGTTTTTGGTTTGAGATTTATTTAACAAAATAATTAGTTTATAGGTTGAATTTTTTGTTTTTAATATCTTTCAATGGTTAAGTTTTTTACGAAAATATAAATGAAAAAGGTCAACCTTTAACCTTTTTCGCTGAAAATAAATCAAAAAAGGTTAATGCAAAGGAATATGTGTCAAGGATGTCTTTATTTTTCAAAAATAAATATCAGTTTCTTATATTTTTTCTTATATATTTATCTATCTGATATCTTCTTCCTATTTTGACTATGTTTTTAATTTATCACACAAAATCAATCAACCTTACCCACAAGCCTTATAGCAACGGTTATATGAACGGAGATTCTTATTGATAAATTTGCAGATGAGATTTGTTTTTTTTTTCTCTCAGCGATAAATCTAACTGGTTAACCAACCAAAAAAAAACCGAGGTTTCTTTCAGACCTTAACCGAAAAGATTTTTTTTTAGAATAAAGATCATTGAGTAATTGTTATTCAAAATGGCAAAATATACCAGTTTTTAAAGAATCTTGCAAAAGGCTGGGATTTATTTCTGCTCTCTGCTTCAGAATGTCTTATTATTTTAAATACCTACATTTGTAATTTGTTTCGAATCTTTTGAATCTTGGTTTCGTCTATTGTTAAAAATATGTAAAATAAAACATTGTTCCATTTAAATAATGTAAAAAAGTGCGCGCGCACTTTTTAACATTATCAAAACAATATTTCTTTTACAGCATTTTTACAGAATTTTGATGTACAGAATTTTGAAATACAGTATTTTGACCAACCAGAATTTAGCTATACAGAATTTTGACATACAGTATTTTGGCATACAGTATTTTGCCACATACAGTATTTCGACCCCAACCCGGTAATGTACTACTTTGCATTTATACACATTCCAACACAAAATTAAAACTCTGAAATTATTGGAGTTTAATTGGTCATATTGCATACAAATATAGAACTCAATCGAAGACACCCAGGAATCAAGACACACTGGTATTCTGTTCATGTACTTTGGAGCCTGGAGTTTGAGGTGATTGCCTAGAAGCTCTCTACAGCTCTTACAAAATTATCCCGTAAACAATTCTCAAATCCCGTATTATATTTTCAATTTGAACCGCTTTTCAGTAAAATTAAATTTATTATGCAAACTATTTTAAAGTTTTGTGGAGAATATTACAACGAACGATGAGATAATGCAGTCTTTTTGAAAAATGTCAAAAATTATGATAAAGGAAAATTTAAGTTGAAAAACATTTATTTTGTAGAGCATTTTCTGTGCAAAGATTTAGATTTTAGATTAAGAAGTATTTTTTATTCATTTCAAACTTAAAATTAGTATAAAAATTAATTAATTAATAATGAATAAATAGTAATCATTCATTAACTTAAAAGTTAGTGTCGAATGATACAGCAAGAAAAAATTTGTTCATCGCCGTAAATTTGAAAAAAAAACCTGTGACACCCGAAAACATCAAAGCATCAATGAAAAGGGCCCGATGGATTTTCCTCTTCCCCAAGCCCCTCTTGACAAGAAGTCATTGTCAAAAAATTTGTTTCATTCTTAAATTATTAAAGGATGAATATTTGTTAAATCAATCTAAGTACCGACTGGTCAAATTTTGTGTTAAATCCAAAAATATTATCATAATAATTAAATACATGTGCGCATTCCGACGAAAAATACAAATTTGTATAAAACTGATAACACCACAAAGGATTTAAGCCAGAAATGATGCCTTTCAAGAAAATAAACTTTCCTCGTAGTCTGGTCACAATTTGTCTTCTTTTATGTGAAAATCAAATATAACAATGATTTATAAAATATCAGATACCATTTTTAACAAGTTACATTTAAACAATTTTAATTAATGTATTTACCATAATAATTATAAACTTATATTCAGCAGTTAAAAAAAATAAAAAGTACCTACACCTACATCATTAATTAGTGTACAGTGTTGAAACATCGCTGCTTAATTTAATAGTGATTTATTATTACTTAAAAATACTGTCTTGTCTTGAACATTTTATGTACAACCACATGTGCGATCCGTCGTCGTCGGTTCGGTTGAAACCATTGAATTTCATATTAAATATAATTAACAACTTTCATTCGCTTTAACTGTGTGGTGATGTTCAGCCGCACTGCCACACAGGTGGCCACGAATTTTTCTCATCTTCTTTTTGGATTTCTTTCACTTAACGGTCAACAATGCTGGAGGACATTTTTGACCCCGACTTTTGGAGGTCAACGATGTTCAACTATACACAGCAGCTATTTCATAGCTTGGTGTTTAAAAAAAATTGGTTTAGCCGGCTTTTAGAAAAGCCCGTACAATTAATCAATCATTTACTAATTATATTCTGATATGCCCTAATCGAAGAAAGGCGCATTTGAATTTCAATGTTTCGGATGATTTGTTAGTTTTTTTTTGTCTGGAAGCGTTAAATGGATATAAAGAAACAAAAATGCCCACATACAACAACAAAATTATGTAAGTTTTATGCTTTTGAAGTAAATTCCGGTAGTTGTAGGTGGATTGAGTTTTAATGTAAATTTTGGATTAATATGAAAGATGAAACTTAAGGGAAGGCAAAAATGTCTTGTGGTGGGTTCTGTTTTTTTGAATAAGCTTTTTTCCTATAGAGCTTCTATTAAGCCAAGTTTGATAGATTATTGTAACAAAATGAAAGGCAGTTTTTGTATATGCTTAAATTCAAGGTAGTTTTTGGTTGAACAGCTGGTTTGTAATAAATATGATCGATTGGTATTGACTTCTTGGATTTTTCTTTTTTAAATTGTCAAGGTTTTTAATAACATCTGTTTTTTTTTTATTTGAAGTTAAAACTTATTAGTTTGCACTATTAGATAGTAAGGACTCAATGTTAAAATTGACACTTAAGATAATAATGTTTATTTTTTAAATCAAAAGGGCCATTGTTATTGTATTAAATGGTTTTTTTCATTAATAAATTCAGATTTTGAATTAAAAATTGATTTTTTACTTCCTCTATAGGACAAGTATTGTTTTCGTCGCAAAACAAAATTGCAAAGTCTTAGGTCCTCATTATGAATAGCGAATCGCACTTAAAACTTGTCGAATTTACTAATTTCGTATTGAGAATTCGCTCAAATTAAATTCGCTTTAAATGTCAAAACTTTAGCTAATTTGATTATCACTGTATTACAAATAGCGAAAATCAATTGTGAACTATATCCAACCCAGTTAGAATTTCTAATCAAGAATTGTTGGAAATTTTGTTACATATGAGTGTTTTTATAAAACAAATTCTATATACTACTGAAATACATCAGCCAAGTAGAAGACTGATTTTCGCTGTAAAATTGATGTAAGCTGGGCTGAACTTACATATTAAAGATTGCTTCTTGACAAGGCCAACTGAAGAGTCCAAGTGAGAACGCCGGGACGAAACGCCAATTTGTATGGCCTAAAGGCCGTAAGAAGCTATATTGAATCAATAATTCAACAAGTCCAAATTAATAATGCTAAGTCTTCTACTTGGCTGATGTACTTTCAGTAGTATATAGAATTTGTATTATAAAAAACACTCATATGTATTCCAAATAGCGAACTTTGGCTAATCTGTTCGCTAAACAATTAAAATTACAATTAAAAGTTGAAGACCTTTAAATTATTTTTTAATGTTTACTTTCGACAAAACTAAAAAAACAAATGCCAATATATTTCCAAAATTGTAGGTCTTCCGCGTCAAATAAATGGTCGATTTGTAAGGCAAGTTCATGGTTCTCAAAGGTCTCAATGTAAAAATACTTAGCTAGACAACAAATTTTAGCTCACTTGTTCACGTCCGTCTGGTCGAAGCTAAATTTGAGATCTCACTTTCCTGAACTTGCAAAACACCATTAGACTCGAGGAAGGGACACGGAATCACACGTTCATAATTTTGTAAAAATAATGAACATGAATTTGGAAATGTAATTTCGACATTTAGAAACACAAAAAACTTCGAAAAAGAAGAAATATGAACCGGAATAGATAATAGATAATAAAATTGGTCAAACAGTTAGAAAATGAAAGTAATCTAGAAGCTAAAATGAATTAGAACTATCGCGCTCTTAATATGACGACCGTTACTAATTAACCACGTCGTTCTGAAAACGTTTCAGGACAAGAAATTTTATTTTGCAATCTTTACTTTACACACACATTGACATTATACAAGTACCGACTAATTAAATTATTTTTAAATGTATTCGAAAGTTTAGCCAACCATTATAATAAAAAAAAAAACAAATATGTAAATGATTCTCCATTCGAATGTTATTTTGTTTTTTAACAAACAAATTCATATAAAAACTGTTGGCAGCATTGATTTCTGAAGCGAATCTGGAAGCTCGCTCACGATAATACCGTGATAACTAAAATTCGCTAAATAGTTCGACTTGAGGCGAACGTTCGATTTGCTATTCATAATGAGTGCTTTAATCAAAGCTAACATCTCGATGATGGAGACGTCCAAAAAATTGATTTCGACAATGGGTTCGTCGCCGGCCGTTGCGTCATAAAAGTCAATAAACCCTACAATTCTGAAAAATATTAATAACTTTTATGTGAATGACTTTTTTAACCAAATTTTGTCTAAATGTGTGCAATAGGTCAATCCAAACATGTGGGCAAAATTGCATTGATCTCAGTTTCACAGCTCAGTTTTTATAGATTTTTTTCCGCACTCTCATACAGAGGGCACCACCTGCGTGCGTCCTGACGTACATCGAGCTAGCGCATAAACGTTTGAACGGATTTTCTAAAAATTGGGTGTGAAGTATTTTTATGTGATTCCTTAGAGCCTAGAGCAAAATGCAAAAGAGGAAATATTTTTCTTAACTCTTCCAGAACTGGTAGCTACCACACAACAATTCTGATTTTATCGAAGCGTCTCAAAAAAGGCTCTAAATATTTTGATTTAACTGAATAGTTTCAATAACGCCGTATACCAGTATTTTGTTGGCAAAAATTCGAATAACCGTAATAAATGCTCTACCAGGCTCGGTTTTTCCCCATTGCGATCTACAGACAATCAAAACCAATGTGCATCGGTATCTCCTTTTAAAACCTCCCCAATCTACCTCGCTCGTGCTGGTGTATAACATTTTAAGGGTAGTCACAACCCTTGAGTGCGCGCTTAATATAAAACAAAACAATATTGATTTTTTTTTAGCAAATTACCTTTTTTTTATATTAACGAATATTCTGTCCTTGGCTTGGTTGATTTGTTTTATATTCGGAATTTAGAAAAAAACATTAATTTTTAACTTTTTTTCCACATACATAATATGTATGTAGCTATTTTTGTATTAAATTAACACAATTATAAATTGCTATTTTAACTTGATTTTATTAATTTTTCGTTATAAAAATACTATCGAACCATAACTATATTCCGTCAATGTCTTGCTTTATTCAAGTTGTTAGCTTCGACAGCAGGTTCCTGCAATCTGGTTGTGTATTTGTGTCTCGAAAGTGGCGGGACTTGTGAGTATCTACGTATTGTAGATTAAACTTCACAAACAAAATTAGTGGTAGTTTTGTTTTATAAATATTACGTTGTTAACTTTTTTCTGAAGCAGAAAGTTCCCTTAACTCCATGATGCGTTTCGCCCAAGTTTGATGAAAGATATGGGCTCATCAGTTTGATGCTGCCATTTCCACACTCTTCTAAGATGCAAGTTTTGGTTGATGTTTAGCGATTCATAGTTCTAGGTGCATGCTGTGATTTGTATAAGAATCGGTAACCTTCAAACAAAATTTGGGTATGAAAATGACAGCATCTAATTGATGAACCAATCTGCCATCTTACTTGGATGAAACGCAGGGAATTGAAGTCTCTTGAGCTTCTAATTGAATTATGTTCAGTCACTCACTCAAACTAAATTAATTTTATTTCTAAATTTCTGCATCTTTTTTCTTAAATATTTAATTTCAACATACAAGCTTATGTGACAGTTTACGACTTACAGTAAGGAAAAATTAAAGCACAGGTATGTACGTGTTTTTGTGGAGCTTGTATTTAAGTTTAATATCAACAAATGGCTCTAAAAGCTTCAATTGCATTTTATATTATAGTCAAACAATGTACTTGAATATGAAATAATATTAGATATTTATTACGTAAGATCTCAGTTCTGCTAGTGAATTATTTTTAAACAATACAAAATTCTATAAAGAACAATATATTAAATTAATTATACAATTACAATTATACCACCTATATTTATTTCTTCACAGTGCCCCTCAGGCAAGGTTGTATTGTTCTATATTTTTTGTTGCAACTAAATGCTTCTATGCAGCCAGCAGCCCTCCAGCAGTCTCAAGAATATCTGGCTTCAAGTCGCGTTTATAGTATTTTTTTTTTTAGTTTGTGCAATTTAGAACACAAGTCACTATATGTGCAAATAGAGTTCTGTTCCAAGGTCTTCGCCTTCTACTAGGTTTTTATACAAATGTAACAACTGCACCACAAAAAGTTTGTACAAATGCGGTGTGTCGTTGCTGTGTGTGGTAAAACTTAAAAGATATCAAAATGGGCGTCGAATCTAGTGCGATTTGAATCTCCGGTATAATAATTTGTTATGCAAAAAAACTACTACACAAACACACATATATTAAACCATTATGGTTTGTAATTTTTATTATCTCTAAATACATACTATACACCTGCCTACTTACGTAATATTTTATCGCACCTTACAGACAGTTTAGGAAATGAAATGTTAAAAACTGCAGCTGTATAACATTAAGAAAGGTTAAATAGTATAGTAATATTTTTTTATAATATGTAATTATTATGTGTTCTTGAATAAAATTCTTCGTCGTGCAAAAGTATTTGTTCTTCATAAATAAAAAACTTAATTTGTATTGACGGAAAGAGAAGATAGAAGGTGATTTGTTTCCCTGTATTTCTCCAAATTTCTTCGAACTTTTTGTAAAAGCTATTAATTCTTCGTAGTAGCCTGTAGCGTAATGGTTAGTGCGTTGGACTGTCACGCTGGAGGGCTGGGTTCAGTCGTCGCCGTCATCCACCTAGAATTAAGTATTTAGAGTATCACTTGTCATGAATAAGTGCTTCTGGTCTAGCCGTTCGGATTTGACATAAAATTGTAGGTCCCATCCATTCCTGTCGACACACGCACACAGGAATTGTTGCGAGTTGTTTGTCAAAAGGCCCTGGTACTTCAAGGGCCGTTGCGCCACCCAATTTATTATTTATATTAATTCTTGTTGGTAGCTCCACTAACATTCTGCATACTAAAAGCATTTTCCAAACTAAGATTTCTAAAGAAAAATAAAAACAAAAATAATTTCCTGACGTGCTATAATTAAAACAAATTAATGAACACAAAAAATTCACTTTTTTCAAAAAAAAAAAAAAATATATTCCCTAACTAAATGGCTGTCTTGTTAAAGAAAGACTCTACCATATTCCAACAAGCATTTTATTCAAAAAAAAAAAAGAGAAAGAAAGAAAACACAACCAGTAAATAAAATATAATTAGAGTCGTCATCATGAGTACCCTGTCGTGAGACTTTTGCCCCAATTGATCTCATTTGGCTTTCATAAAAGCATAAAATTTAGTATTTTAACATTTAGTAGGTACCTGAAATGCACTTTTAAATCGCCAACAAAATGATGTATATCGATGGACGTAAAATTGGACATTCCACTATATACATTTGGACACGAAGCGCGCGTCGCTGATGCTGATGCTGGTCAGACCCCAGACTCAGCTTAGAGCTTAGAGTCTATGTCTTTGAATGTGAAATTCGATCGTTTGGCAAAAACAGAATTTTATGTCACTTAAATTGGCCATTACAAACATTTTATTTTATATAATCAAATTTAATTAACATAAAAGTTGTTAGACTTATAGAGTACTCTCGTTGATAGATGATGTTCACGCATTGCCTCAGAAGTAGCCGGCTATACATTTAATGTAGGAGACATCAGACTAACCATCTTAAAAAAAGGTGATATTTGCTGTTACTCTCCAGGACTCAATAAAAATAAAAATACACCACCTGCTTTACATTTAATAAAACAAAAAAGCCACACACAAAAATCCAAGTGTTTGGAAAAACGTATAAGCAAATCGTGAAATTGAGCAAACAAATTAGGATGTTCAAGTGAAAGTGATGAGGAAACGCAATCATATTTGTTTGGACAAGTCAAAAACCACATAGACGAAAGAGGCAAGTTGGGTTAAGAGTGGAAGAAGTTATGTTGCAACTTAAATATGCAAATGATGCAATAATTTACACTGTTTATACATCACAGCATGTTTCTTGAGGTGTGCAATTTAGGCTTTAAAGATTATCCGGGATTTTAACAGATTATCCGGGTACATCAGATGTTTTGCAAAACATCAAATGAAATTAATGTGCAAAAGCTTTTTTAATAACTCATAAAAACTTGTTTTTTTTAACTAAGTAAGTACATGCATATAAGCATATTGAATTTAAAAACCTACATTATAATATAATGTACCAGACTATAGCATTAAGTAGGCGATAATGAAATATAATACTAAAATTGGAAGGCAAAATAGATGGGTGGGGTTAAGAATTCCACATTCGCGTAGTACGAATGAAGAAAGAATCTCTCTACTTAACAATACATCCAAAGCAAGGCTCAAGGGAATATACTGATGAATATTCCTGCGAAGTGAGTATAGCTGTGAACATTTTTAAGTAAAGAAATTCTTCTCGCTATTTCACAAGAACACTGACCAAAGAAAATAATGATAAATTAAATGCTCGACAGTATCGAACGAACTTGATGTTATACCTAGTTTCAACAAGAATGTAGTTTGGCGGTGTATATAAATGGCTGGGTAATATTTGTAAAACGTAACGATGAAATATTAAAAAAACATACAAGTTAAAATAACTATTTTGAATGTTTTGATTTAAAACAATTAAGATAGGATTCGGAAGATTTCGAAGAAAATTCCTTTCTGACGGTTATCTCGCTAGGTCCGAGCGTATACCACCATGTACAATTAAGCTTTAGTTCCTATCTTTTCTAACAAATTTGCTTTTAATCTTTGCTCGACTCTGGTTCAAATATTTGCATCATCTTGACTGCAATTTAACTGCCAACTTCTGGTATAGAGCAAGTGAAAACGGTTATTCTTCAATTAAACGTCTTCCTCGAAAAAAAAAAATATTGACTAAGCCTCAAAAACTGGTAGATGATCCAAGCAGTTTTTCAACCTGTACAACTTATTCAAAGTTCTATGTATAGTCACTTTCAAACATGGAAAGGGGAGTCAGGGAGGGAGATGAAAGTTTACTAAATTAAAATATTTGATTTGGACCGATTAAAGCATTCATTTATGCTTTATCTAATGAGATCAAAACATAAACAATGCTGACTTTACCTTCTTTTAATTTAGAAGGCGCTCACAGCCCAGGATGGGCTTCGGCGTCAACTAACAACGACGCCACCTGTTATGGGTTCTTCCTCTGCTGCGTATACCATCGGGGTTAGATTCGTAGACTCGTCCGGCAGCGGCGTTGCTGTCCATACGCTCCACTTGTCCCCAGCCATCTCAACCGCTGTATTTTCAGCTTCTTTACCACTCCTTCGATACACGCCGGACCGAAAATTACACCAAGAATCTTCCTGTCAGAGCACACTAGCAGATTGTCATCCAATTTTTTCGGTGTCCATGCTTCTGCCCCATAGAGCAGGACCGGGATGATTAGGGTTTTGTATAAAGTCTTCTTGGTTCTCTGAGAGGGGGCCTTACTACTTAAATGCCTCCTTTGGCCGAAGAAACAGCGGTTGGCGAGTTATTCTTCGTTTGATCTCTGCACTGATGTCATTTTGCGAGGTATTTGTGGAGCCCAGGTAGACAAAGTCCTTGACAATTTCGAAGTTATATCTGTCCATAGTGATATTTTACATTTGCCTCCTTTCATAATTCTATTTTCGGAGATAATTTATTGATAAAATTTGGCTCCTAACAAATTTTCTTGCGATTAGCCGATATCTTAGTCCCGATTCATTAATACTTCCATTTTACCGTTTTTCTCTTCCGTTATGAACTTTTCACGACCTATGTTCAAAACCGATCGTGAAAAACAATTTCAACTATGATAATTTTATGTTTATCCTAAAGTTTCTTAGTCGCCAGTGTTTTATTTATTTATTTATTGTTTTGTTTTTTATGTTAATTTATTTCTTTTAATAAAAATTTATTTCAAAATAGTAACCCCTGAAGAAGTCCAGAAAACCGACGAAACGTTGGGATGAAATAATAAATTTGTTTTTATTTGCATCCAGAAGATAATCGACCAAAAAAGCCAATTATAATAAAATAAATTACAACTATCGATTTATCAAAATTACGGTGAATTTTTCAAATTAAGTTTCTATGTCGAAATAAGTGTAGATAGAAGATCATTAGTGAGTGAAATTGTGTGAACCTATTCAAATGAGCGGCAGTGTACAATATATGTATATAATTTTTCACCAATTTTTTAAATATGTTTTACTATATGTAGTAGCCCGTAGCGTAATGGTTAGTGCGTTCGACTGTCACGCTGGAGGTCTGTGGTTCGCTTCCCAGCCTCGTCCACCTAAAAACTAAAAAGTTTTTTTCAGGGCTACTGCCTGTTGCGAGGAATTGACAAATCCTCCAAGAGTATCACTTGTCACGAATAAGTGCTTCTCGTCTAGCCATTCGGATTCGGCATACAATTATAGGTCCCTTCCATTCCTGTCGATAGGCGCACACAGGAATGGTTGCGAGTTGTTAGTCACTAGGCACTGGTTCTTCATGAGCCGTTGTGCCACCCGATTTGTTTATTTTTTTTTTATATGATTTTCCAGTAACTAGCTATACTACATTGAAAATCCTGCTTTAAAGTTTTCTTCACCATTGTCCGGTAGAAATTATTTCTGTACAGGAAATTCGTCGCAAAACTAAAAACATCAATCAATGCTTATGCATAAATCAAATACATACTTATTTCAACTTACTCGCTGCAAACTTGTTATTATTGAAATACATATATCCAAAACTAAGCGAGTTGCTAATAGATAGCGTATATTTATCATAATCTTCTTCCTTTTGTCGTTACTGTATTAGAGTCTTTTCTTTTCATTATGTCCATATTTTAATGGCAAAAGAAAGGCAAAAATAATAGACCACTTCTAACCATCAATCATCTCTTCGACACAAAGCAAAGACCTACTCGTAGATTATATTTTTCTTTCAAATTTATTGTTCATATCAACAACGATACTTTCCATTGTGGTCTTACCTAGAGCAACACTAAAAGTTAATTCAACATTTTATAAATAATGACAAAATAAAGAGAGAAACATCCCCCGAGAGAAATTATTATGACAACAACACAATTATAATGTTTAAATATCGGACAATATAAAATAGTGACATTTATATTGATGTATACCTTTAATATTACGTTTCATCTTTAAGACAATGTCAACTGTGATTTTTAACCGCTTAAAGCTGTACCCTTTAATACACTTATTTATTAATATAATATTTTTTTATATTTAACAAAAAAAATACCTACTTGATTATTTATTCATGGCACAATTTAAATTTTGTCTTTTGAGAATCATTAAATTCGATTTTGAATTTATTACAATAATAATATGTGTAAATGGTGTTTTCGTTACATTTGATTATAATGATTTTGTATTAAATTTATTTTGTATAGAAACTTATTATTCAGATTTTTTTTCGTCTGTGCTTAAGCAAGGTGCCTGGTATTTACCGTTACGGTTTATTCAAATTTACACCTACATACGTTTAAAAAATTACTTATAGTTATAACTGTTGAATGTTGCTTACGAATTCAATAATTTTATTTAAAACCATCTAATTAAATTAGAATTAATTGACAGCTCGTAAAGAATCAGGGCTTAGGGCCAGTTTGTTCATAGCTAATCATCTTAGATGATGATTAGTGGAGCTGGGAAATCCTCAAATATGTTTGTTTTGTTGTTACATTTTTTTTATTCAAATTATAAGTTGCTAGTCATGGATACCGCTATTTGGCGAATTTAGGTTGATTAGCGGTAGTTAATTTGAGCCTATGAAAGTCACATACTAAACTTAACCCACTGTGAACAAACTGACCCTTAGTGACTTATAACTCTTAACATCTCAATAATTCCAGTCCAATGAGCGAGTACTGGTGTCGGCATGAATAAAGGCTTACCTACAAAGACCTACTTTTGTACAAAAGTACAAAAGTGAAAAATTACACACATACTCTAGCGTTATCTGCTTGCCAAAAATTGAACGAAAATTGTGTTTAAAGCTTAGAGTTTTCTGACATTTATCAACAAAAAAAAAAAACTAGAAAACAATTTGTTACGCCAGGTATTCGATCTGTAGGTATTATGCAAAATATCTATTTTTATTTGTCTTTCTTTAAAATAAAATCGTTTTTATCAACCTGAACAATTATAAACCAACTATTCAGGAGTGTACATAATTTATTTAGTTTAGAGTGATGTACTCTGTCTAGTGTGTTTGGGGTTCCAGCTGCAAGCTCTGCAAATTCAGATGATTGTCAAACGTTCGATGTGATCCAAGGCGCATGATGTTCTTACAGTTGAATCCCTAGTGCCAGCTCCAACATCAATTTAATATTTGTTTGAATAAAATACATATTCATTTATACACACTTTTTTTGCATTGGATTTAATTTTTGTCTTCAACAAAAAAAAATTCAGCTATCAGCTGTTCGTGGTTTGTTCCCCTAAAATTTCCCTACAGCCAGTGACACCTATTAGTCGTTTTCAAAACTGTTTCTTATGATTGTATTGGTGTTTTACTTTTGTACAAAAGTAAAAGTTAAGAAGGCTCTAACTTTTACTTTTGTAAAATTTGAGATAAGAGATAGGATTGATTAGCATATTGGAAAAAGACAAAACATTATTTCACTTTTGCACAAAAGTGTGTTGAATGTAGTTAAGGCTTAAAAGGTAACTTACATTTTGTACCGAATCTTAACGGCTAAGACGAGATGCGCTTTTTAATAAAAAGATAAGAAGGATTTGTCACATTCTCGCAGATTATACCCATTAAAAGGGGTTTATTTCTGGCTTAACATAAAAGTATAACAGGGAATTGCAATTTTTACCGTTGTTTTTGTTGATAATTTGTCTTCTGTTTTAAGTCAACTTTTTAGAAAACTGCCCCTCCCACCTAAAAGCCGCCAGTAGGGACTGCAAGACTTGCATTTGCATTTGGCCTTACCACACCTTTCGACTTATATCCTTTTTTTGGTTCACTTTCACACCCACAAATTTGCTGTGGGCTCTTGAAGTAATAGTACTTTTGATTTTTGTCACATTTCCTTCGATGTTACTTTTTTGAACCATAAACATACAGATCTGCAATGCATAGCCATATTAAAGCTTTAAACCTCAAGAGGAACTTTCTACGATCTTGTCACGCATTTTATTTTTTCTTATTTAAAACTTAGAAAGTTTCAATTTTAGGTACGTTACACATATATAATTCATAAATTAAAAATCCACTCCAAATTTATATCAATCATACACTCTTATCTATTGATTCAATCATACTAAAACTTAAAATAGAATTTTAAAACATTTTTAGAAGGTAGAGTTGATAGGCAGACCGACAAAAAACATTAACATTCAACTTTCAATTTACGCTTATTTCTTGCTGCTGCTGCTGCCATAAACAAAAATCAATTAAAAGCCTAGTTTTCTCTTTTTTCTTAGCTAAAAATGATTTCTGTATCAAAATTCATTGCTAGTTTATTTATTGATATACAAATCTTACTGATAAGCAACATTGTAACATTTTATGTACATGCGTATACAACATAATATCTCTGTTAATGCATGACAACATGGTTGGCAACTTTTCTTACTACTTTAAGTTTTTCTTTAAGCTTCAGTTCTCATTTAATGTCAAGGTAGATAGCTTGTTTCGTTTGTGATTATTTTATAGATTGATATGCAAAAAGATGTGTGAAAAATGAAAATATACTCGTACATTGACAGTAATTAACTTGAAATTAAAATTGACATTTAATATAAATATTTTCACAGATTTAAGAAGCTTTAAATATATGAATTATTTAAGCTAGGAGAAAAATGTGTACGTTAATAAATAAAGGTATAGCTTGCAATTTTGAGATGAATTATTTAACTTTTTCATAAAAGGACATTGGTAAAAATCAGGCCCAGCATAAAACAAAACGGCCTTCATATCTTATATAGGTTGACATTTATGCATTCATTATCCGTTAACCGTTTGTCCATATTCGCTGTATGAAAGAAGATAACTTCTTTTGAATAAAATGAGTTTTATAGTCACAATTCAGTATTTCCTTAGTTTTTCTTTAATATTGTGTGTATTTTTCGTTCGATGTAAAAAATACAAATATTGGTTTTTAAATAATAATTCTTATGTCAAAATCATCTATGGAAAAAAGCAACCAAAAATCAATTTGTATCTCATTTATCATAATAAAAATGGATATTGTTTTCAAGGTTTTAAATTGCAATTCGTTAAAGTTTTAGACAAAACCATCCACAAAACCCACTACAAACCACCCATATATTTAATATTAGTGGTTGAAATTTTTTTTACATTATTCGTTATTTAGTTACGAAGAAAATGGTTGTACATTTATAACGGACTGATCCCTAAATTGATACAAAAAAAAAAATATTAACAAAAAATAGAATATTTTTTTTGCGGTTTTTCAAAGAAGAATATTTGATAATAACTTCTGTCACACAGTGAATTTGGACAAACGGTATAATGAATAAATAGGTGGATTAACATGTATCTTCGTCCAAAATCAAAATTAACATTTGTTGGATAGAGAGGGAACACCAAAATGCAGAAGATCTTCGTACTTGCAGATTATAGTAAATGCCATAATGCAGATATGAAGACGGACATGTTCATGGTTCATCTTCTTGATGGTTCTCTTTCACACGCTCAGAATTTTGGCATACATTTGTCCCGTTCTACTTTTCTTCATATTTGCAGATGAAGATACATGTAAATCCAGCATAAATAATAATAATGCACTTATATGAAGGCCGTTCTTATTGTTGCTGGGCCATTGATCCATACATCTTTGCACATTGTCCTAATCCTAACAAACAAATTAGCACAGGAAAGTACAATTTTTTTGTGGAACGAAATATAGGACGGCTGAATTTTTCTTATAGCTGAAAGAGAGATATTAGAAAAGCATATTTCCAGGGACGCCCACCATGCCTTCCCCCTGGGGAAACCCGACATTTTAGAAAACGCGAAGTGATCTATATCTCCGAAACTATTGATCTTAGAAGAAAAATTATAAGGCCAAGCTTGTAGGCAATTAAATTATCTTTCGTTCACTAATAAATTTTGTTTCGATGCGGGGGATATTTTTTAGGTTGTGTCGTCTTATTATTTGTTTTTTCACATTTAAACATTTTTGTCATTCTCGGATAAGCTAACGTGAATTACTTTCTGAGAATTTTAGAACACTAGATTTCCAACATTTTGATACATTTTTGAAGATGATGTAATACCAAAATACTAAATTGTTATTTAAATTAATACAAACACCGAAGTGGCTGTAACTTTGGACTGCGGTATAGCATCATTTTCAAAAATATATCAAAATTATGGAAATTTTGTGTTCTAAAATTCTTATTTGGAAAGTAATTCACGTAAGTTTCCGCGGGAACGTAAAAATTTTGTAATAGCAAAAAAATTTAAAATTAAACGACATAACCTTGAAAGTATTGCCTGCACCGAAAAAAATGTATACATAAATGAAAGATGGCCTACAACCTTGGCCTAACAGTTTTTCCTCTAAGATCAATAGTTTCGGAGATATAGGTCCATTCGCATTTTCCAAAATGGTGAATTTTGCCAGGTTCAGGGGGCGGGCGTCCCGATTACCCGGACATAAGCTTTTCCAATAGCCCTCTTTCATTTATAAAGAAATCAGCTTAACAATAGTTCATTCCACGAAAAATTCTGTCTTTATTGTACTTTATCGGCTCAATTAATTTAGCAGCTAATTTTCCAAAAGCTCTAACTTGGGACTGGGATACCGCACCATCTTCAAAAATATATGGACATTTGTTAAACTTTGTGGTCTAAAATTTGTATCACGAGAACAATTTACGTAAGTCTCTTACGAAATGAGAAAAATGTGAAAAAGCAAAAGAAGTAAAAAAAGTAAAAAAAAAAAACCACATAACCTCAAAAATATAATTTTAGTTCCAACAAATTTGATTATGATAACTTTTATACTTCAAACTGATAGTTTCGCGTTTTACAAAATGGCGGATTTCCCCAGGGGGACGGCGCTGGCGTCCCGAAAAAACTGGGCATAAGCTTTTCTAATAGCCCTCTTTCAGGTATAACAAATTCAGCCGTTCTATATTTCGTTCCATAAAACGATTGTTTTTTCCCAAATTTTCCTGTACTATATGTTATTCGCGTTGTTACAGTGTTGAAAAATCCATGCTTTCAAATCCCCCCTCCCCCACTATTACCACAGGATCCACCAACTTGAAAAAAAAGAAACGTGAAATTTTTATACTTAACTCTGTCTTTGCTAAATATATTCTAACAAACAAATTGCTAGACACTTTTTTACTAATCTATTTATATATAAATAGCCTTAAAAAAATCTGTGGCTCAAAAAGTATCCAACCGATTTCGATAAATTTTATATGGTTGGAAAGCCATAGGTGCAGAGATGTGCAGAATATACCTGGGCCACGCATTTACACACTGTGGGTCATGTTTTTGCACTGCCGATGACTGTGCATATTACAAAAAAAAAAAAACAAAAATGTTTTGTAATTTAATTTTATAATAATAATAAATAAATTTTTTAACTCTAGAGTCTGTGATTGTGAATTTCTGGGTGGTCGAATTTCGGCCAGAGGGCGATACTAGTTTAAATTAATTTTTAAGACCAAAATTGAACTTGTTACAGTTATACTAGAGATATTTGAATTTTAAGATTTTATCAAAAAATACGGAAAGAAGTGAAATTGTTTCTTTATATAATTTTTGACATTGAACTCAAATCAGCCATCCCTTTTTTTCCATTCAAGTAGAGCCATGAAGAAATCATTTTTGTCTATAAAATTATTTACAAATAACAGTTATTATGTTTTATTGTTATTTAATCTCTGTAGTTACAGAAACAAAATGAGCTATTATACATCTGCATCTGCATATATTTCAATAAAGGAATTTGACTATTTTGTAGTTCCACTTAAAAGTTCATTACAACAGTAGTTTAACTCAATGTCACTTGAAATAGACCACTTAAGGCTTGCTTTAAAAACTTTTCTGAATTACACTTTCAATATATATTTTATTTATTTCAAATGCTTATTTTTTGTTGGTACTCACAGAGGAATCCAAACCAAAGCACATTAAAATTAATATGTTTTTAATAGTTTGCTTTACAAGCCAACTCATCATTGTGTGACATTTCAAGGTCCAAATACATTTCTATCTCTCTATTCAATGAGATGATGAGCTGAGCATAGCTTTGTTATGTAAATTATTATGTCATTTTACACACATCGTAATAATTAACCTATTCATCTTCAAAAACGGGATCGTTGACATAATGATTCTGTAATTATTATGTTAAGATGATGCTCAACAAAAAAAAAAGATCAACAAAAGATTTGAAGAACACACACAACACACAAAAATGTGTTAATAACATTGTTTGTCTGTCAAATCAAGTAACTACAACTCCTGCTTATCTGGTCAATGAATGTAATAATATTCATGTTCACATTAGAAAAGGTACAATAATAATTGACAGAAGATGCCTTTCATCTACTTGAGTGTTTGTGTGAAAATTAACATCTTAAAACAAAACAAAGCTTTGACAGTTTGTAAGTTAATGTCATTGTTGAAGACAACGACCCGACGCGACCGTTGTGCTGCTCTGCTGTGATGTTGTTTAATTTTATCTTCATTAGACACAAGACACAAATTTCGTGAAGGGAAAGTGCATCCCAATTAATTTCTAGCCGTTGGTTGGAAGGTTGATGGTTGTCTCATGTCTGGTGTATTTTACCTTATCCACTGACAGCAGCTGACAAACACGTTCTTTATTGCACTACATAAATGTACATGTTCCTTTTCACTTTTTGTTGTTTGTTGGAAATTGGATGTCTTCTGTGCCCTGAGTGTGAACCACTGAAAGAAATCCTTCTTCTACAATTCACTATAAAAGACTGGGTAGATATAGCATTATATGTTTCTATACCAAAAGTGAGGAGAGAAATTTATACACAGCTTGCTGCCAGAAAATTGTATGCAATTAGTTCCCTTGGCCAAAAGTGAAAATTCACCAAATCAGTAACCCGCGATCATTTGTGCAGGTGTTTGCAAAAAGAAAATTGTCAACAAAGAGATTTTCACTGTTGTATTTGTTTGCCATTGTAAGCTTGCTTTTAGATAACGGAGGTTGTCAACCGCGTACCACGCTGTTGTTATATATTGTGTGCCAAAAGGATTCGTTTTGTGAGCATACCTATATCTTCTTGTGACATTTACCATAATTAATAAATATCTCAATTTCCAAGTCATAAACTAAACCATCTTTCGAAATAAACGTCACCCGCTCCACCTACATGTCACTATAGGTTATCTTCGCAACTGTCACTTCTGATCAAGATCTCGGCGGTGGCATGGCGTGGCACACAAATTGTATTCGGAACATTATGGTGAACCGGTGTGTGTTGCATCGGACCGTATCATATATGCATGAAAAACAAGTTGTTACGTTGACATTTCACCATTTTCACATTAATCAACGCTGCTTGCTCAAGCTCGCGGTTAGATTTTCCCTCTTGAGAAATTCATGGGGTTCTCTTAATTGTTTTTATCGCCATCACCACCACCGCCGCGCTGTGCGTCGTCGTCGTTGTCGTCAGGGTAATGAACTAATGTCACTATTTACAACAAGTGCGAGTGTTAAATTACCAAAACCCGTTGCTAAAAATATATTTAACACGTTTCGCAGCATGTACCGCTAGATGGACCTATACTATATGTAGATTATACTAATACGTGATTTGTGTAAATTGAAAAATTAATTAAAATTAATTTTATTAGGAAGTATAGAGTTGCTGAACTTTACAATTTTGTACATTTATGAGCAAATGTGATAATTAGATTTCATTAAAATATGTGATTATATTTTTTTTTTTTTTTTTTTTTTTTTTAAATTATCATATTGGTAATTTTGATTTAATTTATATTCTATAATAATTTTGTAAATATAGGATGGAACAAAATATTATAGTTATAGTTTTTCTTGATGCAAGAATTTAATCTGTTTCCAGTAATAATATGTCAACTTACAATTACCAACAGCTTTGATATTTTTTTTTTATTTTATGGAGTATGGTTGTTCTGAACAAAATTTATTTAATGATTTTACAATTTAATGATCGACTTAACTTATAGATTGGCGTAACTGGCTGTGTCGTAAAGAATAAGCTGGGACAGCAATATATGATTGTAGATGTTTAAAAACTAATTTAAATAAAATATTGAAAGGTTACATTAGTGTTAAATAAAATAAAGTAAACACAGTTTATTTCAACTACGTCTAACTGACAACAAAAAAAACAGGAGAGGAGAGAGGTGAGGAAACACAACTCCCATAAACATAAATCCCGGTTAACTGCAAAATAAATTAAATTATTTAATTAATACTGTTATTAGCATAAATTAAAAGATATTTTTTTTGGCTTTGAATCTTCTAATCCATTCAGTGGCGTAGATAGAATTTTGCGATTGGAACGGGAAACTTTTCAGACCAATTGACCACTATATCTGTTATTTCAATTAATTGACACAGAAATGTTCAGTTATTACAAAAAATAACTGGACAAATTTGAGTTTTCTATTCTCCACTAAAAATCAGGACATAAAAACGACGACTTCTTTTGTCGTGTTCGTTTGCATCATTTATATCCTAGAAAATGTTCCTTCGGCAGTTAGCCTGGGAGAAGCGCTTTCAATGATTTTTTAGTCTTATTATCACATCTACGAATTAAATATCTTCCATGTCCACCCAAACGGGAATATCATATAAGAAAAATCTCTATAGTTTTAATGAATTTATCATTTCTAAATTTTAAATTAAGAATGTTTGAAGAGCACCGGAAACTTATTTTCATGATAAGTGAATCTCTTTCCAAGCTCTATTATATAAGATTCACACCAAAAACATTAATGTTAAAAAAAAATCCAAATTCTTCTATATCCAAAAATCTTTCCG
The DNA here is from genome assembly GCA_949320155.1 of Melangyna quadrimaculata. Lineage (NCBI taxonomy): Eukaryota > Metazoa > Arthropoda > Insecta > Diptera > Syrphidae > Melangyna > Melangyna quadrimaculata. The sequence continues at coordinate 16,367,156 of OX439485.1, forward strand.
TAACAAGTCACGTATAAAGTAGTGAGATCTAAAAGTACGCCAAGTTCTACTGTTAAATGTTAAATATTTTAAGTAGAGTAATATCGAAGAACCTCAAAATTATCAGAGAAATCTGTCATTTAATGACCTAAATTTGGTAGGTTCACTAGTCAAGTTTTCATTTCAAAATGTTGTAATTAGGTTATACATACAAGAAAACTTGCCATGTCACGCCTCCTGAATTTTAATTCTCATATTTTAAAATGTTGCCTCTGTTTGCACTTCAAACCCTACTGCTAACAAATTTCATAATTCGACGACAATCGGAAGTGCTCTATATAATTGATCAATTCTACGGAATTGGGTGGAAGCCACGCCCGCTTAGAGTAAAATCTCAAATTTTAAAATGTTGCCTTTGTTTTCAATTCGAGAGCTACGGCTCTACCAAATTTAATTATTCTGCAATAATCAGAAGTGTTCCAAATAAGTTATGTCAATTCAATGAAAATGGTTGGCTACCATGCCCTCTATATGGAATATCTTAAATTTTTACACAACAATGCCAACCGTTGTGGAAAATTACAAGATTCTACGATGTCAGGAAGTGCTCCATAATTTTAATGATCTGTCAGTGAGTCAGTCAGTCAGTTACGGCTTTTGCAGTCCTATATCTCAGGAACGGCTTATGCTAAAAAGTTCAAATTTGGCAAGGCGTCTGTGATTGATGAGCTTAATAGATACTGCGAATTTGACTTTATTGGTACTGACGTTAGAAAGGGGTCACAAATCGCCTGAGATTGATCTTGTAAAAAAGGTGTAGTGCTTGAACTTGGCTGAGCACTACCGTGCCCTTTGATCAAAAAATGGATTGAGCGAGCACCGTCATAAAATTTTTTTTCTAAACTTCAGAAGCCACATTTTTTTTATTCGAATTTATCGATTTTACATTTTGGAGGTCAAGACTCAAAGGTAATGAAATTTGGTAAGCTAGTATCATAATCTTAAAACTTGTCAAAAATACGAATTCCATGTCAATTGCGTCACTTATTGAGGTGCTCATTTCACCTAAAGTTGTGTATACAAATAAGAAAAATTCATAAAAATCCCCTAGAGATTCTTATTTTGAAACTTATCGAGTCAGATTAATTCTTTAAAATAAAATGCAGTGCAGTAGTTTTAATAATAGTTGGTACTCTAAGCTACTATGATGTGGAATTTGCTACCATTTCTTTTAAGTTATAGACCCATGGCGAGGATTGTTCCCTTTAATCCCCCTACACCTATTTACGCCACTGATTCACTTAACTCAAAATTTCTCCTCCGCATGACAGCGAGGATGATTTTAATTCACGATGAAGTTTTTAATTTACGGTGTTGGAGAAGTCCAAAAAAGTGATTTTCGGAAAGACGTCCTTCGATCTGTTTGCATGTGCGTCTTTTCGTCTGTGCGTCCTGATGTGTATCGAGCTGTAACCTTAATAAATTGACGGATTCGCTTCAAATTTGTGAAGCATTTTTAGAGAATTCCATAGATGAGAAATTCAAAAGTTTGTTCAAGCTCCTTTTGAACGTGTAGCTCATGCAATGATTTCGGTCTTATCAAGTTTTCTCGAAAACGGCACAAACGATTTTGATTAAACTTCGTACATGTAATGATGTAATCTCTAGAGCAGTTGAAAAAATACAGTATACGGTTTATGCAAAAAATTACAATAACGAAAATAAAGTTTTGGGGTTTTTTGATCATTTATTGCCTTTTTTTTGGGATATTCTCGAATATGGACTTAAGTCAGATAAGTCAGTCAAAAAATATAACATTTAAAATTTGTATGAATAATTATCTTTAATGAATTAATAAAATTAAACAAAAATCTATTTTTTTTTTAAAACTTTTTGTTTACATTTTTTTGCATCAAATAAAAAAAAACTCAAAACTGCTCTTTTTGCTTATTTGTATTATTTTCTCAATAACGATGTAAAAATACTATCATACCATTACGATACATCGTCTGCCTACATTATAGTCGTGCATTTTTTTTTAAGAGGCGCCATGATATATGTATGTACATTGAACATAGTTAAATTTATGGATAACAATCGCCTGCGAGTCTATTAAGATATTATTCTTCACAACAAAAAAAAAAAAAAACATTTGATGAATGGGAAGTGGAAGACGTTTAAAAGAAATTGCTTAGAGACACCAAATGCAGAACAATTTTTTTTACACTTTTTGAACAACTGTTAGAATTAAATAGTGTGAAAAATTTCAAATAACATGGATTATTTTGTTTCACAATGCCACACAATTATTACGCCTTTAGCAAAAACCATCTTGATAAATTATTATTTATTTTTGTAAAAATCTATTAAAATGGTGTTTAAGTTTTAAGTTTCTTTATTTTTCTATTTCAATAATTAGGAATCTGCCTGAAGCCAAAACAAACAATTAATATGATTGATATTTTGCAAGATTATAACAAAATTGTTTTGAAAGAACGCCCTCCTACCCGTTAAGTGTCTATTGTTTGTTAGTATCACAATTTCCAAAAAAAAACATACAATGTAAAAATATAAACTATCATCTCCCTGTTGCAATAAGTATGTAGGTATACATATCTCTGTGTTTGAATATTTTTGTAATCTTCATTCAATTATCCAAAGTCAACAGCAAATATTGAAACTTTGGGTTATATTTAAAAGAAAACCAGCTCTAGCTAAGTTATTCCATCAAACACACAAAAATAAACCACAAAACGAGAAGATGTTTTCCACAATTATTATTGCCTTCGCCAGTAGGTATATTTCACATAAAAAAAAAAATAAAAATAAAATAAAAACAAAAAATAACAAATAATGCTGCACGATTATCGCTTAGGCAGCCACTTTGCCGCCAAGTCGATGTTATTATGTATATCGGTATGATGATTGAAACTCTGCTGTCGAAAGTAATACTACCTTCTACATTTTCATATAGTAAAATGTTTTTGCTAATTTATTCACTACGAGAAATGCGTTATTTCGTATATATAGCTACTTGCCTGCATTTTCCTAGTTGTAATTTTGTGTATTGCAAGACAACATCATCAATAATACAACAATACTCTTACTTACACTTAAGGTTATGTATGCCCTGAATTCGAACACGACATAAAAATTCGTACTTTAAAGAAATTTCTCAATAACAGAATGCATTTTTGCGATTTCTTGTCGCTATATTAACGTTCGTATAAAACCAAGAAATCACACAACATTTTTCAATCGCATCAGCGACAAAAATCGCAAGTGCGTTTCAATATCGAGATATTTCACACAAAACAATGTTTTTAAGATTTTGAGCTGAGATTAAAAGTTATGTCGCAACCTACTTGTTCTTCAAGGTTAAGTTTGCAAGCCTTAGTAGCATATCCAAAGTTCCTCCTAAATTACCCACTGACTTGCCCAGACCCCCAAAATTAATTTTTGTGTCTAGTTAAATCGGTTTTTTGCATGAATAATGTGAATATGTAAAAAAAAATTGATCTTCGTTTTCTTCGAATTGAAAACGACAGCACTGATGGCAGATAGTACCTACTATCTACCCCCAAGACCTAACGTCACCATCCAAGTTTTAATATTTTTTGCTCGATCGAACGAACACACTGAATATGAAGAAGCTTCTTTCTCCGTTTTGGTTCGTTTTCAAGACAACTTCAAGTGGCGCACGCTGGATATACTGATGGTCGGTTTGTTGGCTACGAAGTTAAGATTCAGATAGTAACTTTACTTCGATGTGCCTAACGACGAGTTAAGTTCATGAGCACTTCCCACCCAGTAGGTATGGCAGGCTCCTAGGTTTAACGATAAATCAAGTTTATTTTTTATTTTGTTGCAAAATTATGAGCCTTACCACCACAACAACCCTGAAGACTTCTTTTATGCTAACAAAAAAAAAAAAAAAAAAAGTGCATAGCGAATTCGCTTTGAACGTGCGATTTGGTGAGAAGATACAAATTTTGAAAGATGCAGTGGCAGGCAATATTGTTGGTTTTATTTTTGTTTCTATAGAATCGTTTGAATTATATTTGCATTTTTGATTAGGACATCTCTTATTATTTTTTTGTTTTTCTTTTTTCAATCGATCGTATATACGAATTATTGCAAAAACTGGTTGTTTGTATATTCAATGAAAAAGAACGACATAGAAAAAATAAAAAAACAAACAAACATAAAAAACATAAAAAACCAGGACCAGTAGTGAGTAAATATAAATTGTGTCAGGAAGGCAGTCGACCAAAAGATTATCATTTGGATAGTTGTTGTTGAATTGAGGTTTATTTTATTTTTTTCACGCACTATAGTCACGGACACGGGCACGCATATATTGAAGCTTTGATTTGTCAATGAATTTTCAATTTTATTGAACTAAAAACAGAAAAGTGGTCTGATGGCCAGGGCCGTAGCTACAGCTTGAGGGGCCCGGGGCGAAACCAAATATGGGGCCCTATTTCTCAAAGACTGGCCAAATAATGGTTAAATTCATTTCAACAAAAAAAAATCTTAATGTGTTTTACACAGAAATAAAAGGTTAGGTAGTCAAGTACTAAAATAATTTTTATTCTGGATTTTGCAGAAGCGATTACTTTTCTCAAATCTATTTGCCGTGCTCTTAGATTTTTGATCGATATCAATAATAAATTGCTAAACCTTTGTTGTTCCACGACGCTGTGCACCATCTGGCTAGCAAGAGCTAACCATGAACATGAACACAAATATTGTTAGAGTTTTCTCCCAAATGAATATTTTAAGGGTCACATATATACAAAACGAAGCAACAAATACTTGAATATTAGCGGATAGACTTAGAATTGTTGTAATACATCGGTTAATTGAATTCACTACATAGTAAGCTTATACGTAGGATCTAGGTACAGTTAGAGGCGATTAGGGTTAGATTTTATTCGTCAGTTGGATTTTAGTTGCAATGACTCAAAAAGTGGGATTGTGCTTAATGAAGCTAACTTAACAAAGCTACTACCGATTCGAGCGATACAAAATGAAATATCCTTCGGGGGCCCCTTGTACGGGGCCACGGGGCATTGCCCCGGCTACCCCAATGGACGCTACGGCCCTGCTGATGGCGCTGAAAGAGATTTCCGGTTATTTTATGATGTATCGGCTGATTTCCTCCCACCAGTTTTGTTTAATTGATAACTTACTGCATTAAACATTGGAGCAGGAGCTGTAGTGTAAGAACTAATTGGCGCGTATCTTGAGAAAACCATACAAATACGTTATTTTTTCAAACCTAATATTTTGTCTGCAAACGGATACTATGATAAAGGACAGATACTAATGCCGTTTTCCTTTGGACGTCCGGAAACATCCAGAAGCTTCTGGAAGTCTTCTGAAACCATTCAATCGGTACAAAAGTAAGCTTCTGACGATTCTGAGAATAGAAATTCGATTCTTGATTTAAAATCAATCAGAGTCCACTCAAGAATCACTAATACATTTAAAATCAAATGTCAAAAAAAAACTCACTCAAGCGTTTTGACAGCAAATTGGGACAGATAAACAAAAATTGTTAAGACGTTCATCGATGTTGGCAAATCATCGATGTTAGTCGAACATCGATGTTGGACGAAAAATTTTTTTTAGCTTTCAATGCTTTTAAAGTATTAAAAGTATTGATGTTCAGAAGTCTAAGGCAGCAATTACACATGATTTTTTATATAAACGACTTGTTAGATGTTCAGTTCATTCATGCTAAATAATTTAAGATAGATTTTCAAACATACAAATCAGCGAAATCGAAGAAATCGTGGCACTTTGTTCAATCTATTTTAATATAGTTTTAAAGCTTATATTTATTATGTTCTATGAGCAACTGTTCAAAAATAATTCCCCATCAGCCATACATCTACAGTGAGGCGTATTCAACACCCACTTACTTACTTAGGTCCTCGGACCTATTACGTCCGTGATGTTTCCCTTACGGGACATAGGGCCTCCACTACACCTACGCGCCATCGTGTACGATTTCTTGAAATGTATTTCAGCTCTCTCCAACTTTTCCCCAGTCGTGCCGATTCCTGTTCGACCGTTCTTCGCCATGTACTTCTAGGCCGGCCCACTTGTCTTCCCTCCTGTGTGAGCGGGTTCCACTGCATTGCTTGAGATGCAATGCACCGATCGCCTTTTCGAAGCGTATGGCCAATCCACTGCCACTTTCTTCTTCGTATAATGGAGTCTATGGGCTCCTGACCCGTTCTCGCATGAAGTTCGGCATTGGAGATACGGTTGGGCCAGAAAATCCTCAAGATGTTTCGTAGACATCTATTAACGAAGGTTTGCAGCTTTCTAGTGACAGTTTCAGTGACTTTCCAAGTGCTGCAGCCGTAAAGCAGAACGGATTCAACATTGGAGCGGAACAGTCGTAGCTTGGTCTTTAAGCTAAATGAGTTGTTTCTCCATATTTTGGACAGCATTCCGAACGCAGCCTTTGCTTTTCTGATTCGGCTGCTTACGTCCAGTTCAGTTCCGCCACCCGTAGAGACAATACTCCTAAGATATTGGAAATCCTGTACCATCTCTACGGGTTGTCCAGAAATATTTACTTGGATTGATGAGGAAGTTCCAAGGCTGATCCTTTTAGTTTTTGCCAAGTTGATCTTAATCCCTACGATTTCTGCTTCTCTCTCCACCCTTGTTGTCATTTGATGGAGATCCATGATCCTATGAGAGAGTAAGCATACGTCGTCCGCGTAGTCCAGATGTTTGAGGTGAGATTGCAGAGTCCACTGAATTCCTCCATTTCCATTTGACAAAGCTGCGTGCAGTACGTCACTTATCACCAACAGGAACAGTATTGGTGACAGTATACAGCCATGCCTAACTCCACTTTGGATTTCAAACTCCTCTGACAGCCTACTTTTGTGCAAAACGTGACACCTGGATCCATCATATGTAGCCTTGATAATAGCAATCAATTTATCTGGGATGCCCCTCCTGTGCAAAGCAAGCCAAATAAATTCTCTATTGAAACTGTCGAACGCCTTTTCAAAATCGATGAACAGCAGGTGAAGTGGTGATCGATATTCAACGCACTGTTCGATGATGATGATGAGTGCGGAAACCTGCTTGTTCGGCGTCGAGTGTGTCTTCGAGGTGGTCTTTAATTCGGTCCAATATTATCCTTGCTATTATCTTGGCTACTGCAGGCAGAACGCATATTCCTCTCCAGTTTTCGCACTGTGTGAGATCTCCTTTCTTTGGGAGCTTGACAATCATTCGTTTTTTCCACTCTTCAGGAAAGCTCTCTGTTTCCCAAGCTCTCTTAATAAGTGGGTGCAGTAGCTCGCTCGATGTCGTTGGGGCTGCTCCTAAGAGCTCTGCAGGAATACCGTCAAGTCCAACCGCTTTGTTGTTCTTCAGTGCTTTGATGGCGGTGATAATTACTTCTTTACTGGGGGGTACGGTGCGTATTCGGGAAATTGTTACTTCGGGTAGCTCAGTGGGAATAGGGTTCACTTCACTTGCGAAAACGCGTGTTTAAGACCGCAGAAAAGTGTTCCCTCCACCTTATGAGCTGGTCCTCATCCGAAATTAGCAGGGATCCGTTTGTGTCTTTAACCAGGTGTTGTTTAGAGCTCTGGACACCAGTGAGCTCTTTGGTAATTCTGTAGACGGTCCTACTGTCACACCTACTAGCGGCTTCTTCTGCTTCTGTAGCCAGTGCGTTGATGTAGTTACGCTTATCACGTCGCACACTACGGTGAACTTCCCTCATCTTCATGCGGTACGTAGACTCAAGCTCGTTTCTCCCTGCTGCTGGGGTAGCTGCGATGCGAGCTTTAAGGTGTTTCCTTTCTTCGATCCTTGCCCAAGTTTCGTCGGAAAGCCAAGCACTATTTCTCCCTTGCGCCCGGCCGACTATACTTTCAGCACCGGATATGAACACATTTTTCACAGCACACCAATGATTTTCGATGGATGTGGTTTCCGTGCTGCTGATTGCGTTCAATCCTTGTGAAAGGTGGTCCCCTAGTTGTTGGCGCACTGCGGGATCCTTTAGTCTATCTGTATTAAACTTGGGCATTCGAGTGTTTCCTTGGGATCTACGAACTGCAGCTGTACGCAATCTTACGGAAGCAACCATCAGATGGTGGTCCCGGGCCATTCCCATGTCAGCACCTCTTCTGTTACGGACGTCCTGGAGACTGCTTCTAAAACGCCGGCTGATCGCGAAGTGGTCAATTTGGTTCAACACCCAGACAATTAATAACAGTTAAAATAAGCGAACAAATCACGTTTTAGTAACAAAGAATTATTATTTTTACAGTATTAAGGTGATGTAAGGCCCCGCTGTAGGAGTCTGGCTAATAAGAAAATATTGTAGAATATTTCCCCAAAGATGATATAAAATCTTGATTTGATTCTGTTATGTAAATGGCACGATTGGTTTGATAGATTTAAAGTGTCTGGCTGACGTCAGGCGATGCCCCACTGTAGATGTCGGGCAAGTGTCAAATAAAGTAAATGACATCACCATCCCCTACATATCAAAAATTCAGCTTTGATAAAATAACGCAATGTTGCAACATTTTGTATGCAACTTTAACACTTGCTGCATGTTAATTGCCCCCGGATTGAAGATTCTTAGTATCCATTTGTTTCTTGCTACCAAAGTATCTTTTCGTAGAAAAAATCTAAGCTTTGATAAAATAACGTATGTCTCGCGGCCCTGGGCTCTTACTCTATTAAGTTTGTTGAGAAAGTGAACAATTTATTATTTGAAAACTTGTATTTTTTTTGTTGTTATTGAACTGGAAAATCTTGTTCGACTTTATAATATAGAATGGATTTGTTTGTTTGTATTACAAAACAATATAAAAACTACAAGCAAGCTTTTGTTGAATATTCATAAGGAATATTTATAACTAACCTAACACAATGTTGTTAATAAATTTAAAAACTTCAAAAAACTAGTTTTTAATTTTTAAAATAATTATTTAGTGACAGTTGTTATAAAATGTAAATTAATATTAATGGTGATGTATAAAATATTATCATATTTATGGTTCTGAACTTTAAAGACAATGGGGGATATTCATAGTCGCAGATAGACCCAGGTTTAAATAAACTACAGTTTAAGACAATTTCAGCTCAATGAATACATACCGATTTTAATTACAAATTGTAAACAAATTGTAAGTATTAACTTGGTATACTACACAAATAGCTTCAAATATTTTGAAATGCTAAACTTAAAAAAATAGAATCAACTTCCGAAAATTCAACTAAACCTATGTTGAACTTAGACCCAGGTCTAAAATGACTATGAATATGCCCCAATGTGTCCGCTGAAGTTTGAACAACCACCAAAACCGTAATACTTGTTCGATTTAAAAAAAAAACTTAACGGCAATCGCTTTGTTTCGGCAAAATCTAGTTCCGATAATTTTTATTTTATTTGTCTTAAAAAAAAAATTATGACCAAAAGATTCAAAAGCCACCAAAAAATTATTTAACAAAAAACTTTGGACTTCTGTCACCACTGTAATGTTGGACATATTTACGTAAAAATGACGGCAATCGCTTCGTGTCCGCAAAATCTTGTGCCCCTTCTTAGCACTTTTCACTGCTGATGTCTTTGGCAGCCGAACCCACTAAAGTGTCAGTATGGCACCACAGTCTTACCAACAAAATCAACTCAACTGGTTTTCTCGTAAATTTAAAAGAACAAAAAAAAATCTCATATAGTTAAACAAATTAAAAATTTCTTTTTCGATAGTTCAACGATATCTAGTCAGGCATTTTTTGTATGCATACAAATTTAAAATATTAACCCCTTGAAAAAAGTTGTTATCTTCATAAATAATAATAAAATTGACCACTGGAATGCTCCTTAATCTTAGGTCTTGTATTAATAGAAAACACCATATAAATGCACAGAAATTAATCCTTAGTAAGATACTAAAAATAAAAACCCAGTTATTACATAAATTATTATCATAACGTCTAGCTCATCACAACACCAATCAATTTGTTGCATAGTAAATTACATTAAACTAAGAATAACATAGATAGCACATTAATATAGCTGTATGAAAAAGTTTCGCATAATTTTCCGTCACTTAGTTTTTATAAGGTGCTCCATACACAAAAAGCTAAAGATATTTTCTTGATCATCCGTTATGGTTAATATTTGAGCTCACGCACCAACTTGGACCAAAAACGGTGTCAATTAAGCTGAGCTATATGCTTCTTTAGCTTGGCTTCTTCATAGATCGTTTAACAAACTTTATTGGTTATATCCTCTTTATGGTCGAAATGATGCTCCAATGTGCCCACACATCATCTTCAATCGACTTATTGGCTAATAACTTGAACCTCAAAAGTGCTGCTGATCTGCAGTACCGTACTGCAAAACTACAAAGCGTGCACCATTCAAAAGTATAATAATGTTGGCGGATGATGGCTTGAGGTATTTGCTGTGTGTAGTCTGTTGCATCAAGTCCAAGTAGTTGTGGTTTGGTAGTTTGGTTGGTCATTGATTCAGAAAAATAGTGATTAAAAAAAATATTGGAATAGGAGGTGCGCCATCAGGGGCGCCTGACTGGTGTCATTCACTGATAGACTACGCGTAGACCGTATATGCTCAGAATATATAATTATGTTTTGTATTCAAGTACCATTTTGAGAAATAAATAACAAAAAATAATGCAACGGTGATTTTTTTTTGTTATTTTTATAAGTAGGTACCTACATACATATATTTTCATTCATTCTTAAGTGTGCATTAATGTTTTGTTTGGATATTTATTGCGTAAATCTTGACATTTAACAGTGTGCGGTAGGTATTTGAGGCTTAAGTGGAAGAGGTACATTTAGAGAAACTTTATCGTGGAAAAGATCACTTATCAAAGAAGTTTTTTTTTTTTTTTTTTTTTGAAAACAAACCAATTAGATACGGGAGCTGAATTGATAATTTTATTGGCACACGCGTGTTAGACACGTGGGGTCGGCTTCAAGCAAAATGATTTGTTATTTTTATTTTTTAAGCTTTCTAATTGGTGAAACTTAAGTCAATAATGATAGTGATAAACATCCGTTAATTTCTGTTTTTTTTTTTTTTGTTTCTTTACAGGTAAGTCGGATACACTATACAACAGTTTTGATTGTCTAGTTTTAATGAAGATTAATTTTGATGGTAAGTTGAGATTCTTGTTAGTATCTTAATGAAAAATTAATTAATGATGAAGATTTTGCCGCGTTTGAAGAATAGGTAATTATCTACCTTAATTGAAAATCTTTCTTGAAGGTAGAGAACATTCTTTGTACACTCATATTATAAGCCATTTAAAAGCCTGCGTTCTTACAAGCTGACTATAAAAATGAATTTACCTATAATTAGAATTTAATTTTTAGATTTTAACGAAAACAATGGAATACAAAAAAAAAAAAACTCTAGTATACTGATGAAAGGGGTCATTTAGGATATTTGGCACAGTAGAATATTGACGTGTTGACAGTGGCGGATCCAGGGGGTGTCTATATGGGCTTAAGTACCCCCCCCACAGCCAATTCCTTTAATAATTTGAAATATAGAAAGCAATACATTAAAACGTGTAATAGAGTTTTCATCTAAAATATTGTTAAGACATGAAATTTTATGGACAAAATAACGTGGTCGGACCTGAACAATTTACATTTTATGTAAATTTTTTCTAAGCCCTAAGGTTAGGGGTTATGAATAATAGACATGTTTCATCCAACGACAATTTTCCACTAAAAACAAAACTCGGAAAATTGGGACGAAAAAAACAGCTTGAGACTTTAAGGGGACTGTCAAAGTCAGAGGTTGGGGATAAAGCTTGAAGAAATAATTTTAAAAAAACGTCAAACTCCACAACAGTTTACACTAAAAACTTAGCTAATATAACGAAAGAAACGCAGTTGAGGCTAAAACAATTGGAGAACAACGGGGTGTCAAGGTTAGTGTAAATGTTAAATACAAATGTTAAATTTTGGGGCTTAGTTTTCAAAATTTCAAAGGTCCAAGTCCAAGACAATTTTACATATAAAACATTTTTGGACTAAGTAGTTACATACAAATTCTCTAGTCAAGGAGCCAAATTCCAAAAGCGTGCACACGAATGTTTGCAAACCATATACAGACTCTAGAGTGACGTTCAAATTTATGGCCACATTTTTTGAGCAGGAAAAGAAAGGGCAATGCAGCGTATCCGAAAACTCATTCACGCTTGCAGAAGTGGGCCGCAGGTTATTTTTAAGAACAGCTTAGTCTTATGTCCGACGAAAAGTCGTGATGTTTTTATATTTTATTTTTCAATCGGCAAAATATTATTTTCTGTGCCTTACAGTGACAGTTTGAAAAAAAAAACAGGAAGGTACTCTACTCGTTGATTTGGATCCTGAATCTCAGAGAAATGATGATACTGTAAAAGCACATATAAGCTTTTTCCAGCAAGACTGCTAAAGTATCATTTTTCTGACTAGTCAATTATAAACAGATTTTAAATCTTGTCAACAATGTGAAGTTTAAAGGCCCAACTATAACATAAGCTTATGTCAAATATCCAACGAAAATTTGCGAAAGTACTACGCATTACGCATAGCCATCATAATGCAATTTTGCTCGCGATCTACCTGTCTCTCTCCATTTTGCTTTTTAAAATGTTTTGTTTTTTTTTTTTTTCTTTGATCTGTCAAATTCAATTAAGTGCCAAGCGACTGAAATCGCTCTTGCTGAATTTTAAAGAAACTTAACGAATCGTTTTTGAGTTGCATTATGGTTTATGAACAGGTATTGTGTATTCGCTCGTTCACCTATGCGTGCATAGGTGGGTTTAATTCTATTATAGTTGGGCCTTCAAACATACCCACAGCAATCTAATCATACTAATCAATTTTTAAACAATATAAATAAACGAATTTGTTCGTGTGGTTCAAGGCTATTCGGCTAAAAATTGAAATAATAGAATAAGTTATGATTATAAGTAGTCTATTAATACAATAACTAGCTATGCTTTATAATCTTTTGGTGCGCCTTTATATTTGCTTCTATCTGCGGTTAAAAATAATTCCCATGTTATATCCTAGAGCAATTATGAATAATTGTTATTGTAGGTACTTTATATTGAAAGCATTTTAAAGCGCGATAGGAGCGGATATAAGGCACAAAAAAAGTGCTATTATTAAAGGAAAAGTGTCAATGTCAAAATTCGTTGTTATACAACTATATACATACGTATGTACATATCTACATATATATTTTTCACAAAATAAACTTGAACCTTAAACCTAAACTGATCTGAGGATTTGTTATAAATTTTAAAATTAATTTTAGGACAATCAAATTTTATTACTAAGGTCTTAAACTGGATCTCCAAACTCCAAGCCCCCCCCCCCCCCCCCCACAGCAAAATCTTAGATCCGCTACTGTTGATATAAAAAAAAGGAACGTATAATTATAATCGTAATTTTGAAAATTTTAGGCTTACATCCGACATCAAATTTGTAAAAAAAAAACTTTTTAAAATTTGTCAATATATATCTGCTTACCTAAAAAATAAAAATGAATCCTAAAACCGATGAATAAAACGGTTCAGGGCGTCAATTCTCGCTTTCAAACACTCACACGTACATAATGCATTTCTGGATAATTGTAAAAAAGTTAAATAAGACGTCAAATCTTCAAAAACTACCGACATTTTGACATTCACTTCAGTATACTCATCCAGAATCGTTTTATTTACGGGTGAAGTATTGAAAAATGTATAACTTCACACAGCTTCAGAATTTTTTAAAAATTGACTATTTCTAAAAATTTGGATTTTAAAAAAAATTGAATTGTTTTTTTTTGAAAATTAAAAACGGGTTACTGATTTTTTTTTTTAATTTTGTGTTAAATTGTATTTTATTAAATACTAAAAGTTTGCATGCGACAGACAACCACGAGATCTGATATGGGTTGCACTTAGGCAACAAGGAGTTCCGGAAGTCTATGTGCGGATGGTTATGGACATGTACGAGCAAGTTAAAACAACGGTAAGATGCCCCGCAGGAATCACCGAGTCATTTGCTCTTAATTACTGTCCTTGACTTCCTGCTTGAGGATAAGGTGACGGACCCCAAAGTAAATCAGTTATTCTTTGCTGACGATGGAGCCATCATAAGTGAAGATCCGGTGTCCTTGCAACGAGCACTTGATGTATGGGTAGATGTTCTCGAGGGAAATGGATACCGCACTAGCGCGAAAAGACCGAATACCTATGCTGTCCATTTTCTGATCCACACAGGCCTATTCCGGACATCTATTTGAATGGAACAGTGCTTCCCAAGTGCAAACAGTTTAAATACATTGGATCAATGATCAATAACGAAGGATCTAGTGATGACGAAAGCAAACATCGCGTAAGCGTAGGGTGAATGGAGTGGCGGGAAAACTCTGCCATCTTCTGTGATAGAAAAATGCCCCATAAGCTGAAAGGAAAGCTCTACATGTCAGTTGTTCGTCCAGCGCTTATATACGGGTCACAGTGTTGGACAATGTGCAAGAAGAATGAGAGTAAATTGACGGCAGCTGAAATGAAGATGCTTCGCATGACAGCAGGAGTGACAAAGCGCGATCGAATAAGAAGCAAGAGAATCGGAGAAAGCCTACACGTCAAAAATACCATCTTGGACAAAAAAAAGCATGACCAACTTAGCTGGTACTGTCATGTACAAAGAAGATGCCATGAGAACCCAGTTCAAAAGGCAATAGCACAAGACGTTCCAACACTATCGCGGAGGAAAGGCAGGCGCAAAAACTCCTGGATGAAACAAATGCAACGACACCTGCATTTAGTTGGCCTCAGACATGGAACAATCCAAAACCGGGAGGCATTCCGACATTTTCTGAGGTGAACCCGGCAAACCCCACAAGTGGAACCTTAGGTGAAGCAGTTGAGTGGGAGAGTTTTGGTCCCCATCGAGATCATGTACATCGCCGGTTCAATGAAGAAGAAGAAGAAGAAGAAGAAGAAAAAGAAGAAGAAGACTAAAAGTTTGCAAGCCAGATTTTATTTTTTTAAATGTTCCAAAATGCTATACAGGGTGATTCACCTAAGGAGTGACAAAAAGATAGAGCGTGTAGGTTGAGTTGATGCAAACAAAAATCATATGGGCGAGGCGCAATCTATTTTTCCCTTTTTAAGCTAGAGGGCAATTTAAAAAAAAATGACCCAAAACAGAAATGTTATACCTTTTTGTAAAGCCAGAAATACCTTCTTTTATTGTAACTTTAAATAAAGTTGTTTTTACCAGTTTTTGAAAAATTAATTTTCAAACTCAAAATATTGGCATTTTTTTAATTTTCAAACTAATATTTTTTTTTTCAAAATTGTACGTAATTAAGTACTGTTTTTGTTGTCAGAATAGAATGCTCTTATCAATTTTTAGTCAATCACTGAAAACTGGAATTTTCCTTCCGGCTCTTTATCAAAGTTGAGCGATGTCGATTTAAGTCCTCTATTTAAAAGTAAATATTTACATATCTTTGCATATCTATGCATATATACATATTTATCTATGCATATTTACCTAAAAATTAATTAAAACGCACAAGTTTTGTTTGTATAAACATCAGTAAAATGTAAATTCTGAAGAAAACGATCGATCTTGAATAATGTATTTTCCGTGATTATTTAAATAGATATGCTTTAATTTAATATTAATTTAAACATTTTGTAAGCATAAACAGACATGTTTTTTTATAAATTGCATTGAAAACCACAAGAATTTCAATTAACAACTAAATACATCCAATTAAATAATAATAACTCGATCTTGTCCTATAATAATATCTATATTATCAATAAAACTATTTTTAAATATCATTACCATAACCGCACTATTTTAATCAGTTGCGAGTATTTCAAATTTGAACATTAATTTACTTTAAAATTCGATGACACCGATAAAATGATAAGTTAAAATTTAAAACGTTGTTTAATTTTGTTTAAATATTAATAAGCTTGTAATTTATATTGTTGCTACTGACCCAAATTGTTGACAGCTCACGCCTTTGAAAAGATGAGCATCGAATTAAATGAAAACTAATAATCCATGGAGATGTGAATGTAAAGAAAAGAAAGACACAACCGGCACACTATCCAGAGAGATGATCTATATTTATTTGTATTATATTTCTGATGAAAACGTGTAGTATTACATAATTATCCGTCCGCGTCTACATAAATTGGCTTACAAATTAAAATATCACGCCGCCAATGGCTTTTGTTAGTTTTGATGTTATGTGATGTCACGAGCACGACACGAGTGATATATGGAAATGTTTGCCATTCTTATGTCCCCATCACAGCGACACCGCCAGTCGCCACCGTGCATTGCATTGAATCATGTCAAACGAAGTTTTTCCTACAAAACGTTTTCACTTTCACTCGTGAGTGACTTTATACTTTAGAGCACCTAGCACGTGTTGGTGTTGCATAAATCAATCAATTAAAAATAATAATTTTAATCGCTATCCCCATTACGCTTCAATTCATCGTTAAAATGATCACTTAATTAGCATAACGTAGAAATATGATTAATATGAGAATGTGGCTCATTGAAATAACTTGTTGTTGGAACGCGAATGCAAACGCAAAGCATAACGAGTAGAGCTTCTGTCAGAAACGTAAATTATGCATGCATATATGCAAAGGAAGTGGATGCTTGTTAGATGAAAATATCTTGAGATTCATGCGAGAGCGGTATATTAACTAGAATAATTGCTTGGCTAGTATGAATAAATAACATTTAAACGTATAACAACCTACAAAAACGGTATGCTAATAAATATATGTACGTATGGAGCCGAAGCGTATGGCTTCTTCAACAGAGAATAAAAGCCTTTAGATACTATCATGAATTGCAACAGCTGATGAGCAGAGTGCAAGCATTTCCCGCGCTAAGATTAATACCTGTGTGAATGTTCACTTTTGTGATTTGATGAGATGAAAAAATTTCATACAAGTGACCGAGTTAAATTAACAGCCCTATTCTGCCGTTGTGAGGCTCACAGGTCACAATTTTTTGTGAGTTTGTTTTTGTGATTTTTCTTATCAAGGGGTCACAATTTTGTTTACTGTGGAAGCCGTCATAATAAACCTCACAAGAACAACGTTAGTTGTGATCTGCCAAGGAGCAGATCATAATTTGTAAGTTTTTATAAGGCGAGTGCACCACCAGTTATGAGATTATTGTGACTTGTGAGTAGGCTTACCAGACGTCCTCTTTTATGAGGACAAGTCCTCTTTTACTCCTATTTTGAAAATGTTCCAAAATATTGCGATTTTTGTATATCTTAACAAAAAAGTAAATTTCTTCAAATAAATATTTTGTAAGGTAACTTAAGACAAAAATAATAAAACTTGCCCAATTTTATAAGCGAACAATTTAATTTTTCTTGGCGTCCTCTTTTTGAGGGTTAAAGATTTGGTCACCCTACTTGTGAGGCATCAGTGAGGTTGCCAGAATAATGATTTTTAAATTGGATTGATGAACTCACAAACAGTAACAAGTTAATTCGAACATGTTAAAAATGTTTAAAATTGATAAAAAAAAATCATAATTCATAACTATTTTTACTTGATATGTAGGGCAAGTATTGGTTGCTTGTCAAACAAAAAATATGCACGACTGGATCGCACAAACTTCCTATCATATAAAGGTGATGAAAAACACGTCCTTTGTGTTAAGATATTCAGAACGAATGATAGAATGATAGAACAGCTAGCTATATAAACAAAACAAGTATATTTTTAATTTTCAATTTCAACATCCTCACTAAAATTAAATAATTTTACAAAGTCCCATTAATGTATTTAACAGTATAATTTTTGGTCTAGGAAAAGGCTTTGGTAAAATGTCAGCAATCATTTTATCTGAAGAAACTGTTTTAAGTATGATTTTATTAGTAACTATAGCATCTCTAATAAAATGATGCCGGACATCTATATGTTTTGTTCGCAGATGATAGTTTTCATTGATTGCCAGCTGAACGGTGTCTTGCTGATTAAAAAATATTGTAGAATATTTGCCCACAGAAAACATAAAATCTTGATTTGATTCTGTTATGTAAATGGCACGATTAGTTTGACAGATTTTAAGTGTTTGGTTCACGTTAGGTCCCACTGTAGATGTCCGGAAAGTGTCAAATAAATTAAATGACACCATCCCCTAACACGTATCAAAAATTCAGCTTAAAATAACGCAATGTTGCAACATTTGTATGCAATTTTAACACTCGCTACCTCTTAATTGCACCCGGATTGAAGATTCTTAGTATCCATTTTTGTACTTTGCTACCATAGTATCTGTTCGCAGAAAAAATCTTAGCTTTGATAAAATGACATATGTCTGGCGGCCCTGGGCTCTTAGTCTATAGTCGAGCTAATAAAAAAATGTGGATTTTTCCTCTTTGGAATCACAAACAAATTCTCCGCACCAGCGGAAAACTAGAATATTCTGTGAAAGTAATGAAGCAAATCCGTGCATTTGTTCGTGCAATTTTTTTAATATTGCGCGCGCACAAAACGGGTTATGATTACCATTAAAAAGTTTCAACACAGCACGAGTGATTAGGTAAGTAGGAGAATGTTTGCATATCGAAATGGGAGGGAAAAGTTGGGCCGGGTAAAGCATTCCACATTCGTGTGGTGTGACTAGCTCGATGTACATCAGATTAGAACGCACAGACGGAGACGCAAGGACGGATAGACCGACGCAACGACGCGACGTGCGAAGGTATAGTACTCCCAAAAATCACTTTTTTAAACTTCTCCATCATCGTACTGATAGTTTTCATTAAAACATTCATTTTTGACTTGGAAAGTTTTGTTTTCATGTCAATTTTTTTTTAATAATTAAAACTAACATTACGATGATGGAGAATACCAAAAAAAGTGATTCTCTACAAATAGCCCGATCAATAGAGGAATTTTATACAAGTTAAATATGTTATGATATAGTATTTGTTGATGCAGTTAGGTTGCAATCATGGAGAAGAATACGAAATCACAGTTTCAGACCAAAATTTGATTTGGCGTGTGCCCGGAATTTCGGACAATGTGTTTTCTCGATTTGAAGGCGTATTTTGCTTTAATCGCTAAAAATGATTATATTCAAACTTTTAGAAAATTAAATTTCCTACTTTTTTTATTTGTACAATTTAAACAAAAGAGTCTGAAAAAAAAGTTAAAAAATCCAAAACTTGGCTAAATCTCCTAATATTCCACACTTTTTGCTTTATTACTAGCTATAAATATTTGTTTAACAAAAAATTGTAGATAAAAGAAAGTAAAAACATTTAATACTCTATAAATTTTACGATACATAAATGTTTATAAAGAAATGCAGATTATTCCTGCAAATTGGCAAAACACAAACTCCAAAATTCCTGGCTAACGCCAAATCAAATTTTGGTCTAAAACTAAGATATCACATTCTACTCCACCATTGCCAATTAACTGCATCAAATATTTCATACCAACTTTATTTATTTTGAT
Organism: Melangyna quadrimaculata; assembly: GCA_949320155.1. Lineage (NCBI taxonomy): Eukaryota > Metazoa > Arthropoda > Insecta > Diptera > Syrphidae > Melangyna > Melangyna quadrimaculata. The sequence continues at coordinate 16,386,694 of OX439485.1, forward strand.
ATACATATAATGAAATTTTGTTTAGGATGATCCGTCGGTCTGTGCGTCTTTTATTTCTATTTGTTTCCACATTTTTTTTTGTATTAATTAAAAAAATCAAAATTGCTATTTTAACTCAATTTGCTTTAATTGTTTTCCAGCTAACGAACGATATAAAAATATTATCCAACCACTGCTTGAGTATTAAGATGCAATCATTACAATTTATAATTCAAATAAACCTAAGCAATGAGTTCACATTTAAAAAATGGTGAAGCTTTTTTGCATTCATTAAAGCAACTTATCACTTCAACGCATACAATGTATTGTCTGTATGGATGTAGGATATAGGTATGTACTTACGAATCACGACTCAGCTCCATATCGTAAAACTGAGGCCTCAAAATTAATGACCACATTATTTGAATTAATTTCTATTTTAAATACATCATCCTCTTGTCTATAGCATACAATCTTCAATTCAATCTTAAATAAATGTTTGTTTTGCAATAATAAATCTTCAGCTGATTTTGTGGTTGCTTTTGTTTTTGATGCAATCCAGCAGCAACCAGTTTAAAGATCACTAATTTGTTGTTGGTTAAAATAGTAAAAGTTTTATCATTTAAGTCGTGTGTCGGTTCGGTTCAGTATGATCATTTGACTGATAGGTTAAACCAACTGTGTGTGATGTTGGTTACAATTACTTGGCGCATCTTCATCACCTCTATTTGGTGCTTCAGAACTTTGTTGGCATTTAAAGCTCTTTATGGAAGGAAACTTGAAGGTTTTTCTTCGTTTTTATTCCAAATGCATCCATGATCTATCCAAAGTTGACATTCTTTACCGGGTTTGGTAATTTAAGTTTTTTTTTGAAAGTAGAAGTGAATGGCAGTAATTTAGTTGGAATAATAAAAACAATAATTGTATATCCAGAACCTGAATATGGATTACTAGTAGACACGCGCTTCCGTTGCTTAAGAATTAATCATTTCTGAATGATGCTGAGCGACAGAGAGTGGCTGAGGTAACGCGTATGGCAATACTTGAAACGCCTTGACTAAACAGATTACCTGTTTTCCATAACACACGCCATTACGGCGATATGTACACGCATCTGGATCACATCACACACATCAGAACCAGACCATAACACCCATCACGGCTAATAATATGCTTGATTTTGAGTGGCAAACGCCTGTCTTGACCCACAAAACCTAATTTGCTTCCAGCTGCATTTTGTAGGTTATTTTTTTTTTGTTGTATACAAGTTTGTCTATGCGACTTTTGCGCTTTAAGTATAATGATTGACAGTTCCAAATGCCCCTAAGGCTCTATCGAAGCCATTAATCCTAAAAGAGCCAAAACCAAATCAGGTTGCACATTACAAGAGTTTTAGGCGGCGGCGATTGTTAACTCCTCCGAGCTCAACACTTGGGCAACTATAGCATGAAAACAAGACAACACCTAAAGGTAGTTCTTCGAAACAGTGTTACCAGATTATATTAAATTTGAGAATGATTAGATTAACATAATTAAGTTGATTTAAAAAATTTTAAGGACCATTTTCTTAAAAAATCATATTATTTAAGTTCAACATAAAACTATGCATATACGAATTTTTTGTAGAAAGCTTTAGTAGAATTAAGTACTTAAGCCTAGTATGCTGCTGATGCGTAACGAAATTTTTCTGTGGTTGCCATCAACACAACAGCGAAATGCTTACGGAAACCACAGCGAAAAAAATGTCTTTGAAAGTGTCACCAATTACAAACACAAAGCGAAAAGAATCACAGAAAGCCATGCTGTAATAATAGAAAAGACAAATACAAACACGAATGACACTCAAATGTCATTTTTCCGCGCACAATTAATGGTGTGGTCAATTAATTCTGTGCGAAAAAAGGGTGTAAATTCTCCAAATAATCTGCTACAATTATCAATTTCGCTCAATGAACAGCGTACTGCAAAACGAAAAGCAGAACGAAATTTTTCGTTTATGATTTCGTTGTGTCATTTTTGTATGGGATTTTTCATTTCATAGCAGCAGCGTACTAGGCTTTAATTTTTTAATAGAAACTTTTTGTTCATTTGGTCACCTTCAGTATAGAAAAAAATTGAACTGAAAATTAATTAGAGCTGGCGATGCCCGTACGCTATGCGTACTCGCACTACCAAACCTACACACACGGTAAGTGCGTCGTCGGTCGTCGAAAAATAATTAACAAACTAGAAACAAACTATGAAGTACATTATGTTCGTTTTTTTTTTTTTGCTAAGCCATTTTCGTAAACTTGATAGAGAAAAGTGGTTTGAAAGGTTGCAAAAAATTAGTTAAAAATGCCTAGGAGGCAATATTGTTGCATGCTTTTTCTGCATAACAAACAATAAACATCGGATTCAGTCAGATTTACGAATTCAAGATACTTTTTATTTACATTGACAGTATCCGAATTAACTTACATTATAAATGAGTATGTGGATTATTAATTTTTTGGTATTTTTTGTTAGTTGCAAAACAGATAATTGCTGATTTGGGGTTGTTTTCTGCTCTATAATTGGACATTCACTTTGGGGATTTGGAGTTTTATTTTATTTGTATTGATATTAAGGCTTGAACAAGTTTCGTCCTCCAACAACAAAATGTTGAACTGTGGGAAAAACTATTACACATAGTGTGACTGTTGTTGTCATTTGCAGCGCAGTGTGGCCGTTTATTTTTTGACGGGGCAGTTTTGTATATCTTTTTTGACAGAGAAAAAAAGAACTGAAAGAGTGAACTTAATGAGTCTGTCAAGAGAGTGGATTACGATGATAGAATAGCTCCGGCGGCGGTGTTGGAATTTACATGTCGAAAGCAAAGTTAGGTATGTACTCGTATGGGCAAACAGTAGGAACAATTTGCGAAAGTTTTATTAAGTGTGTAGTTTATTAGATCACAACTTACTTATAAATTAATTTGAATGTACGAGTAAATTCAAGTTAATACTCATTCCATCGTCATTGATTGATTTATGAATAGATTGATGAAAGGAAAAAGTATACACAAACATTTATTCAGATTTGAAAGTAACGACGACATGCAGAATGAAAGGTATTATGTATGTTAAACCAGATGGAAATAGAAATAATATAAACTTATAGAAAGGGTTTGAATTTTAATTGCTCCGCATTGAGAATGTACGTTTATCGCAATTATTGTTATGGTAATAAATTTACGAAATGACATCATTATTTTAAAGACTTTTAAGATCCCGCTGGGTTTTACAAGTGCGCTGTCAAGTTCTCAGTAGTCTGTGAGTTAACCAACACATCAATCATAGACGCATCTTTTCTAAATGCAACAAACCAAGATCTAGTCTATAGGTGATAGTAGCTAAATGGGCTTCAGGTCAATTGAAACAAATCAATTATTTCATAATTGATTTGTTTCAATTGACCTGAAGCCCATTTAGCTACTATCACTAAGAAGATTTAAAGGTCACAAATTCCACAAGTCTAGTCTATAGGTTTAAGGATTGGGTTGAATTTAGAAAGAGCCAGCTAACTGGCAGAATTTTCAACTTGTGTTAGCGATATTATACACCCACCAGGAGGACAAGTTTGACCATCAACTGCATCATACCAAGTGACCTTAAGGAGAGCACGATTTCATGTTAGGCATTCCTAAATTAATTGCGGTATTGAAGCAATAGGGCTAGTTAAAAGTCTGCTTTTTGTGAAAAAAGAATTTAAAAAAAGTTGTACATTTCTATGTCAATGTCGCTTCCCTTAGTCAGATTATAAAAAGTAAATTCACCTAACAAAATATAAAAGGTTTTTGCTTAGAGAACTGTAGAGAACTGTATTCTAGTGACAGTAAACTGAAGCCGCATGATACGTAGAGGAGAAGAGGGAGACTTCATCTCTTGGGAGACTTGATTACCCATGAGCTTTGAACCTTTATTATCGTTATTTAAACAAATATATTATGATTTAACACAAATATATTATGAATTAGACCTAGGGATCAAGTCTCCCATAGTTTTGGAAGACTTGATCTTTTTGACTCCTTTCAATTTTTTTTTTAAACAGCGCCTTAAATATTAACAACTTAGTACTTTTTCTATGCAAAAATGGAAGCTAGTAAATATGTCTTTATTTTAACATAGGAAAGGGGCTTCTTAAAAACGTAAATAAAAAGTTATGATACAAAAACTGCAAAAGGGGTCAAGTCTTCCTCTTCTCCATATAGCCCGTTCAACTTAAATTTAGCATCAATTCTCATTTTTACTTGCTTTATTGGGCAAGTATTGGTTTCGTGTCAATAATTAATTTGGAGGTGTTAATCAAAACCTAGGGCTCCGCGAAATTAGGCCCCAGGAGATAAGGCCTCAAAAGAAAAAATGAAATAAGGTCCCAAATTGTGGTATTTTTTCATAATGAAATTACGCCCCAATAAAATAAGGCCCCACTGAAATGAAAAAATGGCCCAAAAATAAATGAAATAAGGCCCCAACTTGTTTTGACTTTTTTTCGGAAAAATGAAATAAAACCCCAATTTTTCTTTTTCATATTGAACTTTATTTTAGAAAATGAAATAACACCCCAAACTGTTAAACAAATACTAAAGTAGTATTGCGCGATTTCTTGCAGCTATTCTGGCCTTATTTCATTTTTCATAATTTACAAGAAAATGTGTGAAAACCCGCTTATCGGGGACCCAGAGCTGGTAAAGTACCGCAAAAGCAAACTGTTAAACAAATACTTGAATTGTATCTCGCACGTTTTCAGTTATTGTGTTACTTACTAATGCTTTTCAATATAAAGATCGTGCTGCAAACCATCAGGGAGTAACAGAATAGCTGCACAAAAACTGCAGCAAATTGGGGGCCTTATTTAATTTTTTTTTTTTTTTTCCTTATTTCCTTGTGCCTAAAGCTTATATAGAAAATCTTCAGAAAAGTTTAGTCTGGTTTCTGTTACAAAATGTGACCGAACCTCAATTGCATATTAAAGGGCGTTTCTTTCCAAACGTCATCGTCAGTTATTTGACCCCAATTATGTTCAGACGATTGACAGTTTTACTTGAATCTAAGACAATGTACTATGTACTTTCTAAGACAAAAACAAAACAACTAAGGACACGATTTTAGCATGTGACAGTTTCAATAGTATATGACAACGCAAATTGTCATTCAAGTGGTTATAATGTGTATGAAGGTCAATTTTATCCACAATCTATCAATTAAAACTTTTATTTAATTTTAACCTATTCAAGACTAAAGCAACAAGTATGGTTGATAGCATTAATAATGAATTGATTGGTTAGATTGAAAATACGTTTTCATACCAATTATATTATGTCATTTAGCACTGCACCTTGAAATAATGTCATCTTAGCTATTCAACAGTTAACAAATATTTCGAATTCTTAATTATAAATGATATAAGGCACGTTGAAGAAAATATGATTCTCAGAGAGCACACAAATCTCAGTTGCATGGAACAGGAATCCTTAGCAAAAATTCTGAGATTTGCTATCAAAATACTGAGGAAAAGAATGTTTTGAATTTGCTTGCTAACCTTTTAACGGAAAATACAAGTAACAAGATAATACAAAACGTATGTAATGAGGTGTGTATTTTTAAAAATACTTATTCAAGAGGCAAGAGGACCTCTTGTCAAGGATTATATTTAAACAATATTTATAAAACTCCTGAACATTTCCAAGAATTATAAACTTTATTTTATTCTGTCTTTGGGTCACACAACATTCAATTGCATTAAAATTTTGTTTTGTATTTTTTGTGTTGCATTAGAATCGAAAACTCACTGGAGCGTGTGTGTGTGTTTTTTTCTTTGTCTCGTTATATTTGCGCCTGTAGCGTAGTTGTCACAATGTCCGTTGAACATTTTTATTCCATCTCAATTAAGCCACGCACTTATAGAAAATTGGAACAGAAATATTTTCGTGTAGTTATTTGAAACTACACGACGCTCAACAACAACTAGAGCAGTCAATATTTTGTCGTGGTCCATATAACTTGTTGTTGTAAAGTTGTTGCGCCTTCTGGATGCAAGCCCAAGCATCAAGCACGCGATGTTCGCCAAAAACAAACCAAGCATAATATTGCTATTGCCTATAAGCTCTTTCAGACAAATTCAAGCAATTCAGGGCTAAAGTCGGCACTCGAGTGTTTTATTGCATCAAATGCGTGATTTAGGAGATATTGGTTGTTTTTTGTTTTTGTTTTGTGTCGTGGCCCAATGCAATAGACCATAGATACGACTTAAAACTATGGCTTTTAAACTTCCCTGCAACTACATATTATATGATGAGGTTTTAATAAAATGTGCGTAGGATTATTATGTTTGAAACCACGCAACGTTTTGTTTATTTGTCTGTATTTTTAAGCGAAATCGTATAAGAAACCAACAAAAACACTATTACGTTTGTGTTTGACTTGAACCATTCTTTGGTGGCTGCGCATATTATAACAACAGTTCAATATTATAAAATAATGGCGTATCAATAAACAATTCTATTTGAAGCTATCGTGCAATAGACCAGGCTTTCTCACGGTGACATTAATGGACGGAACAGTTTGTTGCACTTAGTGTGTTGTTGTTGATGGTGGGTATAGACATAATCTTTTGTCATGATAAAAGTTTAATGGCTTTTAATTCAGATTTATTTATTTTTACTAGAAAGTTATTTCCTTTTGGTTAAATCTGTTGTTTGGACAGCTTACATAACATTGAAATATAACCACATTAGAGTTAAAAGGTCTTTTCGTAGACTCATGCAGTTTAGGTTTTCCCGAAAGTCGTTTGTGTACAGAAAGATATTTGAAAAAAAAAGAGATTTTTCTTATTTGACAGTTCGTTTATTTTCAAAATTGAAGACTGAATTTTGGATGTAAATAATACCTTCTTTCAGGCACCACTCCAATTTTCGCATAGGAAGAAATCAAAATTTGCGAACAAAAACGCACATTTTTTTTCATTTTGTAACGGGAATTTGGGAGAAAAATTAAAATTGATTGCGGAAAACTGATAACATATTTAAGTTCAGCATACAAAATTGGAATGAAATGTGTGCGCCTGTCGACAGGCGCAAACACGAATGGTTGCAAGTTGTTATAGTCACTAGGCCCTGGTTCTTCACGAGCCATTGTGCCACCCAATTTTATTTATTTATACAAAATTTGCCTTAGAAATCCTAATAATTGCTCGTAGCTAAAACCATGAAAGCCTTTCTGTGATATTATTTAAAAAATTAAAAAAAAAGGTTCGTAGGTCAGCTCATTTGTTTAATTTTTGTTGCCTTGTTTTTATTGTTGCCTTAGATTAGAAAAGCGAGAAATTAATGAAATTTTATTAAGCAAATATGTGTCAATTTTGTTTAAATAATGGTTAGTAAATCAGACTTTTGGTTTCAGCCTGTTAGTACTGCATAGAGTATAAAAATGTGGTATAATTAAAGGGTTGCATTAGCAGTCCGGATGAGAGCGATAACAGCGCAGCGGTGCAGTGAGAATATAGTGAGAGAGACAAAATTCAATATTCCTTAAATCATGATTTCAAGACTTTTTAAGATACCAAAATGTCTGCGCTTTGGTGGCAGTTACCGAACATGGGTATAAGTATGTCTTATTGGAGTATCGGAATGAAATACATGAAAGAAATTCTGCATATTAATTTAAGTTGATAGATATGATGGTTAAAACTTAAGTCTTGACTGTTTAAACGATGTAAACTGAGACATGACTTGAACGCAGTACATGTTTTGGAAAAGTGGGCACACATTACCACCTAACAGTAATGTTATACACGTCGAATAAAATGCTCAACTATAGATCATACTAACTTTGCTCTTGTAGCCAACAACTTGAATGTAGCTAAACATATTGACAGTGATAAGTATTAGTTCGATAATATTTTTAATAAAAAATTATAAAAACAAGTTAAAATAATAATTTAAAAAAAAACACAAACAAATTTGGAAAAAATGATAAAAATAAAGAAATTATTTTAACATTGTTTTGCTTAAATATCTTTCTTTGATTTTATTTGTTCCTTAAAAAAATTATTCATGCAAACTTTAAATGCAATTTAATTAAACTAACTAAAAAGTACCGAATTGCAAAATAATGATAAAATCAACAAAGCAAATCACGAGATATGCGGGAATATAACTCAACAAGTATAAAAAAAGGAAATTTCTTAAAAAAAAAAAAAAAAAATCGTAACTAAATTTCCATTATTCGAATTTTTTGGCACGAACATGGTATGCAATATTAATAAGACTAAGCTAAAGATTACATGTAGGTACGAAGTTTAATCAAAATCGTTACAGCCGTTTTCGAGAAAACTAAATAAAACGAAAAACCGTTATATCGAATTTTTCCTCTAGGGATAGTAACAGAAAAACGCTTCACAGTAAAATGTAAGCAAATCTGTCTAACTGTTGATAAGGCTCCAGCTCAATGTACATCAGGACGCTCAGACCGACTGACGAAAATCATTTTTTCGGACTTCTCCATCATCGTAGTATATAGTTTTTATTAAAACCTCAACATTTTTTGACACGAAACCAATACTTATACCCTACAAAGCAAGTAAAAACACGCAATCATACAAGTACAAATAAAAATATATAAATGTATCTACATTAGGGTGGTCCTTATAAAGATCATTGCCTTACTTTGAATGACGCACCCCCTAATTTGTTCTAAATAATTTTAAAAAAAATTCCTGTAAAATTTTAGCTCATTACATTAAAGTTAACCCGGCCCCCAAGACGTCTGAAGTTTTATATTAGAAATCCCATGTATTTTGTAAATCCAAATTTGAAAAATCTGAACTTTGGTAATGATTTATAAAAAAATATTGATTTTTGGAACACGTGTAGTCACTTCTGTCATATTTATAAAAATGTATCTGAAAAAAATGTACAACAGTTATTTCCCTACTTATAGCCATTAAAACAAAAACATTTTTTTTTATTTAATTTTAGTTTTAATAAATGTTGCAAAATTTTGTTTAATACATTTTTTTAAACATGGCCAAAACTTACTATATGTGTGCAAAAATTCAATTTTCTCTGTCAATCTTTACTAAATTTATGAATTTTCAAAGTTGATGTAAGATGTACAAAATACACAGAAATTTGCCATATAAAACTTTAGACATCTTAAGGTTAAGGTTAATTAAATGAGCTTAAATTTTACAGGACTTTTTTTTTAATTATTTAGAACCAATAAACGGGGGTGCGCCATTCAAAATAAGGCAATGACTTTTATAAGGACCACCCTAATCTGCATACATATCTATATCTATTTCTATATGTAGATATATATCAACATAAATGTATGTGAATGTATATGAATTAAAGTGAAACAAATTGGAAACCCAATTAAGATCGTTGATTTATCTCTAAGTTGATATCAGTTATTGTGAACTGTGAAGTACGATGCGCATATCGGTATAGCATTAGAATAACCTACCACAAAGAACACCCATTCAAAATGTTGCGCATGCATAATGTGTTTTTTTTTTTTCTTAATGCGAAGAACACTCAAGTAAGTTTTGTATAGGCGAAAAGACAAGTTTTATAGTTCGTCCGATGAACATTGATTAGCCAATTAACAATCAATGAAATACAATGATCTTACTTGATATTCATTCACAATTTAAATAGTGATGTCATTTGGGAGTAAATATTGAGTGCATTTAAGTTGACGTAGATGTCAAATAAATTATTTCACATTATGTGTTGTTGTTATGATGGCTGTGACAATTGGCATTGAATATTTTTATATTCGTAATTGATGTTTAGAAATAACGATTTCTATTTTTAATTTTAAAGACAGATTAGGAGTTCTTAAATAAATCTTGTAATTTGTGTGTTTATATTTGACACAAACACAAACACAGCTTTTCTGTAAGAGGCACATCACCCATCACTTGAAGTGAACCTCGAAAGCCTTACATACGTAACGAAAATTTTAATGGAACAACAATTAAATATAAATCACAAAAACTCGATAATTGCTCACATTTAGCGTCACTTTAGACACTAACAACACTAATGGTTTTATAATGATAACTTACTTCAATTTCCATTCACATGAAATATTGACTTTGAACTTGATCAGTTCAAACTGCCAATATTTGAGTTTCATTGGACAAACTGCTGGCGCACGCTTATATGTAGTAATATGAAGTTTTCTAAAAAGAAACTCTCATCGCTTGTCACTATTCCACTTTGTATAGAGTTCGTTTGTGGTAAACTTATTTTGATTCAACACGCACCATAAACATCATCATCGTCATCCCATTGAAATATGTAAATTTTGTCTATCCTTCCTTATGCTATGAATTTTCCACCATCCACCAATACCAAATCATAAACTAAATGTGATGGTAGAGTTTTCCTATGGAAACTTGAATTTTTATCAGATCTTGTGGAGCAATTGTGCACAAGTTTGGAATCTGAAAGGTCGGCCTTGAGTTGCCGGTAACGACGCGTCTTGTCGGCCGCCGCCACCGCCGACGCTGCTGCTGCCGTGGATCTTGAATTAAAAAAAAAAAACAGTACTCGTTGCCTGGAATGATGATGCCGATTAAGTTGTTTTATGTAAATTTTGTGTCTATTTAATTTTTTTTTTGCACACCACTCATCAGTAATCAACATAAGAGAAACAAAAAAAAGAGGGTCAGCACCCTTGGTCTTGGCTTACGGCGCGCGGCGTATGGCACTGAAATTATATCTAGATCTACTTGCAAACGGCTTTATTTCGATATGAAACTGATTTGGAATGGGAATCAAGAGATTTATCTCTATCGGAAATGAGATCATTATCCCCAACACAAAAGGCATCAAATTTCGAAGATTGTTTTCGATGTCGGTCGGTAGATACGATCATAATTTACAACTACGTCTTGTCTATGATTTTTTTAATACTACTACCACGCCAAACGCCCGACTCGGCTGTTCAAAAAATTTGGCAACAAATCATAACAACTGCAACTTAATACATAAAATACAATTTTCTTGATGAAATAAATGTTGAAAAATTCAAATTCATTGCAAAAATATTGTTCACTATTTATTAGATGTTGGGTTCATGTATATGTTCATTCAGATTTATAATAAAAGGAATCGATTTAATATGATGCTGCAGGCGATAATTATTTAAGCCCAACCTATTTTTTTATTCAAAAGCAATAAAAATATTTTATTATTTATGAAAAAGAAAAACAAAACCTTAAAACCAATAAATTATTGAAGTTTTATGAGTTTTTGCGTCTGCATAAGTAATTAAAAGAAACATAAAAAAATTAGGTAAGAGATTTATGAGTATGTTTTTGGAATTTTATTTAGTTAATTTTAATTGCATTTTTTTATCATTTTAATTTGTGATAGCTTAAAGCTTAAACTTAAATCAAATTTAATTTTATATTTAAAAAACACGTTTTAAAGATATTACGGGATTAATTGTTTCGTGGATACTTTCTGAAAGGTTTTTAATATTAACGTTTACATTTTATATTTCACACATTTCAATCAACCTACATTTTCTGTAAATCAAGGATATAGTAAATAAAATACGTTTGTAGAGTCTATATTCTCTGACCAAAGAGTAACCTGATCAACTTTGACCTAATATGTCGGTTGGTGCTCACTTTTCCGAAAGCTGCAATAAGAAATGAGGTTTGTAATTTTATGAACACCTCTTCAAGCCATTTCAAAACATTTATTTTATACTGGTTCAATTTTATAAACCTACATAATTCGTATATCAATTTGATAACTGAGCATTTATTAATGAAAAATAGCGCAAGCAAAGTAAGTTTTCAGTTTTTTTCTTAGAAATATCTGGCTTTCCTCGAAACACGGAAACATATTGGAATCGACTATCTGAGGTCTATAACACAGAACAACAATTCAACTAGTCAACACTTACTTGTTAAACTATGTTTGTCAAACAAGTGAAAATCATTTCTGTTACATAATAAAAACCGTAACAGTTGTCAATAGAAAAAACTTCCCTTCACTTGTTGACCAAGTTGAACAAGTAAATATACCAAGATGAGTTGTGTATGATAAGTTAAATTCTATTAATTTCAGGCCAACACACTTGTTTTTGAAATTCAATGCCATTTATTGGAAATGTGACTTCTTTTACACATTAATAAACTGTCATTTTATGAACACCATGAACGTCACATATAGCATGGTATTGCAATCCAGTTTCAAGCCAATTCAAAGGCTATAAATATGTTCTGCCTTGCACTAAGTGCTTTATTTTTATTAGTGGCGGAACGAAACTAGTGGGAGAGACTTTCGTTTACACAACCAACACCTTACTACGGGCACACAAAATTTTTCAGTAAATATGGGGTTCTATTTCAAAGTTAATTCTTTCTTTGAACACTTTTGTGTTTCTGGCTCTCAATCAAAATAAAAAAAATATATTTTTTGCACAAAACTCTTGACCATCACTAAATATATTCTAAGTGATTTTTCCAAAGCTATCAGTTGATAAACACTGCTGCAAGTATTTATTCCTAATTTGTTGACTTTCAACTAGTCCATTTCGAACACGCTCATATACATAAACCAAATAGTGATGATGCGTGTTCAACAAAAAAATATATTTAGTAGGATGTACATTAGGGTGGCCGTTGTTTCCTCAACCTATTTTTTTCGAATTCGACACTTCCTAAACCGAAAATTTATTGCAGTTATTCTTAATTTTTACTTGCTCTAGAAATGTCGAGGTTTTAATTAAAAATAACATTACGATGATGGAGGACCCTAAATAAAAGTGATTTTCGTTAAGACGTCCGTCGGTCTGTTTGTCTGTGTGTCCTGATGTCCATTGAGCTAGAGCCTAAGCGGTCGAACGGATTTGCTTCAGAATTTGTGTAAAGTGTTTTTATGTTACTCCCTAGAGGAAAATTTGAATAATTGTTTTAGGGCATCTAGAACCAAGATACATATATTACAGGTAATATCACTAGTGTGTTGTGTTTCAAATTGAATTTCAAACAATCACCAACAATTTGTTTTTGTTTACTGTGTACTTACACAAGGGGCAGCCATCTTGAAATTTGACAAGCTGCGCCTGATAATACCTTAGATATGTTTACTGTGATCTAGAACGGGTAGCTGTCATACAACGATTTCGGTTTAATCAAGTTTCCTCAAAAACGGCTCGAACTATTTTTATTAAACTATAATACTGCATTCCAAGTTTTTACCAAAAAAATACGAATAATGGAAATACAAAATAATTTTTTTGGCTGGATGTTGGTCATTGGCTGCATTGATTTTATCGAACAAAATAAAATCAGACGATTTCATGTTTACAGCGACGACACGGCTTGGGGCAAACCAAAATCTCCGAGTATTCAGCTTGCATAAAAAAATATTTTCAACTAGTCTACAACAAGAATCTTTTGACAGAAAATCAGCATCATTTCCTGCGGCGCTATGATTGCCACAATTTCTCGGGTTGAATATAATTCTTCCTACATCTGTCAAACTTTTTCCTCAATTTTCGGAGATGTCATTTTTGAACGTATTCAAAAGACGGTTAATAAGGCTAACAATTTCAGTAATTTAGTACGATCTTTCAAATGTAAATCACAAGTAACCGCATATTAACAAATGAAAAGTCAACTGATTCGCCGTAGGTTGCATTACAGCAGTAACATGTGACCCAGTCGGACATTTTATTTTCTACCGCCATTATAAAGTGTGAATTGATATTATGATTCCTGATCGTATATATCGATCGTTATTCCCATTGATCCATCAATAAATGCAAAAAAAAAAAAAAGAAACAAACAATCAAACTTAAACCCTCTTAAAAGTGGCCATAAAAAGATACTATCTCCATCTGCAGGCACCTTACATTCAACACCACCAACCACCAGCCACCACCACCACAACTTTCAAATGGGTTTGTCGCGTCGGAGAAAGACACAATCCCCATCTATACAATCTCTTTCTATAACTGTCGCGTCATCGTCTTCGTTGCCATCGCAATCGCCATCGGTCGTTTCATTGAAAATGTTTTATTTAATCTGAATAAATTAATGTAATCCAGTTTGAATTTCTGGCTCTGACATATTACCAGGACCGGGACCAACCTCTAATCCCCAACTAAGAAGATCACTTGCACTCAAATGAAGTGCTTAATGCGCAAGCATTAATGCTTAACATTTGATAATATGATATAGCCAGAGCTATATAAGATCGGGGCCACTAATTGTGAAAGAAATAGTTTTATTAAGCGTTTTTACAGTCAGCCCCACAACTTCCTTAACTATGTGCGTTGTGCTCCATCGACGGACTGCAATACCGCCCGTCAACAGACCTAGCTATAACAAGACCCAATTTAAGTCACAAGACACAAAAAGTGTTGTGCGCTTGCTTGCGCACACCCCAATGATCTCGAGAATCTGTGAAACGGGATGGACATGCGATGGTGTTGTCTGTCAATCCTGTGGCCTATCCTTGGTCTAAGACACATAGCACATCTGGGCTTCGCAGAAGTTACGCTTTCTATGTGATTGCTTAAAAATCTTTGCAGAAAGAAGATTTATGAGCACAATAAATGCGCGCACGCGCAACTATCGTTATTGCACGATGGCCGACGACGACGACGACTGATATTGTGAGGACATTCATGCTGGACGCTGCGCTGGTACGAGTGTATAATATGGCAAGACTCTCTACAACTACCTTTCTTTGGAGTGCGTTTCAGCTATGATTGAGTTTTTTCGAGGTAATTTTTCTTCGTCGAGCAGTAGCATTAGGAGGCAGCGGCTTGTCCAGACGTCGTCGTCTGGACCAAATCCTATAGCAGCAGCCATTGCAGTGGCAACGGCCGGCAGCGGCCGGCAGCGGCAGCAGCTACTGATCAACAAAACCAACACACAAAAACGGTGACAGATCGATGCATGCTAATTAAGGAAAATGGCGTGGCAAGATTACCTATATATGTTTGAGAGCAGTTGAAATCTGGGTGATATAATTAAATTAAATTCAATGTATCTGCAAAACGGACAAGAAAAGGCGTACTTATAGTATGAATATGATGGTCTTTAAAATGCACATGTTCGGCAAGGCAAGGCAACAGTTGTTGTTAACGAACGGTGTGGTGGTGATGATGCTGGATGGTGGCGCAAAATGTGTCTGTAGCCTGCGGATGCGCTAGGCGTAGTGCGTACTGCAGCTCACAGCACACTAATAAACTTGCCAATTTGCTAATTGTTGTAAGTATATATAATTATTTTGTTCAGACAAGTGATTGTGGATTAAAAATAAATGGATTGGTAATAAGCAAATCATTATTCGTGTAATTATCTGGGAGGGATAGTGGAAAGTGTGAATGAATTTTGTTATATATTTATGACATCTAGTTGGTGGCAAGCTATAAAATCTAAATTATATACAAAATGGTGAAATGAGAAAAACATAATGCATGATTAGAAGGACAACGACATAGCGATATGTATATAGGAAAAAGTGGCCCTTGTAAACATCATTCCCTTACATATAATCCGATCAAAATTTCGACTATTAAAATCTCTCACTGGTTGGATTCGAATCGTCTTCAATCACCATTCATTCACCTTTCATGCGATTGTTTTAACCAGTCGTCATTTTTTTTCGTATGACCAATTTTAAAATTTTACTTGCATGACCATAGATTGCTACAAAATGTAGGTATATTTTAGAGGCTCATAAATATGTTTGAGCTGAAGAAAATGAAAAGTAATTTTTCAAATTGGCATAGAAAAATTAAAGACTTAATAATATTTAAAAAAAAGTACGTATACGCCCGAGTGAACCATATTTTGTTGGATTTCATTTTGTATGGCACTGGATCATTAAATCAGACCAGATTGGATACAAGATGATTCCTGTGCTTAAAAAGATGTTTCCTATCAGACGATGATTTTTTTCTGTATGATTTCCACCTTATGTCACACCTCTTTGTCATAGAATTATCGTAAGAAATGAAAGACGTATAAATCATGGTTCTTTCAGGTTTTAAAATAATAGTAGGGCACTAATGAGTATAAGTTCATGGCCCAAAAAATGCATATGTCAATAATTAGACTTGGTTAAATTTATCAGCTGTCATACGCAGCTACATATATGTATAATTCATTCTAATAAATGTACATATAATAAGTGTGTTCAACAAAGATTCTTGTTAGCTTAGTTTTTCCAATATATGTACGTAAAATAAACAACTAATGTTTTATTTCAACCAGGTACTAACAACAAGAACATAATATACGTACACAGAGAAAAAACAACGTAAAATCAAAGCAAAAAACTTTGATTCTAATATTTTTCGGAACGATTTGGCGCCAACGCCGACAATTTTGAAATCAAAGTGGATCGACTTTATTTCAAAGTGATTCCATACTTAAAAAGGAACTAGATTTTACTACGTTTATATGTTGATTTAAAGTGGAATCATAGGTAAATCAAATTCATCCATCTTTTAAAACAACTTAAGTGAATCGTTTTGCTATGAGTTTGTTCACAAATGTAAGGGAGCTGCTTCGAAAAACTACAACGCGCTCTCAAAATTCGTTATATTAAGCTTGCAAATACAAAAAAATTGATGTTTACTTAACTATGCAACACTTTGAAATTACGTTGATGGCACTTTAAATGCCATAAAAGTGGATCGCAATGTAAAATGTGGATTTCAATGTAAAAATGAATACGTTTCACTTTGAAACAGAGTTGAGCGTACTTTAAATGTAGATCTCGGTGTAAAAATAATAACGTTTCACTTTAAAACAACGTTTAACGAAATGTAAATGTACAAAAGTTGATTTCAATGTATAAATAAACACGTTTAACTTTGAAACTAGGTTGAATCTCTTAAAATTACGTCGCATATTCAAATTAACATTGTTTCAACGTAAAAATGAAAATGCTCCACTTCATTTAAAATACTTTAGATCAAATGCGGTCCTATTTAATTTTATATCGCATTTTTTCCCTCAGTGTATGTAGATGGATATCTACCTACCTACTTTTTATTTCAAATTTATTTTAGAGGATAAGTTTTTATACATATTTATTATGAGTTCCAACCACAAGTCAAGTTCATTGCGAAACGAATATGATGTTTGTGGTTTTTAATTACTGCACTTATTTTCCAAGCTTGAATTAATTTGCATCTCATATAACACACCACTTTGAGTTATAGATCAAATCAAATTTGCCGTCAGTTTAGATGCTGCAGTTACTAGATGTTTACTATTTGTCAGTGGTTTGCTATTTTAAATCAATGCATCGTTCATTTCGATTTCAGCATCAAACACCACAAATAAAATCTTTTTATTTTGGATACGCACATGAACATACAGACATAGATAGGTGTCTCTATTGTATATTGTAAAACTATGTGCTAGGTACTCTCCGTGTGCAATTTTATTTCTATACCTCTGTTGCAATTTCACATGAAATTCAAAACTTAAACATTACTTGAGCCTTAGCATTTAAAATGGTCTTTCTAAATACATGAAGTCGGTATTAAAAATAACGACTAGCTGTGCGGTGGCATATTCACACCAACTTTTATGGCGGTTTATGTATTAGTTAAAAATAGAAGGTAGGATTGGATTATATTCAAAATGTTACCTCATTGTGGCAAACTGTGCGTTGAGAGAATATACTTTTCATATTTCAGATGATAAGATATATAATTTATCTAAGAAATGGCCGCTAGTTGCTTCAAAAAAAAAAGATTGGCTTGTGTTGCATTTAGAGATCTGTTTTTAATATCTTGCCTAAAATATGCAACAAAGCTAAATTTAACAAAGCCAAATAGATGCACGCAGTATAACATTAGTTGGACTAAACCTTGACACATGCTTAGGTTTAGCCAAGATACGTATATCAATATAGTTATGTAAGGAAAAAATGCAATGAGATGCACACGCTTTAACTATACAATCAAGTGTCCCAACTCACGACATGGAATATTTCATTTCCGTTGCCTCGGAGGGAAACAATTTTTTTTAATGGATTTATTTAATGGACCTTCCTGTCAATCAGGTAGTTGATGAGTCTACAACTCCACTATATACCAAGCATCTGATTTCACTTCTTTGGCAGTTTATATTTTTTAATGAATATATTATTTTGTGGTTTAATATTTGCCTTCAAGGAGTTTTAGTCGTATAATTTATGAAAGGAGATAAATCAATGATTTAACGATTTAAAGGAAGTGTGTTGAGACGTTTGGTGGTGAAAATTTTTAGTATTACCCTGGAATTTAATTTAAAAACAAATTAAATAAATAATACTACAAGTATGCTAGATTTCATTATGGGCCTCTGAATATAATAGTTTTTCTTTAGAGTAAAGTTCCCGAATATTAAACCGAACTGAATACCACAACGGTAACGTTGACGGATGTGACGGATAGGGGACCCAGTGAAGGCGTTGTTTAAATGTGGTTACATAAAAATGTTCTTTAATTGCCTCAATGAAAGTTTCTTCAAACATTTCTTTTCAGGTGTTTTTCCGTTGCGCCCATCGCATTCATTGCCTTAAGGTTGCTTTTCATAAAACCTGTGTATTTAATAGAGTATCGAGCTGTCAGTTGTATACGTCAACCATTAGGTGTCTAATCATCTGCGTATGTAAGGATAAGAGAGAGTTTTAATTGTTTTTATACATTTTTCTATTTTTAAAGTTTTTATCCCTTTAAAATAGTGGCGCAAAATTGTAAAAAGCCTAATATAAAGGATTTAGTATGTACTTTTTAACTTGTATCATACTTAACCATAATAAATAATTCACAAGTATACATTTTTTTGACATTAATTAACGTCAATGTATTATTTTTATTTAGCACGATGCTTAAAAGATCGTTGATATTAATTTCAGTATTTTTGGAGATAGATCTTGATTACACGGTTCGGTTTTTCGTTCGTTTCGTATTTCGTCAACGGTTTGCAAAAAAAAAAAACGCACGAACTTCCTTTCGTTATATGTAGTTCATGGAATTTGGGGTTGTTTTGTGGGAAAATAATCAGTAATAATAATAATTGAAATGCGTTTTAATAACTTCTCTCTCAAATATACTCGATTACTACAAATATTGAGTTACGAAATGCAATTCAATAATTTTTGTTTAAATCCTACATTGAGGAGCACTGTGGTCGGCAAATGAGAAAAGTCAAATTTCAACCAGAAAAAGTCTTGTAATTGTCATTCCTGCTTTCGTTACTTCCTCCCCGCTACATTTCTGCACCTCTCGTTCAATCAATGTATCAAGAAGACGAAACGAACAAAAAAACGAATCGTGTAATCGGGGTCCTTGTCTCTGTATATCGAGAGCAAGAATCACCTGTCAAATCATCTGTCAAATTTACTGTCGCTAGAAACAGTGCTGGCAATCCCTACACAAAACCTTTGCAAAGTAATAAATAAGTTGAAACGAGTAATGCCTAATGCCCTATTTGAACGATAGGAAAATTGGCAGCCATTAAACAGTAAAGGATGAATTTTTCAGTTTACTGACATTAAAGTCCCAATCTGTCAGTGGTTTAAATGCAGCATAACATTTGTATTTCAGAGTTGTTTTATTTAATTATTTTTATCGCTAGAACCAGAAAGTGCTGCCAAATTCAGCCTTGTAATTTAGCCTGAGAACAAGTACAAAATGTATGTTTTCTCAGAGAATTAATTTAATTGCAATTTTAGCTTTTGCTTTGCGGTCAGTATTATACCTACTTACTCTTTATTCCTCCAATCCAACTAATGTCTAAAGAACAAAATGCGAACTTAAATCAACAATGGGCAATAACATTTATTAGCTGCTGTAGGCTAGTGTTGCAATCGTATTGCTAATCAAAGAATTAACTTAGAGATTACCTTTGTATCTCTATGGATCTTTTTTTTATTTTTAATTCTTGTGTGCTCCATCCTATATGCTTAATTATTTTCTTATTTATTTCCATTTTAAATAATTTATAACATTTTTGCACACGATTGAACTGAACTAATTTTTGTATATCTCGTTCGCGGTGCTATAGCAATTTCATCTACCATCTAGTTTGTGGTTAATAGATTACCACGATGCCAAACTACCACGTTCTTCCCCAAGGACAAACAGCTGCACCAATTTTAGCCCAAAACAATAACAAAAACACAAAACTGCCCAAAACAACACATTGATGTGGCTCCCCGCATAAAATCATGATCTATACTGTGGTTTCGAAAAAGTGTCTTGTTTAGACGTTATACACAGCAGACACTGTGAGACTGAATGTCTAGAGTGTTACAGAGATAAAACAGCGTGACCAGATTGCGGTTGAGGTGATCACTATTATAGAACTTTCAATGGTAACCTAATTTGTTTTATATTTTTTTAACTCAGCTGCAGGGCATGCAAGTACATACAAACATTTCTATAATGTCGATTTTTAGAAACCATATTCACATCATGGAATGTTGATGGTTGACTGAAAAATAATAAAATACAATCCGTTCTGTATTATAGGAGAGTAATAGTTACACGTATCGTGTGTACGTACGTAACAACAGGTGGTGTTAGGCTATAAATTTGAATTGTTTTCTTAGTGGAGAATTTGATTAATTGGTTATAATTTTTGTTGTTTGGTTTATTGAATTTTCCTGTAAATATATGGCTTTCGGAAACATGTCTAAATATATGAACGCATGTTTTGCCTCGAAGTGCGTGATTGTATGCAATAATAGACACAGAAATCGAATATAATAAGTTTGACTTGACCTTTTTTTTATGAAAAACAAAAAATCATAAAATAAGTATTAGGCCCCCTGTTTTTACAAAAAAAATAATAATAAGTGGAGAAAACTTGACAAAAAAAAAAAAATTAAATAATTTTGTAAATGTATTTCTTGTTCACATGGAAATGGGTATTCATAATGAATGTACCCTATTGATACAGGAACGAAAGGACGATACGAGAAAATCGAAATACGGCAAAAGTGGCAGCAATTACTTTGATGAAACTGACAGATTCAAAATGACAAGATAAACATAAAAGACATTGGCGTAAAATTGTAGTCGATTTAGTACAATGTTAAATTATTTTTTAACATGGTACTACCCGGCAAAATGACAAGTTTTTGTGTAGTTTGGGCAAGGCCCTATTAAGTTTTCAGTAGGGAAAATCTAGAAAAGGGAAGCTTGTCAGCTACTTGGCAAGTCCTTGCTGGGTTTCAGTATTGAAGATTAAGACGAGGAACATTTTCCAAACACTCGTGAGGCCCTTCCTAGTAAGAACTTATTGAACATGTTTCAATACACCATCAGGAATGTCTCTTGTTCACCAAAAACAAAAATTTTATAGACACCGGTATCATATGACACTTTTTTCTCTCTTTTCTTTGTCTTTTTTCATATAACACTTTTTACCAGGGGTGTGAGACATCGGTTTATTATAGGATTGTCTAGTGAGGAAAAACTGTTCTAAATTGTTCTATCAAAAAGGAAGTAAGTGTTGTCCAATATAGTATGAAAATCTTATTCACTTTCGAAATTGAATTTTTGTATAGCGATTTAACCCAGTAGGTAGTAGGCATTGGACTGACAAGTAGAAGATCATGGGATCAAGTCCCACATAAGCCAATTTTTGTTTTGTTTGCCTGATGAGGCTAAATGGTTCATAATCGTCAAGGCCCTTGTACTAGCCTTTGCTTACCCTTGCTAGCGCCTTGTCAGTATCTAAGTAAAACTCTCTAGTACCTTGTCGGAATCTTTATTGGTTTAAAAATGTATTTTCCTGATTGTAAAACGAGTTAAAATCACAAAATGGCTTCTTTATCTTTTTAGCATTCCGTATGACATTTTTAAGTTTATAAATGTCAAAATCAGGTATGTTTGTGATTTTTTTGGACGAGCTATCACTTTTTTGGGCGTGTTCAGCTAGAGTTTATGAAGAAAATTTGCATGATATGATACTAGTAACAAAGCTTTGAAACTAAAAATTCGAGATTTTTGTCGGCTTAATTAATGCGAACACACACTTCATACCCTCTTCTGTATTCAATTATAAGAATTTTTATTTGGAATAAAACCAACAATTGCAATTACAAACCAGTTTTGAATTATATTTACCTACATAAATATAAAAAATGTCCAAACTCATATTATTTTTGTCTAAAAACAACTTAAACTGAAATGACCATTTGAAATTAAAAAAAAAAAACAAGTTCACCTTAAGTTTTTTGAAAATGTCATTTTATTCGACTGACATTTTCACCAATCGTGACACACAACAATGTCGTCATTTAATTCCATTAACATCTGATTAAACCTCTGATCAAATTTTCGGTCATAAACATTACAAGTTAATATTAACACACAAACACAACACTGTGCGCCTGTAGGAAGAAAATTGTAAGAGAACTGACGTTAGTTAGCGTCAGTGGTACCAAACCAACAACACTATGAATCGCACATGTTATGTCAATTAATAAAAACGTCAAAACGATAAACTCGAAAAAATAATGAAGTTAACATGGTTCCGAAATGTTTTTTTTTTTTAGTTCGGCTAGGTACAAATATATGAAGATATCTGTATTATGCGTCCTCAATGCCGCTCTTGACGCGTGCATGCAACTTTCGACACGCACTGATAGTGATGCTTTGATTGGCTATTGCAGAAGCAGCAGCAACAAGTAACCAGAAGCTAACTAGATCAACAAATATAAAACCATCGCCTAATTTCCCAAACACATTTCCTGCTCTGAAGAGCAAGCGCATGCATGCAATCATTGTGCTCCTTGCGCACGTTAAATATTCTGTCAAATTGTTTGTGGCCTCAGGGCATGACACGTCTTAATCAATCCTCTCTCTTTACGATTTGGTCGCCCGTCTCCCGTTCAAGTTCGAATTTTCAACGACGACGGCGTGTTGTGTCTCTTAAAAAATTTATCGGCGGCAGTTAACTATTTTGCCGATTATTTTCGGACACACGTCCCATCGTTCGGTGGCCTGAGTAGAGCTCATTAATTAAAAAAGCACCCTAATGCGATATGCAAATCGTCCAATAAATTAGATACGGCTCCCCTTTTGAGACGTCAATGCATCATGTCTTCCGGTATGTATGGCAGCAGCGGTATATATTGCGCCCCCTAAGCGTTTAAAATTTATAGCAAAAATAGTGATTTTGATATATTCATCTACGATCCGCATCTATTACAACCAAAAATAATAATCCCAAAATCTATGCGCATGCGCGACTATAAAAGACGAAGATGAAGTGGGGCAATCTTTATTGCCATGATACGATAGACGTTATGTGTCAGCCTTTAAGTAAATTAACAAAATTAATTACAGAAACAAATCACTGCTGACAAGATGCAACTTCACAGAGAGCGTACCGCATTTTTTGCGCGCACATACAACAGAGAGTGATCCAGTTTTTTCCTTATGAAGAAAGAAGACTGCCGACCGGCCGTGATGGTGATGGTAATGCAGATGCAGATGCAGAATCACAAAACATAATCTCAACCGGAAAATGCGGCGGCAGTCAACTGTGGCTATTAACTCATCAGCGATGGCTTTAACTTTAATTGAAGATCGGTGGAACTAAGTCCGCACGGCCGGCCGATGAATCGTGATATCCAGAAACTGAACTGACATATGAAAAGCCAGTTCTTTGACGCCACTAAAATATACTAAAGGTGCTCGTTTTGTCTTTGAGAGAGTTCTTTAAGGCGACGCGACACGGACGCGACGGACGCGAGGCAACAATTGGTATGGTAAGTTGCATCTGTTGGCCAGTTGTTGTTGTTGTTGTGTCAGCTTTGGATATATTCTACGGCTGGTAGGACAGCTTTTTATCAAATTAACATTTAAGAGTGCGGCACATATCTAATCAGTTGTGTGCTGCTCCGTACTCAACCGAGCAACGTGTTTCGTAACAAGCGTCAAGTTCTAGACATCATGTCAATTTGACATTTGCATGTTGAGAAATTGTTGTTGCTTCTTCTTTATGATTTCTTTATTAGCGAACCAGTCAGTGTTGGAATTCTTTGTTATACCGGTTAGAATTTTAAGGTCATTTACCGAAGCGGGATTCTTGCTCTATAGGGCAAGTATTGGTTTCCCGTAGACATCGATGTTGTGGTCAAATCTATCATAACGATGATGCAGAAGTCAACCAAAAATGTTTTTTTTTTTTTTGTTCGCTTCAACTATACATCGAGCTTGATCTTAAACGCGTGGACCGATTTCTTGCAAATTTGGTAAATAGCATTTGTATGTTATTTCCTAGAGAAACAAAATTAGTAAGCCCTAGACCGGCTAGTACAAACGATGAAGTTGTGTGGATCAGACCCTCGAACTCCTGATTTCCGGTTAGTATTTATCAGTAATGTTTGTCTAACCAAACAAATCGATTGTCCACCTTCAGAAGAACAGAATGTTAATCTTATAAGTGGTATAGCAATCACCCCAAAACCATAAAACTCGTCTAAAATTCTCTTCCAATTAATATTTCAGAAGGAAACAAAGTGCATTGTCCACCCTCAAAATAACAAATATAAAACTTAATTTTTATAGCTCAAACACACAACAAAATAAAAAAGTCACTAAGGCAAATGGTGCCTGCTGCCTCGTTTGTCTATGTGAGTCCAGCAAACAAAATCATTTCTCCACCTCTATCCAACATTTCATTTTTATAGCAACATCATCAAAACCAAAAACCTTATCCACAATCACTATTGATAAATTAAGACTATATAGAAATATGTTAATGTATTCCAAACCGCAAGGCCAAGTGAAACCGGCCCGGACGAAACGCAAAAAACCCTTAAAAGCTGTTTTGTAGCAAAAATTCCAAATAAATAATGCTAAGTCCACTTTCACACAAGGAATCTGAGTTGCCAGACATTTTGATTTTGAAGGCGAGAAGGGCGTAAGTGGAAGTAAAAAAATCTCCCTTTACATGCTTCTCGCCAACAAGATATAACTAGTTTCTGGCAACTCAGTTTCCATGTGTGAAAGCGTTCTAAGTCGTCTTCTTAAATGATGAGAAAGCGCAATTATCTCATTCCAAAAATGAATTTTCTTGGAAATAAATTGTATTTTTGAGCGTTCAAAGCAGCTTCATACCTCCTCGTTCGATCAAATACGTTCAACAGGACACCTATGCTATGGCATATTTATTTTGAAGGTTAATTAAGACATACCAGAAAATATTAAAAATTCCCACGCAAAACATTGGCAAGAATATGTTGTTCATAATAATTGCCAACAAAAACAAAAAAGAAAAACATGAGACCAAACCCAGAATGTTAAAACCTTTGTGATCTTAAGTTTCAAAATAATTTTAGTTTTTATTTATTATTGATGAAGGTCAATTTACGGAAGGTTTCTCACAACTCACGACTGGCAAAACATTGCTCATCATCACGAACAAATAATAAATACTTCTTAGGATTCTTAACCATAGGAAATAATAATAAATTATGATCTTTGTGCTTATTCTGTCGTCTGCGCAATGAGTAATAAAGCCACCCAGCTTTACTCGCGGAGCGCGCTTTGCCGATGAGATGACTGATGATGATAAAATCTTCATTTTGATCTGTCCTCCCTCTGAATTTCATTGGCGTTACCAATAGAATCATTATAATTTTAATAAATCGTGCGTTCAGCCCAACGATTCTATCAAAATCAATAGTGCAACATCTCAATTAAAAAGATGACAAAACATCGAAATAACTTTGCTCTGTCACGATGTCAATATAGAAAATTCCTTTTAGCAGCAAACAATTTATGAAAAAAATAATAATTGCTCTAGTGTGACTTCCAAGCCAATCATTAAAAAAAAACGTGATGTCATTCTCATATAATTTACATTTTTTATTCAATATCAATTTTTCATTTTTCTTTTCGCTTAAATGGAAAAATTACGAAATAGACGAATTAACCTATTTTATGTGAAAATGAGGTGTATTACGTGTGTGTGTGATATGAAAGTATCCTATTTTCTTTAAAATGATAGTAGGTAATTGAATAAATAGTTTTTCAGAAACAAATACTTGTTACTGTTTCACTTACACTTTTTCAATGATTGTGATAGAAATGGACTTCATGGAGGTTTACCGACTCCAAATAAAAATACCGACTGCACTATTTTATTTTTCTGCTAGGTAGGTACCTACTTACATAACATAGACCATATTCATTCACGAAAACTGTATGTTAAGATTTGTATTCCCATGGCACGTAGCCCAGATGAGATACATATCTCATACATAGATACACAGATTGCAGATCTAGATAAAGATACAAACAGCCCAAAAGGAGTAAACGCGTACTCGAGTATGTAGCTCTAGCCGCGCAACTCCGCTGCGACTCCACCGCCACTCTGCCACAGGCCAACAATTCGACACAGCGCTCAAAAGGAAGCTAAAACATTTCCACAAAAGCATGGCAATCGTTTTATCCAAACACGATCGTAACATAAATCCGATGCCCACATGGACCACTTAAGCTGATTTTGGACAACGACGAGGGAGAGATATAACGACGACAAATACACCGTTACGTGCCGCTGGACCCTGCCATGACAATAATTTCTTTCATTTAACCATTGCTGACAGATCATATATGTATGATGTTGAGAGAACTGACCGGTTGTCTCCTAACTTAAGTGCTGCGCCACATAAACCATAAATTTGTGCGGTTTTGGCTAGTGTCCACTAAAAAGTCCTGCGCTATGTGATTTTCGAGTGATTGGTAGTGTGTTGTTGTGACAGCATATCTCGTGTATTCCGAAATCGGCCTTTCTTTCTTTTTGAATAATTGATATAAACGTAGATGTGATTTATTCTGTATTAGAATAAGCTCGGTTTGTTACAGCATGCCAAAACAAACATAACTCAGACTACTGTCTGACGACGAGGAGTTGTGCAATGAAATTTATAGATACTTTTAATTTGTGTTCCAATTCTCTACGGATCTTCAAAAAAATACTCAACTGTTTATAGAAAAATTGAGGTACTTAAGGCCCGTTTCAACCCAGATTGGATTGTTTGAGGCAATGCATTCTTGGACCATAACGCGTTTGGTTAAGTGTCATAATATCTGACTAACTAAGACCCCGATTAAACCATTCTTTTTTTCGTCTTTTTGACAAATTGGGTAAGCTGTGTAGAAATGTAGAGGAAAGGAAGTTACGAAAGCAGGAATTAAAATAACAAGACATTTTCTGGTTGAACCATGACGATTCTGACTTTGGCAACCACAATGCTCCTCGATGTTAGCAAACAGCGATTTGAACCAAAATGGTTGAATTGAAAATTATGTTTCGTAATTAAATATAGGTACTGAGGAAAACCGGAAAAAGTTTCAATAAGCTAGAAAGACCTGTAACATTCATATTCGACGAACCAAATTTTAACATGATCAAAAATTACGGCAAAAAATACTACAATGTCCCAGTGGTAGTAACATATTTTGGTCATTTGTAAAAAACATACGAAATACCACCTCGTCCTCGGTTCTAACGCTTGTCGTCAATGATACTCCTTTTGTCAGCTCGCAAGATAAAGCCGATTTGCTTGTAGCACAGTTTGCTGTTAATTCGACGCTGACGTAAATGATTTTATGGGACAAATCTTGTTTCGCACTCGTGCAGTTGCTAGAGTTCTGAAAGATCTCGGCATTCACAAATCCGCTGGGACGGATAGTATCCCTCCCATTGTTCTGAAGAGGTGTTCTTCAACGCTGGCAAAACGACTGCGTAAGCTTTTCCATCTGTCCTATTCACTGGTCACTTTCCGAGTGGATGGAAAACAGCATTTGTCCAGCCTGTCCCTAAAAAAGGCGTATCTTCTTCACCCTCTAACTATCCACCAAGTGCACTTACGTCGCTTCTTTCCAAGGTCATAGAAACGCTGATCAATTTCCAGCTCAAGAAATATTTTGAAGAACGAAAGCTTCTTAATGACCGGCAGTACGGCTTTCGCAGCAATAGGTTCACTGGTGATCTGATGGTATATCTCACCGAACAGTGGCACAAATCTTAACATCGTTTTAGAGAAAGTAAGATTATTGCGCTTGATATTTCAAAAGCGTTTGATAGAGTTTGGCATCAGGCTCTCTTATCAAAAATGCGTTCATTTGGTAGCAATAAATCTCTTCTTCGTTGGATTAGTAATAACCTTTCGGACCGCTCAATAAAAGTTGTATTGGACGGTTTCAAGTCTGAAATCCACAAAATAAATGCTGGTGTGGCCCAGGGCTCCGTTTTGACTCCGACTGTCTCCCTTATATTCATAAATGATCTTTTGTCTGAAACTTTTAATCCATTAAACTGTTTTGCTGACGACAGTACCCTCAGCTTCTCATATTCGTTTTCAGATTCACATCCATGTCCTTCGGATGTGGAACGGCAGCGTGTGATAAGCTCATTAAACTCTTATCTCGACAGCATTGTCCATTGGGGAATAAAAAATCGCGTAGAATTTAAAGCTTCAAAAACTCAATGCTGTCTCATGTCGTTAAAGCGAAACCCACTCCTATGCCGCTGTCCATGAGCGGCACTTGCAATGAGGAAACTGAACAGCTTTCGGTTCTCGGTATGTGTATCACAGACCACCTTTGTTGGAATGATCACATATTCAACGTCGCTAAAACGCTGTAAAATGTTTTGGATTCCTAAGGCGGTACAAGAAATTTGTTTCCTATTCTGATCTGGCTACAATTTATAAGGCATACATCCGTCGAAAGCTTGAGTACAACTCGTATAGATGGGCAGGTGTTCCTTCAACATACTTCAGTCTTTTGGATAATATACAGAAAAAAGCTTTAAAAATGATAAGTGATAAAACCATAACGGAAACATTTACATCTCTAGAGCACCGGCGTTGACGTAATGTTTCATGTCTAGTCTTATTTTATCGCTACTTTTAAAAACAGTGTTCCAGTGAAATAGCTAGTTGCATTCCTCCCCTTAAACAATTCAACCGTAATACTCGCGCTTCTAGGAATGCTCATCAGTGTGCCCTTGAGCCCAATTTCGGACGTACTGTCAAGTACAGGGGTTCTTTTTTAGTCGCACAACACGAATGTGGAACGTTATACCTAACTCTATTTTGCCCTCTCATTATGATACCTCCTTTTAAACACTATCCTATTTAACTAATGCTCGGACTGTGTTTTACATGTTAAGGGTAGTAACAACCCCTTGAGTGCGCATCAATTATACAACAAAAAAAAAAATATACGAGTATATTTGAGAAACAAGTGATTATTAAACGTTTTTATTCATTACTACTGATTATTTTCTCAAGAAAAATAGCTCCAAATTCCATGAACGTCAAAATATCGAAAGGAAGTAAGTACTTACGTGTTTGCATGAACCGTGAATTTATGAATGTAGGTGCCTGTCAAAAATCAGGCTCAAATTGTGCAAACTTGACGTTGCCCTTTTTTTTGTAAAGTTTTTATTTTTCATTTAGGCATATGTGACATAATAGGTCCGTTTTTTTTCTCTCCAAATCGACAGACTTTAGACTAATAATGCGGTTCCAACGCACTGGTGTATCACAAGAACAAAAAAATAAATTACTTGACCATAAAAGAATTAAACATTTATTTCAAAGTTTACCACGCGGAGGAAATAGATGACCTTTAATTTTCAGTACCAGTATTCAAGAATAGTACGAAATATACTACGCTAGCGCATTTCACATTTTTCTATTCAGAAAATATTTGTATACCTAAACTAATTGGTTATTTCTTTATTCATTCCGGAACATTTGCAATCACTGATCTCTTTAATAATATAATGTATTATTAAATATGCAATGCATTATTTTTATTTGATATGACAGTGGAAAAAACAGAATATTTGGGTGTGTTCAGTGTAAATTGCATTCTTTTTTTCTTTAAGGCAGGTTGGCATTGGTGTTATTTCTTAAAAATCCGCATTTTCATTACAGAATTAGAGCCGTAAAATTAAGTTATAGTTAAGTTCTTGTGAAACGAAAAATCCTTTACAAAAATGACATGCCGAAATCATAAACGAATTTCGTTGCGCTTTTCATTCTGTGGTTCGACCAGGCAAATTGATAATTATACCAGATTGTT
Organism: Melangyna quadrimaculata; assembly: GCA_949320155.1. Classification (NCBI taxonomy): domain Eukaryota; kingdom Metazoa; phylum Arthropoda; class Insecta; order Diptera; family Syrphidae; genus Melangyna; species Melangyna quadrimaculata. The sequence continues at coordinate 16,416,807 of OX439485.1, forward strand.
TTGACAAGTAGTCACCACTCTCTTTTCGCACATTATTAACTGCCCGGGCCATTAATTGTGTGCGGAAAAATAACATTTGAGTTTGTTCGTGTTTTTATTATAGTTGTTTCTTCCATTACACCATGGATTTGGGCTTTTGTCTGATTTGTTCGTTAAATTTTGTTTTGTTTATTTGTAAACTATGTAATTCTTCATGAACATTTTTCCGCTGTGTTTTGTGTGTAAGCATTTCATAATCTTTTCAGAGACCACAGGAAAACATCGTTTCGCATAAGCAGGGTACTAGGCTTTAGATTAAAAAATAATATCACAAAAAACACGCCTAGCACTTTCTTTAGTGAATCGCCCTGCCTGAATATAATGGTTCTATTAAAACTAACCTGAGATACACGTAAGCTGCAAACAAACTGCCAACCGGCTTATAAGGTGGCTATCAAGAGACGCTTCGTGTGCAGAAGGTTTTATTTGATACAAACTCAACTACAAACCAACTGGATTATTGATGGTTCATCTAAATGTTTTAACATTTAATGAGTTATATTATGCTTTTGTAGTACCTCCTATGTAGCAGTATAAAACTCTATAAATGAAGGTACCTACTCGTAAATTTTTGTATACAACCTTGTCCCAAGCCGAAAATAATTGTTACCGAAGTGCGAACAACACAGCTTTATGATTTTGACTTTGTTTACAATTAATAACATTTTGTCAACATCAAATCAAGATATCATCGAAAGGGGATTATAGCCAATGACAGTTTGTAAAGTTACCGCCCAACTTAAAAATACATATCTCAAAATTTCCACAACGTACTCGTATACATATGTATATAGAGACCGATAATAAGTATAAAATCTCATAAATTTCAATTAATTATATCATCTACAGTCTCCTCAGTGAACGTTGAACGGGGAAAAAGTGCACACTGTCAATGCAAATCCGAATCAATATAATTGAGTGTTTTGTTTTTTTTTTAATTTTTATTTCAAGCAAGCTGGGCCATCAACTAAATTTATAAACTATCGATGTACCGCCCCTTGAGAGACTTTGTTAGACAACTTTGGCTGTGGTGCTATTCAGCTGCACTATAAGTTGCCACTTTGAAGCAAAGTGAACGACAACAACTGAACCAGTTACTAATTGAATGTGCCATTAAAATTGAAAAATTAAATCACATTTTATACTGGGAATGGGGTGTTGGATAGGAGAATTCTTTCGGATTAATTTTATCAATCAATAACGCGATTGCTGGTGATAAGCAGGTTAGTTAAACGAATTTGTTCTTAGAAAAAGCTTAAAACATAATATGTTTTGGTTTGACAAATAATGTAAGCAAGTCACTGGACTACATTATGTTGTTTTTGTTTAATGCTGGATTAACACGACTGCCAGATTGTTAGTTTTACTGTCAAATTCTATCCACAATTTTTGTAGTCATGTAAATGGTCGTTAATCTGGGAATAATTTTGTTATTAAAAAAATGAGGAGTGGAATTGACATCGAATTTGGCAAGATTTTACTAACTACTTTGTATACAAAATTCATTACAACTTTTATTAAACAAGTTAACACTTTGTAAACTGTTTACATTAATAAAATCATACGCAGACGGACAGATAAATTGCAATTATATATTTGCTAATGCTATTTAATTTTTTGCTCAGCTCAATTTAAACCAGGTCAAATACCAGTGTGCTTTGACATAATGACGAAATACTGTCTTTATTATTCCTCCGCAAGCTGTCAATTCCAATTTATTGAAATAATTTTTCTATATGGATGTGTATGTTTTTATGCTTTTTTGATTTAACTTCAAATTGCTCCAATTAGACTCACGGATATTTTATACAACGTTCAATGTTCAATTTCATTTGCCAATTTTAATTTTAATTCGACCACAAAAGTTGTAATGTCCATAGGTAATAATGTTCAAAAAAAAAAATTATACCAACTGTATAATCTAAGAAACTGCCATTAAAATACCCAACAAGTTCTGCAAATGGACAAGTTAGTGGCATAGACATACGCTTTGATCGATTTTTAATTGCCTTTCCTGTTGTTGTGCAGAGTATGTGTGTTACCCTACTAGACAGTTCCAGCTACTAAAATTTACAACACTTTTTTTCCTTCTTTGGCTTAGAATTGAATATTTTATAATTTGCAAGGTTGTGAAGCATATAAAGTTTTTGTATGCTTTTCTGTTGGTAAATCTGAAGTTGTCAAAGTTTTCTGGTCAAACATACCTAATATGCCCGCAGGAAAAACAACTTTTGCAGTGGTTAACTCAATGAAGCTTCACTATTGTTTGAATGTTGCATAAAATGAATGTTGATTTTATGCAACAAAATAAAACATCTTAGGGCCAATTGTCTTATTTGAGAGGTTGAAATATTTTTTTTTATTTTAAAACTGTCAATTTGTCAACAAAGTTAAATAACGCAGAGCAAAACAAAATCCACACACTATGTGTCTTAGTCCACAGGTCTTAAGTCAGAAAAAAAATGGGCTAACAATTCATGCGACCCCAAGTTGTTAACAGATTTATGGCTTTTACGCACAACTCTGCACACTGCCAGATCGCAGCTACATCAACATTTCCAAAATGCCCTAAAAATAATGATTTAGAACTGGCTTTGGAACAAAATAAAGTTATACACGCAGGAGTTGACATTTCGACAGCAACTTCATATTGTTGTCAGTTAATAAAAGCTCGCAGTGACAGTTAGTATGAGTTGCTCATAAACTTGCTCTGAGCAATTAATTTACCGTGAGACAACACAATAAAAAAAATCAACTTGAACACCATTATGGTGTCGTTTATAGCAAACCATGTAGATAAGCTTAGATACGTAAGGTCTCATATAGGTACTATAAAGAAAACCTCTATAGACTTACATTATTTATGTATATCAATTGTTTAAAACACTCATAAGCAAGTACTTACTGTTTTTATAGAATTTTGCTATAAATTCTAAAAAATGACATTTTTGCTGTTGTATGTATTTTTGTATGTATGACCATGGCTATTTCTAATTTGGAGTATTAACCGTCAAAATAATTGCACTAAATGGCTTTTAATGGGACAACTCTTTAGACCAATAAAGGTGTGGTTGCCGTGGTTAAGACGATGTGGTTGGTGGCTGCTGGCTGATATTATCGCTTTGTCGTTTTGTTCATTTATAACGAAATTAAAATTCTGATGTTAAGTATGATTGCAGCAATAGTTCTTGTTTAAATACTCTGTACCTACATATATGGGTTCTTTAGTGAAAGGCTCAATGTCACGATGACACCTCTCGCCTTTCGGGCCAACATAGTTCATTAAGGTTATCTATTAGTAATTCAAAATATTTTGCACACAATTAAGAAATATTTTTACACGAATAAATTGTTGGCATGCCAATTAAAATAAAATCGTGAAAAATAAGAAGGTTTATTTGGAAGCAAATTACAGTTGGACTTTATATTAGCGTCGCATCTCACTTCTACTCGTATTATATCATCACGAAGGGAGGGGCACTCCCTGTTCACACAAAGATCGATTTATTGTGCGTACCTATTACGGTAATCTTGGCACGTTCAATTGAAATGAATCGATTTAAAATATGAAGCATTTATAAAGATGCTAAAACCGAAGAGACAAGAGCCATTCTAGTGGAGCAATGGCTGAATGATAGAATCAGTCCAATTAAAGATCGATGACAATCGAGTCTAATACTACGTTTTCATTAGAGCCGAAATGAGGTTATTTCGAAATTTGGCAAAAAAGTGTTTTCATTATCAAATTAGCTAATTTCATTTGACATCTCATTTCATTTTGAATTTGGAATGGCAGTTAGCCGTTTATTTTTGTTGTTTTCTCTTTCTGTTTTATGTTGTTGAGTATAGTGTATTGATATTTTCATGCAAAAGCTTTTAAGAGCTTTTGATTCCCGCTGGATGCATTCACCTAATTTCGTGCAAATGAGGTTGAAATTACCTCATTTTGAAATGTGATTTTGTATGGGAAATGAGGTAGTTTCGGATCTTATTTGGAAATTTGTAACGAAATTACCTCATTTGGCCCAGTGAAAACGCCATATAAGGCTAAGCGCACACATGGAACTTTCAGTCAAGAAACAGTTTGGTTGCAAAAAAGAATATCATGCTCTTATATGAAAGTACGCGCACATGCAAAAACTATTCAGTCACCAATTGGATCAACTAAACAGTTTGTGATTTGACACAAACTAAACAATCACCCATTATGAGTTCCTCTGCTTGTGTGCTTATCGCCGCAGACGAGCTTCAGTTAGGAAGCACAGTTATCCGAATTTTAAAAAATAATTTTTCAGCCGAGATGGCTTCATTAAAAAAATTATAATTTCGATTATAATGATCAGATCATAAATCATCAGAGAAATAAAGATGAAATGTCAGGCTAAATTTTGTATTCTGTTATAAGGAAGGGGCAGCAAATTTCATACTAAAATGATTTTCCATTACATTTTTGCATTAAACCTTGAAAAATGCCGATTTGGCCCCTTTTTGATGCTTATAACTTGAGTTATATTTGTCGGATATTTAAAAACGAAGTACTCAATTAAAGCTAAATTGTCAGGCTACATTTATGTGTAAGAATAAACAATATGTATGCAGAAAATTATACTAAAATGGTGATTTAGTGAAAAATCAATTCGATTCTTGACATTATAAAATTTAAAAGTTGGTTAAAAGTTGGTTATGTGCGCGGGAATCGATTAAATAATGATTAAACTATTTAAAAAATATAAAATATTTCGAGGCTGAAATTTGGTATGATCATTGGTAATGGTACTCTTTATAAACTGATAGAGTTCTTCATCGATCCGATGACCGCTAGGTCAGTTACAATGGGTCAAAGATCATGAAACTAAGTTTTTTGAAATTTACTCGAAAACGGTCTGTTTTAGAAGAAATAACGGGTGATTTTTTAGCTGTTTTGTTTTTGCAACACTGGTTCTGACAGCTGACGTGTGTTTAGTACCTTGTGTCACTGTCAAACAGCTTCAGTTTGGTTTGCAATTTAACCATGGATCGTCTTACAAATGAACAACGCTTGCAAATTATTGAAATTTACTATCAAAATTCGTGCTCGGTTCGAAATGTTCATCGCGCGCTGCTTCCATTTTATGGTCGACATTCTCGACCTTCTGAGCAGTCTATTCGGAAGATTGTGACCAAATTTCGCACCAAATTTACTTTGTTGGACATTAAACCACCAACATGTTTACGTACTGTGCGTAGTGAAGAAAATATTGCGGCCGTATCAGCTAGTGTGACAGAAGACCGCGAAATGTCGATTCGGCGCCGTTCCCAGCAGTTAGGCCTTTGTTACAGCACTACGTGGAACATTTTGCGGAAGGATTTGAGCGTAAAGCCTTTTAAGATACAGCTGGTGCAAGAACTAAAGCCAGCCGACCTACCACAACGCCGAATTTTTGGTGAATGGGCTCTTGGAAAGCTGGCCGAGGATCCGCTTTTTTATCGAAAAATTGTGTTCAGCGATTTGGCTCATTTTTGGTTGAATGGGTACGTAAATAAGCAAAATTGCCGCATTTAGAGTGAAGATCAGCCAGAAGCATTGCAACAGCTACTAATGCATCCCGAAAAAGCCACTGTTTGGTGCGGTTTATGGGCCGGCGGCATTATTGGGCCATATTTCTTCAAAGATGATGCGAATCGCAGCGTTACTGTCAATGGCGAACGCTACCGAGCGATGATAACAAACTTTTTTTTGCCCGAAATGGAAGTTCTTGACTTGCATGATATGTGGTTTCAACAAGACGGTGCCACATGCCACACAGCACGCGAAACAATGGCGCAATTGCGAGGCGAGTTTGGTGAACAGTTAATTTCACGTTTCGGGCCGGTCAATTGGCCGCCTAGATCGTGCGATTTGACACCATTAGACTATTTTTTGTGGGGGTATCTCAAGGCTAATGTCTATAGGGACAAGCCCGCTTCGATTGACGCACTGGAAGCCAACATCCATGCATTCATTCGTGAGATACCGGCCGATATGTGTGAAAGAGTATGCCAAAATTGGACTCAGCGGATGGGCTACCTGAGACGCAGCCGCGGTCAACATTTGCATGAAATTATCTTTAAACATTAAATTGCAAGGTTCAAACTATCGATTCAAATAAATATTTCATTCATTTTTTTGAATTTTTTGTATTTTTTTTTTTTAAAAGTTCTAAACCTCTTAAAAAATCACCCATTAGTTATAACAATTTTGTTCATAGCATTTACCGTTAAAAAGTTACAGCAGTTCAAGGAATCACGCGGGTCGTAAAATTAATTAATTGTAATTTTTGGGCTAAAAATCGGCCATGAAGGGCGTGAAGATGTGTTTTTTCGAAAATAACTCAAAAACTGTTTTAAAGAAAAAATTTGTTACACAAACTGGAAGCTGAGGCAATTTTCCATTGATATGGTCAAAGGAATCTTCTTAAAAAGATACAGCAAATAAAAGAATCCTAAGTACCACATGCAAATTTATTTAATTTTAATTTTTGGGGCCGAAATATTATTAACCAATTAAAAAAGGCGATGAGAAATTTTACAACCCAAGACCGTTTTTTCGCTTACCACCAAGTTTAAAGTAATCGTTGGTAAAGCATCTGCTTGTTTTTTTTTCGGCATTAAACTTTTTTAACGGAAATATTAAGATAACAAGTAAAATGGAGGCTAGGCAAAAATGAAAATGATGTTTTGATTATTTATCGAAACGGCCATATTAGCCCAGTTAATAATTACAAAAAAAGTGCTAAATTCGAAAAGCGCGATGTAGTTCTGCCTTTCTGATATGTTGTTGGGGCATGTTAGAGTAGTCTATAGCCAAGTTTGCAAGATCGAAATACCTATGCTCGCTGCAGAAAAAATGCAACAGTGAAAATAACGCTAAGAGCACCCCATCTTTTCCGACATTTTCCTTTATAACTTTGAAAATATGCAACTTAGGAAAAAAATTAATAAAATTTAGAAAATGATCACGAAATTACATATTTACATGCCAAGTGAATAATTTTTGGAACTTTTGAAATCGCTACAAAAGTTGCTTACAAAAAGATATAAATATCATAACTATGTATATTTTATTATAGCTAAGGGTTCCAAGTACGTGAACAAAAATCAGTGCCGACATAAGTGTCCTACTTTGACCACAGCAATGATGCAAACATTGCTTGTTGCACCCAGTTAACATAATGTTTCTTGCCAAAACTATTTGACCGATTTAAATCGAGTTTTCGGAATTCGTCTTGTAATATTCTAGACTATTTGATGAGCAGAAGTGGACAATTTTTGACCTATTTTTTGAGTGCTTCAAAATTACTTAGTTTTTCAGATTTTTTTTTAATTGTAGTTGCATACTTTCAAAGTTATAAAGGAAAATGTCGGAAAAAATGGGGTGATTCTAGCGTTTTTTTCACATGTGAGAACATGTAAGAGCGAACTATTTATTAATGTGTAACGTCTTAGCTATGGAAATGGCGTATGGGACATTTTTGTGAGAGTTAGTTTGTGAAAAAAGGCGACTCCTATAAGAAATAACGGTTTAATCTGAATATTAACAATTTAAAACGTTTACAAAATTTTATATATTCAAAATAATTATTTAAGAAACCGCTCCAATGACTTTAAAAACTTATTTTGCATACATTAATTCCTAAATTTGTCCAAGAAATTATTAAAGTGCCTATATTAAGTTCCTTTCACATGAGCTGTGAATGCAAATTGCGAAAAGTCAAGATTTTGTTTTTGCCGTTTCGTTCACATGAGTATTTTTGTTGGTCCCCGGCGTTGCCGTCAACAAACCAAAGTCGAAGCATATCAAAATGAAGCGACGTCTTAAATTTGAGGTTAAATTCGACCGTATTATTTCTTCGCGGGTTGGATTCCGAATTTGCATTTGGAGTTGACAGTTCGCTTGTTGGTCGCATAGAAAATATTAAAATGTAATTAATTGTTTTTTTTTTTTTGTTTTCATTTGCAATTTTGTAGCAAGATCATTTATTCACTTCGTCAAAAAGTTTAAATAGAAATAAGTTGATATGTTCTCTTGAAATTACTTATTCGCAGATAATGTGGAAGACACTTAACAGCTAATCATTTTAAAAAATTGTTTTTAACTTTAGATTTTTTTAATATCCATTTTTTCTTCGCATAATTTTTGAAATTTTACAACAGCCACTCAAACTTGAAACTAAGTTTTAGTTTAATCAGTTTGAATATTAAAGGTACAAAGTTTAATCGAGACCAAGGTAACTTACAGTTCTAGGTGAACTTAAGCTAATTTATTGAATTTTTCCTCTAGGAAGTGATATAAGGATGTTTTGTTCCAGCTGTATAACCGACTCGTGGTCTAATGAAAACCACATTTCTGAAGTTCTCCTTACCTATGTATTTAGTTACATTAAGTGCTTGCTCTTTAAAACTCTGTGGACCTCTTAGGGTGGTATGAACAATTAAATCAGCTTTTTTTTAGAGCAGTTGATCCATTTGGTATTAATTCAGTTTTGAAAATTAACATTTTCATAGTACCTGCTCATATTTTTGTATGGATCACGTACTCTGAGCACGTGCTCCATTTTATTCAAGTCACAGTTTGGCTATAAATAAAAAAGGAGTCAAATTGGTTTTGAATGAATGATAACTAACTGCACGTCTGACTTATCTGATACTTGAGTATTTGAGAAACATATCAAGTTCCATAAGTTATAATGTTATAATATTCGACTTCTTGCAAGCCGCAATAGGTAAAAAAAAACTAAAAAGTCGTGATCAATTTGAAACGTAGGCTGATCTGATGGGAATTGAAAAACCAGTATGTACACACAATTTACGTTCCCACGGAAACCCGTAAATAGTAAGCAATTATAGTTTCACTGCTTAAGGGAAACAATTATGCGTATACGATATGCTGTTGAAAATTATCTTTAAGGCACTAATCGCGGCAATGCAACTTAATTCCTTCTACTTAATTTTTCTAACTAAAACTTTTTCTAAAACAAAAACAACTACATAACTAGATACTAGTAGTGTAACAAAAACAAACTAACATTAAAATAAACACAAATATTTTTCATCACATGTTTAACCATTATGAGTTATTTTTGCTAATCTTGCAAAAATATAAAATTAAGTTGTTAAACATTTGCCAATTGTACGCGTATACTTTTGAACGCAACTGATGAAAAACAACTTTCTACGAAGAAGATTACTTAGCTGAACAGTAATGATTATGTTTGCTGTCCAGACATCTAATAATGCACATTCACCATTCAAAAAAGGAACTTCCTCACATTTTTTCCCAACAACAATCAACACTCGATTATGTGACTTCCTTGTGACATAATACCCGCATGAATTTGAGTTTTGTTTGTTTGTTTTTGGTGCTGATGTTGTTGTTGTCAGCGACAAGGATGTATAAATAATCTTTAAGGACCGGGCTTATAAAAGTGTTTCCTTGATGAGTTTCATCAAAAATATCTTATTCCCGTTTGCAAATAATTTCTTTTAAAGACTTCCTTGTATACAAACCATCCATAGCACCACACACCATAGCTCACTGTGTTAAGACACGTTCCTACATCAGCAATAAAACAACAAATATTCGTTTCAATCATCGCATCGTGTTCATCGTCGCACATTTGGTCAGTCGGATAGATTACACATGGTTCTCAACTGGGGATGCGCAGTTGAAGACCATGAGATACGAGATGCGAATTTTATATCTGATAGAGATGCACTTGGATTGCGCTAAAGAAAAGCAAAACAAAATAAACCTGAATCAGCTTTTTTCCAACCCATCCATCGCATCGCAACTTAATGGAAGCTCAAAATGCAGTTTATATCCCACATACCGTCACGAAGAAGATTAGCCGGCATTTGGCCGTAAGTGTGTAGTCACGAGATGTCTGTTGCGAATATTAATGACAACAGATTGATTGCTAGAAAACTGGGTAGGTAAGGTACAAGCGTACAAGTGATCAATGGGATGTAAATATAATATTTCCCATGGGAGGTTTTATTATTTAGTTTTGATTTTTTTTTTGTTGTATGGAACAAGAAATACATATACAGTGAATGTGGCCTTGATAATCATCATTAACCTAGTGAGATTGAAAAATAAAAAAAAATAAATAAAAACGATTTAAAGGCTAATGACCTCCTAAAGGAAATAAAACTTTTGTTACTGGTTATCTTATCTCGATAAACTTGTGCGATAAAGTTTTAAAAAAATGGTATAGCCTGCGTTGAATTTTAAATAACTTCGTTAATTTTACAGACCAATAAATGTATTTATTGGCCTTAAGTGAAAATAATACTCTGAGGATTTTACCTAAGGCACCGATGATATCTGTAAATAAATAAAATAAATAATTAGTAAATTGTTTTTAATACAGTTCCATTAATTAATAATAGCCCAATTATTATTGGCGCCCAACGTTTGCTTTAAAATGTCTGTCCGTCAGTAGCATTTTGTTGGTAAATTTCGAGAAGAGTCCGTTAAATTTTTGTCTTAGCCACAAAATGGCTTTTGTTTTTTACAAACTATCTTAAAATTGCTCTGGGGATTTTTGTTCTTATTCGTATATCTATACATAGGTCTCGTATTATATACGTCAATAAATTAAGTGTTTAACAATTTCTCGTCTCAACAATGGAATGGCAAAATTTAAAAAAATTAAGCAGTTTTGTCCAATTAATTTTACCCAAAGGCATAAAATACATGTATGTGCTCTGCAAATATTCATACCACAGTTTAAAATCCTAACTTTTTAACAAGTCAATCAACAGGGGCATAGCTAAAAGTTAATTTTATTTTTGAACGAAACAATTTTACCCTCTGTGATAGTTAAAATATGATATATGAACATTTCTTAATTCTTTATCCATTTAAAATATAATTTCAATAAACCTTGACAATCGGAAGAAAACTCGTAAGCATGAAGAATTACTTTTGGTGTGTTTTGAACAACTAAAACAAAATGCACGACTGGAATGCATTAACTTATTCTTGTAGCACAACTACTCGAATGTAGCTAGACATTGACGGTGTATAGAAATAATTCGATAATATATTTACATAACTCATTAACTATAGATGTCTGGGAATTTGAAACTATTCTCATTCGGCTGTTTTGGTCGTATTGTTAACTTAATGAAAATACATTTTCATCTCTTTACCCTACGTTTCGACGGTTGTTGCCAAATTCTTCAGGGGATCTTTTATTTACAAAAATAAAATAAACATTTCAAACATAAGAAAATTTAAGGCAGAAAATGGTGGAAAACTTACATTCAATTGAGGTTTGATTATATAAACTTTACATAATAAAATGTGTACATGAAGATTTGTAACTTAAAAAACTGTAAAACAAGTTAAATATTTGGATGTAAAAAAGTTATTATAAATAAAAATTATAAAAATTACTTTAGTAAATAAGTTTTATGGCAAACACTTCAAAAAAGAAGATTAGTCATGGATTCTTCCCAGTCACTAGTAAGCAGTACACAGACGAAATGTTTTGAGTGTCTTGCTTGCGGTTCATATTGTTCTTGTTGTTTATTATATGGAGCGTTTCCAGTGTATCGCTTAGAAAAATGTCTTTCCGTTTCCAAAATGTTAACTCCGTCAAAGTCCGGTTTGTGTCCACGTTCGACACTGTGGCATGCCAGTGCTGTCTTGCCGGTACTTTCAAAATTAATATACGATTTGTGGTTTGAAATTCTCTGGCGAATAAGTTGTTTGGTTGTACCAACATAGCATAAGTCGCAGTTTTCGTCAGCATTGCCAAGGCAGTTTATTTTGTATACAACATCTGTGCGTCAGTCCTTCTCTGTCATGGTATTCAAGTTGCTGAAAAGTGGTGCAAGAGTCTTGTTAGATTTGTACGCAACGTTGACATTATCGGTGTTCTTTTTCATCATTTCCTTAAAATTTTCCGAAAGTTTAGGAACATACACTACACTCTTATAAGCACGTCTCTTTCTTGCTTCTATCAGCAGGAACTTTGTGCTTTTGCCGTAGTAATAAGCTACGCGTGATATTAACTAGATAGCCATTGTCTGTGAGAATCTGAGTCGTTTTCTTCTCATTGGCGGAGTGGATTTTCAAATTCTCAGACATCTATAATTATTCAACTACTTGTTCAAATAACTCATCAACATATCTCATTTACGAGGAAACAATACAAATGAAAATAGGAACTTTTTATATTTTTTGATTTTATAAAAACAAATTAAATGTTTGAAAAAGTCAAAAATAAAAATTAACTGATTTTCTCTTTGATTTATTTTATAGTAAAAAATATTATTCATGCTAGTTTTAAATGCATTATTTTTTGACTAACTTAGAAGTACTGAATTTTAAAATTATGACAAAATCAACTTAGCAATATGACAAGATATTCGGAAATATCCCAAAAATGGCAATTTGCTTAAAAAAACCCAAAACTTTATTTCTGTAATTCGATTTTTTTTTTTGAAAAAAAAACATGGTATACAGTATTTTTTATGCTGTTCTAGGAATTTCATGTACGAAAGTCTAATTCAAATCGTTAGAGCCGTTTTCAAAAAACTTGATACAACCGGATAGTGGAATAACATAGGAATAACTTAAAAACTTACAGTCCAAAGTTTGAAGAAAATCGCTCCAGCGGCTTAGGCTGCAGGTCGAGGTACAGACAGATAGGAACACAAACAGACAGAATTAAAGGTCCCACTTTTTTTCGCGTGCTCTATTATCGTTGTTTTAAGTATCATTAATATCTTGAGTTCGATTTCTATACGAACCCCTTTTAGCCCTTTATGTGTACATCGCAAGTAAAAATTTAGATCGGATACCATCTTTCATTTGCTACTCCATTTTAATCATTAAATAGCTACATTTGGAAAATATCTATCCATTTAAACGTCACCATTTTAACACTAAGTCGATCAAACATACAGAATTTCAAAACTCACCTTTCGTAATGTCAAGATTCATACAAATATCAAGTTCGATTTTTCTATGAATGCAGGACTTGCCATATATTATTTGTTTACCCTGAGGCTATGAGCCAGTATTGTGGCAAGCCAGTTGGCTACATAGATTGACTGTCAAGTTCGTATACGCAAATATGCTGTGACCTATGTGGCAGGCAACTTGTAAGCAAGTTGCTTTCAAGTATCTGCGGTCACGTTCAGCCTTAACTAGGACAGCCTATCTAGGATTCTAAATACACAATTTTATTAAATTTGCTTTGGCATCGGACTTCGATTTTTTCTTACTTAACAAAAAATGGCGTCGTATCCTGCATCTTGCGATGGTCAACGCATAATACTGCCAATGCGATGACAGATGCATTGACAGACTTTTCTGTCGCGTCAAAGTGACATGGCTTAGTTTTCATCTAATTCAAAAATTTTGATTTTTTTTTAAATAATTTTTTAAAAAATTTGATTTTTTGGAGGTTTTTTAATCCATCAATATCGAAGCTATCGTTTAATGAAATTTTACAGTTCATACGTTGACAGATAGGTAAGACACTAAATTAAGTGGTACGAGGAATATTTCGTTCCAAAATGTCACCCAAAGACTCTAAAATCGTCTTTGCCTGCCCAAAAAATATAATCTCAAACAATTCTGATATCTTTAAGTTTTCAATGCATCATCTCCGTAGCAATCTTTCGATTTAATTTGACAGTCTATGGCTTGACAAATTGGTGACAGAATGTTCCAAATGTCACCGAAATCCCCAAAACTCTCATTTTTCTCATGCAAAAAATATACTTTCATAAAATTAGGATTTTTAAGAGATTTTGTATATTTCATCATAATCATAGCCATCCGTCAATCATATTTGACAGTTGCCTATTTTGGAAATGTTAAACACTTTTGGTCTCATTATAAGTTGTGGTAGAAAGAATATTTAATTTTGCCTTAAATTTTCAACGAAAAGCTATCTATACAGCTTTATATACAAGTCTGAACGAGGCCACTGTCTTCTCTACTGGCTTCCCAACTGGCTTCCAAAATGGCAAGCCAGTTGACGAGCAAGTTGCTCAGGTTTGTATGTGTTAGTAAGAAAATTTAAATGTATTGTAACTTGTAAGCCAGTACTGGCTCGTGTAACCTCAGGGTTATCGCAAGTGAATTATTAAAAAAGCTATGGAACTAGTATAAGTGTCTAAGTAGATATTTAAAGCTAAAATCAATGGCTTAAATATAAATATAAAACCGAGATGGAAAAATGGCAAGTTTCTGACAGGTTTGGGAAAGACCCAAGTAAGTTTTCAGTAGCAAAAATCTATACGAGGAAAACTTGTCAGATACTTGGGATGCCCTTTCTGCATTTCAGTACCAAAGATAAACATGATAGGAAGACTTTTCAAACACTCATGAAGTCCTCCCTAGTAAAAATTTGTTGGACATTTCAAACACTCATGAAGTCCTCCCAAGTAAAAATTTGTTGGACATGTTTCGGTACCCCATTATCAGGAATGTCTCTTGTACACCAGAAACAAACATTTTACAAGCACCATGCAGTTTAAGTATCAAACTATACTTTTTTCTCTCTATCCTTTGCATTTTTTTCATATCACACTTTTTAATATGGGTGTGAGGCATCTATAAGAACCTGTTCTAAGTTGTTCTACCTAAAGAGCAAGTACATAAAATCCTGATCTATTCTGTATGTATTTGTTATGCAATATGGTATGAAACATTGGAGAATGAAACTTATTCACTTTTGACATTGAAAATTTGTATAAAAAGTGAACCCCGTGGGTAGCGCATTGGACTGACAAACAGAAGATCGCGGGATCAAATCCCACATAATCGGTTAATAATCGGCAAGGCCCTTGTTCTAACCTTTGCTAACCCTTGCTAGCGCCTTACAAGAATCTATTTTAAACTGTCTAGTGCCTTGTCAAAAACTGGATTGTTCTTCTGCGCGGTAGTGGAAAATGAAAAAAGTAGAAGAAATTATAAAATTAAACAAAAGAGCTGATATAAAAACTCGAAAATAGATTAGCTCAACAAAAAAGTGTTATACATATTTTGTTTTAAGATTAAAAAAAAAAAAGGTTTAATTTAGTCTGTGTTTTTATACCACGCATCTTTTTTCAAGTGAAAACCCTTAGACATTGTGAAGAAGTCATAGGTGGTATTTAAAAAAATAAGTTTAATATTGATTTTTCATCTTTATATAAGTCCGATTTTACAGAAGGAAGTCCGCTTTTACAGAAGGAAACTTAGCTGCCAGCAACTGGGAGTCAATGGGCGAAAAGCGCGTAAGTGGAGATATTTTTCCCGCCCTTTACACCCTTCTCGCCTACAAACTCCCAGTTGCTGGCAACTCAGTTTTCCTTGTGTGAAAATGGAATAAGACTTCTCATAATTGCGTTCAATACGTCTATATACCCATCAGTTGAAATTTTGTTGTTATTTATTTTTGCATAAACTTCCTAAGCTTGTCCCTGGATTAAAATTATACAATATTTCTTTATACAAAATTAAAAATCAACAAATCATCAAGTAGTTTTGCCATAAATTTTGAAATATATTAAAAAT
Source organism: Melangyna quadrimaculata (assembly GCA_949320155.1). Lineage (NCBI taxonomy): Eukaryota > Metazoa > Arthropoda > Insecta > Diptera > Syrphidae > Melangyna > Melangyna quadrimaculata. The sequence goes on from OX439485.1 coordinate 16,432,390, forward strand.
ATATTCTTCTAAGAATCAATTCTGGTGCAAATTTAAAAAACATTTAAATTAAATCTAAGAATATTATAAACTTAAATAATGTTATTTTTTTTTTCAATAAAAAACTTGTTTTACTAGTTAATAAATTAAACAATGCTCAAAGCACATTTTAAACTCTAAATAAAAATAATAAAAATGTTATTAATGATCACAAACTAAATCATTTATTATAATTTTTGTGTTGTTGTTAATTATTTTTGAAGTGTGAAAAATATGCAAATATGTTAACATATCGATTCCATTTACTGATAGCCACAATTAGCAATTATTTACCAACCATAAGATACCAATCACCAAACACCTTCTCGATGCGAATATAAATAAATTTACGATCCAATTTACGTTAGGTGCCATTTTTAATAAATCAACATCTTTGTCAAGGCAGAGAATACAAAAATCAATTTAAAACAAAAAAAAAATCAATGGTCACACACAACAAAAATGCTAATTGGAATCGGAAAATTTGAACTTTGTTCAAGTCAAGGTTCCTCCAGATTGCACTGACCAATAACCAATGGGTACTACACATATGCCTGGTGCTTGAAAAACAGCAAAACAGTCTTATCGGAAAAAAAACATCGCATTAACAAGACCTTGGATTGGTCACACAACAAATTTTTAAGATTATTTGTTCAAAAGCAAAGTTGTCGAAAAGAAAAAATAAACAAAAGGAATACCCCTTGGGATTATTCACGCACTTGTGATTGTGAGGAATCTCTGTAATAGGAGCCAATTTAGAAAACAACGATTCCCCAGATGCTTAAGATGTATTGTTATAGGTGATAAAAGAATCACGATTCTTTTGTTGTTGTTTTTTTGTTTGTTGCAAATCAGTGAATGGATATATGTTTATGTGTTTAACTAAAAATAAATCATTTAAAATGCAAATAAGAACCATGATACAATCTTTGAAGAAACATATCTACTGTAGTATCTCTCAAAGTTGATTGTGCAAGTGGGTGCAACTTTCCAAAATTTACCTAGCTATAATATTAAACCGAAGTATATTTTGTTTTATCCTACAAACTGTCTTAAGTGAACAAAAAATAACAAAGTAGCAGACATGCAAACAGACCTTGTAGAAATTATAAATTCTATTCTACTAGACACAATAGGTAGAGGCCGCTAAAGCATATCCATCAAGCTATTTAGAACGAGTAATTAAATCACATACCACCTGCAAGCCGCAATTGCTAACATGAACATATGACTTTATGAGATTATAGCAGTGACAATTAAGCTCGTTATTGGATGTTTAACAATAATAATTGATTGAAACTGGGTTAATTTAGCTTGAATATACATTTATGAAGTGGAGCAACGAATATACTTTAATATTATAGCAAATAAACGAAGTCATATTTGTAATGATAAATGTTCTATCTATTTTTAAAGCTTGTGTTTTAAATGGGTCATTTTATATTTTGAGATTTTGAAGAAAGTGTTTGAAATACCTAACTTATGGCTCAGTGCCAAAATGTATCTTTCGAATGACTTATAAGAAATTTACTGATACAGTTGGAAACAAGTCTGGACTTCAGAGAGTTCTTTTAGCAGTTAAATCGGAAATCATTTTCAGATTACCTGCTATTTTTCTGTCATAAATACAATCCTTTGATCTGTCTTTCTACACAAAACTTTAAGTATTTACTACAACTATAAGGCTATCCTCTGTGCAAATAAATACGCGTAATCTCAATTTAAATATCATAACCATTTTCTGTTCAGCTCACCAATCAGAAATGATCCAAATCAGTACGACCGGTTTTACTTTTGAACATGCCGACAATTATAATGTACATCACATAATTAAATGATCTGATCTGACTTTATTTTGCGCTATACACATTAATCAAAAGCAATATATTGAAAGGATACACAATAAAGGACTTATGGTATTATAACTTATATGTACACGAGTATTATACGGTCATTAAAAATTGTCCTCTTGGCGTTATTTTAATGACTATAAAAGCCATAAGGAAGTTAATTTATGCTCAATCCCCATATCATATGAAAAAAAAAAAAATGCAAAACAAAATAAATAAATATCTTGTGCATGACACTTGTGCACCGAGAACATCAATCAATATGGTCATGTCATCTCGTCTGCCCCAAAGCCATTTCAATACGATATTAATGAATGAATAATAATACTGCCGCATTATATCAAACTCTTGTAAAATATATAGTTCGATTGAAGTATTCCGCCAAAGCAGACTTGTTAGGATAGTCGATAATGGTTTGTGGTGTGAGAATGAGATAATATTTATGTATTTTAAATAAATTGATTTATTTTAAGATTAAATTTCTTGTTAGGTTAACAAATTTAATAAATCAGTGTCCTGTCGAAATAAAGCGAGGAAAAAGAGGACACCGGGAATCTTTAACACCCCGACAAAAATTTATAAAAAAAAAGCAGTATTGAATCAATTTTGAAGAGAATTATCTTATGTTTTATGAGTTTATTCTTAATTATCCTAGATCCAAAACAAAAACAATATATTTTCTATTATTATTGTTCGTTATCATCTACTTAATGGCAGGGAAATTGTACTTTTAGTTTCGATACACATACATATTATGTATGTATATATTGTAATAGTAGCCCAGTCGATAATTACAAAAAAGGGCTAAAATCGCAAAGCGCGATGTAGTTCTGCATTTTTGTTATGTTTTTGGGGCTTATTACAGAAGTCTGTAGCTAAGTTTGCAACTTCGAAAAACCTGTGCTCGCTGCAGGAAAAATGCAACAGTGAAAAAACGCTAAAATCACCCCATTTTTACCGACATTTTCCTTTATAAGTAGCCCGTAGCGTAATGCTTAGTGCGTTCGACTGTCACGCTGGAGGTCTGTGTTCGCTTCCCAGCCTCGTCCACCTAAAAACTAAAAAGTTTTTTGTCAGGGCTACTGCCTCTTGCGAGGAATTGACAAATTCTCCAAGAGTATCACTTGTCACGAATAAGTGCTTCTCGTCTAGCCGTTCGGATTCGGCATACAATTGTAGGTCCATTCCATTCCTGCTGACAGGCGCACACAGGAATGGTTGCGAGTTGTTAGTCACTAGTCCCTGGTTCTTCATGAGCCGTCAATTTATTTATTTTGTTTCCTTAATAACTTTGAAACTATGCAACTTAGGAAAAACCATCCACTATAAACTTATTTGCTTGAAATTTTCTACAAGACCACATCAGTTTTAAAATCATGCATGTTGTATTTGTGTTGCTATCTATTCATGAATTAAAAAAAAAAATCTGAAAAACTAAGTTTTTTTTGAATCACTAAAAAATAGTCCAATTCTGCTAAAAATTTGGAATAAAATAGTATAGAGTATAACAAGACGAAATTTGAAAATTCGATACAAATCGGTCAAATAGTTTTGGCAAGCAACATGTTGTTAACAAAGTACAATAAGCAATGTTTGCATCATTGCTGTGGTCAAAGTAGGACACTTAAGTTGGCACTGATTTTTGTACACGTACTTGGAACCCTTAACTATCGTATAATATCGTTATAATATTTATATATTTTTATAAGCAACCTTAGTAGAGATCTAAATAGTTGCGCAAATGTTCACGAAATTATATATTAATTTGCAAAGTAAACAATTTTCGAAACATTTAATATCAATAATAATCACACCATATTCCAAGAAAGATCTTCAAACGTTAACAATTATATGTAAAAATACGTGTCAATTTTAGATAAAGTCTTAAAAATGTACATGATTTTGTTGCTAGATTAAATACTTTATATAAAAAGAAACGTCTAACATTCTTCTTTGAAAAATCACAAAGATATTTAAAAAAAGATAAGAAAGTGAAAGTAAGTTTTCTCTTAAAATATTTTTTTCGGATCTATTTTCGAATCAACCCGCAAATAATGTATTACCGTTAATAAATAACGAAAACGCAAAAAATATTTTCAGTCCATAATAATAATATATGGGCGTGATTTTGAGGATTGTTGTGTTGAACGCTTTATGAATTTCAGTTTAAAACCATTTAAGAAATACCCATTTTTATTTTGATAACTAAAAGACAAAGTTTTTTGGCTCAACGAAAAACTGGATAGATTTTTTTTTTAATTTTTCTAATAACCATGTTTTTAAATAATACTTGTATACAATTTTTGAAATCTTAAATAAGCCACACTTGAACATGGGATCATTTTCGTGGACCTGGGGTGCATTTTATTTGTATTTAAACATACAAAATTTCAAAATTGTTATTATCTGCATGCATTTTCTTCGTCATAAAAACATCATTGAACCATTACTATACAAACGGTCAATGTGTAGCTAATTTTTACTTCTTAACTACGTGAGGCTTAACTACAAGGACCTACTTTTGTCAAAATGTACCAAAGTGAAAAATTAAAATGTTCGCTAAAGAAACGTGCTTGCAAAAAAAAACATAAAAAAATTGTTCTGACAGATAAATTAAGCCACCATACAAAATTGTCAATCGATTTTTTGCAAGCAGGTGTCTTCAGCATGGATATTTATTTCTCACTATTGTACTTTTTTATAAAAAGGAGGTCTATGTAGTTAAGCCTTTAGTTACTTGATTTTGTGTCAAAAAAATATTTCGATTCTGTCTGTGCGTTCAGGTAAACATCGAGCTAGAGTGAATGGGTAAACAATGGATGGCTTTCATTAAAATTTGGTTCTGTCATTTTTATGTGATTCCCTTATAGATGAACTCATCTATTGTTAAAATGTTCTCGATAACTTAACGATGATTTAGCTACGGTTTACGCTTATTATTAAACACAAATTATAGAGTTGTTAGTGAATTTTCGAACTTATCGAATAAATTGGATAACTAGGTTAAAAATTCCTTTGATTTGGTGGGAATTATACCATTTTCATAGGGAGTTAAACAGAAAAAATTTGGAATAAAATAGTATAGAGTATAACAAGACGAAATTTGAAAATTCGATACAAATCGGTCAAATAGTTTTGGCAAGCAACATGTTGTTAACAAAGTACAATAAGCAATGTTTGCATCATTGCTGTGGTCAAAGTAGGACACTTAAGTTGGCACTGATTTTTGTACACGTACTTGGAACCCTTAACTATCGTATAATATCGTTATAATATTTATATATTTTTATAAGCAACCTTAGTAGAGATCTAAATAGTTGCGCAAATGTTCACGAAATTATATATTAATTTGCAAAGTAAACAATTTTCGAAACATTTAATATCAATAATAATCACACCATATTCCAAGAAAGATCTTCAAACGTTAACAATTATATGTAAAAATACGTGTCAATTTTAGATAAAGTCTTAAAAATGTACATGATTTTGTTGCTAGATTAAATACTTTATATAAAAAGAAACGTCTAACATTCTTCTTTGAAAAATCACAAAGATATTTAAAAAAAGATAAGAAAGTGAAAGTAAGTTTTCTCTTAAAATATTTTTTTCGGATCTATTTTCGAATCAACCCGCAAATAATGTATTACCGTTAATAAATAACGAAAACGCAAAAAATATTTTCAGTCCATAATAATAATATATGGGCGTGATTTTGAGGATTGTTGTGTTGAACGCTTTATGAATTTCAGTTTAAAACCATTTAAGAAATACCCATTTTTATTTTGATAACTAAAAGACAAAGTTTTTTGGCTCAACGAAAAACTGGATAGATTTTTTTTTTAATTTTTCTAATAACCATGTTTTTAAATAATACTTGTATACAATTTTTGAAATCTTAAATAAGCCACACTTGAACATGGGATCATTTTCGTGGACCTGGGGTGCATTTTATTTGTATTTAAACATACAAAATTTCAAAATTGTTATTATCTGCATGCATTTTCTTCGTCATAAAAACATCATTGAACCATTACTATACAAACGGTCAATGTGTAGCTAATTTTTACTTCTTAACTACGTGAGGCTTAACTACAAGGACCTACTTTTGTCAAAATGTACCAAAGTGAAAAATTAAAATGTTCGCTAAAGAAACGTGCTTGCAAAAAAAAACATAAAAAAATTGTTCTGACAGATAAATTAAGCCACCATACAAAATTGTCAATCGATTTTTTGCAAGCAGGTGTCTTCAGCATGGATATTTATTTCTCACTATTGTACTTTTTTATAAAAAGGAGGTCTATGTAGTTAAGCCTTTAGTTACTTGATTTTGTGTCAAAAAAATATTTCGATTCTGTCTGTGCGTTCAGGTAAACATCGAGCTAGAGTGAATGGGTAAACAATGGATGGCTTTCATTAAAATTTGGTTCTGTCATTTTTATGTGATTCCCTTATAGATGAACTCATCTATTGTTAAAATGTTCTCGATAACTTAACGATGATTTAGCTACGGTTTACGCTTATTATTAAACACAAATTATAGAGTTGTTAGTGAATTTTCGAACTTATCGAATAAATTGGATAACTAGGTTAAAAATTCCTTTGATTTGGTGGGAATTATACCATTTTCATAGGGAGTTAAACAGAAATTCGAATTCCTTCTTCTTCTTCTTCTTCTTCTTCTTCTTCTTCTTCTTCTTCTTCTTCTTCTTCTTTTCTTTTCTTTTCTTTTCTTTTCTTCTTTCTTATTAAAATTGAAGTAAATCTGCCTATTTAGGCTCTAACTGAATCTTCAAATAGATAAAAAGAAATAGAGCTGCATTAGATTTATACAAGCAAAGAGACGGTGTGTGTATCATGAAAATTGTTTAGGTTTCTTAGCCATAATTATTAGGTTTGATTAACAGGTCGAATGTTCTTCCGCGAATACTATAATAGTTGTCTTAATTGAGCAAGTAAAAAACTTACATTCAATGGAATAATAAATCTGTGGCTGATTGTTTACCTAAATATTCTAAAATTTCTAATTTCCCAATGAACATTTTTATTTTGTTAACCTGTTTTATTACCTGTATTGTTTATTTAAAATAATAAATCATAATTAAAATAATATTTTGTTTTACTTCTTAGAATTAACTAATTTTCTTTTGTCCTATTTTTAACATATACCTTTCTTTTCCTTTTAGATTTTCTGATGTACCACAGTAAGTATTATGATTTAATTAATTTTGAAAACCAATCATACTGCTAATGCTTGTTACTAATACACATCAAAATCAATTATAACATCAATAATACCTAGATATATTCTTGCTCATGTCCACTCTAAGATCTTTTTTGCATTACAAACATTTTTATATATATTTTCTGTTTTAATTCAATCTTTAAAAAAATTATATAAAAATCATAATTCAACACGCTTTGTTAATCCATTGCATCTTGTTTTGATTGCATCCATATAATGCGAATGTAATTTCATTCGTTGAAATTTGCATACTATATGTACGACCTCATTATTATTGTGACACCTTTTTAAACGTTGCCTTCCTTCCTTCCATCTGTAGAGCTCTTATATTAATACGATCCACTTATTTAATCGATTTGAATTTAGACAGCGCTGAAACTTGAGAAAAATAATTGCAATGGAACGAACCCTTAATGACTCTAATATTTTGAAACGTTGTCGATTACGCGTTAATGGGTGTGGTGATTGCGAATATAATTCATACAAAACGAACGCATGAATATCATTTGGAAATTGCAATTTGTCTCTTTTTTTTAGCAAGGACTTTTTTAACGTGATCTGAACGGAGATTGTGAGAGTTTTAAATTTGAGATAAGGAAGTTTTATACTTGTATATGTAAAATGTGATGTACAATGTACATACATATGTAAACTGTACTAGTGATTCAAAATAGATTCGATATGTCAACATAAACTTAGTTCAGTTTGTTTTTTGTGGATGTTTTAGCATTTGACAGTCTCAATTTAGTATAATGAAAGACAGACACCTTCATTAATAACGTTTATTTCCAATTGTTTTTTCATTGGGACCTAAACTGGCTTGTATTATTTTGAATTTCAAAATGTTGACCTGAAAATTAGGTTAAAAGCAAGCTTTAATTCTAAATTAATTCATTTTAAACTGCTGCCATTTTGTATAAGAAATGGTTTCCTTCATATTTTGAACATTAGTTTAACATTATAACTTTTTCAAGATTTTCGGAACTAACCGCGTAAATATTTACAAATATTATTAATTTGTTTTTTCCCGACTTTTCGAGGAAATTACACTCTTCGTGGTCACGGGATTATTACTGACGTTTTATGGGTGTTATTTGTTCCTCTTTCTCTTAAATTGTATCGGTGCATTGCTGTTGGTGCACTTTCAATTTGAGTGGGTCATTTGGTGGTTGTTATTCTAACAATCGAAATAAATTCAAACAATCAAAAACCAAATTTTTGAACTGATATATTAGTGATAGTGTAGCGAGGGGTAAATCTGCCGAAAAATTAAGATCTGCGAATGTGATTTTAAATCAAAAAATAAACTGACTGTTTTTTGGGTGGCGCAACTAGGTGGGGTCTAGTGACTAACAACTCGCAACCATTGCTGTGTGCCCGTGTCGACAGAAATAGAAGGGACCTTTTATGCTGAATCCGAACGGCTAGACGAGAAGCACTTATTCATGACAGGTGTTACTCTTGGAGGATTTGTCAATTCCTCGAAAGAGGCAGTAGTCCTGAAAAAATACTTTTTAGTTTTTAGGTGGACGAGGCTGGGAAGTGAACCTCCATCGTGACAGTCCAACGCACTAACCATTACGCTACGGGCTACTGCCTTTGACTTGCATTTGAGCGATCCAATTCAAAAATAAATTGATTTTTGTTACAAATGAAAAACACCATTACACAAACTGGTATTGCCTTATTATTTTAAGATAAAAAAAATTGATCTTAAAGACAGACAACTTTCAATTGTCAAAATGTTTAAGTTTGATCCGAATCGTTTTTATTTTTAGTAAAACAAAGAAATTTTATAAAAATATTGACTTAAAAATTAAACAAAAATTTATTTAAAAACAACGGTTATAACTACAATGCCTTGTTCCTACCTTTTTAAAAAGCCAGAAATCCCTTCTTTTATTTTATTTTTAAGTTCTTTAAAAAGTGTTTGAAAAATTAATTTTCAAACTCAAACTTTTGAAAAAAAAATATATTTTTCAAAATTTAACGTCTTTAAAATAATACGTATTTCAGTTTTCAAAATTCAATGTTAATCTCAATTGTTAGTAAAACACTGAAAACTGGATGGATCAAGGAATTTTACTTTTCAAGCTACTGACTCTTAACCCCAGTTTTACAGTGGATGTTCTCGCGATGAAAAACTATAGGTCTTGGTGTTTCAATTTAAATAACGAGTTTCATGCTTTTTACATTTGCCTTAACATAGTAAAAAAATAAGATTTTACATTATTTGTATATAATTAAGTTTTTCAATATGTATGCACATAATGTACATATATATGTATGTTTGCATATGTAAATTTTAGGTATACATCTGAAAATATTTCCCTCCTATCCCACTCTATTCCCCCTCCCCCACCCAACACTATTGCTCTCATTTCATTATTACTTCATCATCACTCATTATACTTTTTTCTAACGTTTTTTTTTTTTCATTTTCCATAACAGGGAACAACAACTGTTGAATATTTTCGAAGTGATAATCTCAACACTAGAGGGAAAACTCAAACGTATCGATAACCTTGACAAAGCAGTTGAACATCTTATGCGACGTGTTGAAGCTCTTGACAATCGCGTGGGTGACAATATAATTAAGACCGACTCAGTGATCACGAAGCTACGTAATCTCGACAACAAAATTTCCTATGATTTCCAAATCACCACACTCCCAACGTCGCCAGATTCCGACGGAACTGGAGCGCGAAATCCTCGAACTTCAACAAATCTTGACAGTCGACTTGTGCAGCTTGATCAAAAGGTTAGCGATATCGATTCCAAGCTGGAGGGTCTGAAGAATCAAATCGATAATAATTTCCTCCAAGTGGACGATATAAATGCCGAGGCTAGTGAGAAGAAACCAATCAGTATGAATGTAATTGAGATCACTAAAGCAATGAATGCCGAAGTTATGAACCATGTGACTTTGGAGCTGGGACAATTACGAGGTACAACCGACAACATCGATAAGAAATTACAATTCCACATAAATATTGTGTCGGAGAATGTTGGCCGGATGTTGCGCATGGTTAGTGATATCCATGAAGCTGTAGTGGATCATAATGAACAGTTAAATGCCTTGAATGCCACCACAACAGCCTTGCCATTGATCAAGTCAAGCAAGATAGATGCTTTGGTCAAGCAAATCCGACCGATGGTTTCGGTGTCGGAGAAGATGGACGAGGTGTGGGATGTTGTTGTTGGCACAAAGAGCTCTGTCGATCATTTACTGCCAAAATCAGACGAACTCTTGACGCAAACGCAACGTCAGGAAAGGGCAATCAGTGACATCCATAATGATTTGAAGACTAAAACTAATTTAATTATCAACAATTTGGACATGGTTGAGAAGAGGCTGAAGAAACAAGAGGATGATGTATCGTTGCTGGCACAGAGGCCAGTTCCACCTGAACTGCTAATGGATCCAACTATTGATAGACTTGTTGAATATGATCCGAATAGGTTGGGCGAAAGCATGTTTTAAGATAAATTTGTATTTAATTTATTGTTTACTTTACATTTTAGGTATTCGGTAGTTGAAGAATTTACTGAACCCATTCCAACAACACCGATTGTTGCATCATCGACTAGCACTACTCCAGTTACAACAACCACAACAATTGCGAATCCAAGTACAACAACGATTGCTTTTCAAAATCAAACTTCAGCGAAGCCGATTTCTCGAAAAGGCGGCATAATATTTCCTAGCGTGAAAAACAAACCGTCAGTGGTCAATTCAACCTTCTCAACGGATATTCTTACCCTTAAGGATGTTAAAGTGAGTTCTTTCAGTTTATGTTTATTTTATTTTTATTTAACGGCTATTGCGTAAAAATGTAAATGTGTATACGGTTACATTTTTTTGATGATACTTATGGTTTTTTTCCATTGGTAAATTAAGCATTCAAATTGATTATTTTCCAATTTATTTATTTTTGTCATTGTATTGGTAAAATTTATGTCTGTATCAAAACATCACTTTTCATAACTTGATACAGTTTAAACTTTTATTGATATTAATATAGAAAGGGGTTAATCTACCGAAAAATTTTTATTTGCGCAATGGAATGCAAAAATTGATAAAATTTTTATTTGATAGATAGAAATAAGGCTACACGAAATTTGACCCCAATGAAATATGGCCCCAAACATAAGATGAAAAATGGCCCCAAAAATCCTTGAACCCGCGAAGCGGGCCAGGCAAGTAACTTTTAAGGGTCTCCCAAACCGACGCAAAACATTTTTTGAACGATTGTAATTTTTCTCTTGTTGTTGCTTCTTATACTAATTTTGGGGTAATTTTTCATTTTGTGTTTGGGTCCGTTTTTTCGTTTGGGGCCATTTCTCATTGGTGCCAAATTTCATGTACCCCAAAAATAAACTGATTAAAGGATTGTTCAGTGAGGTTTTTTTATTTTTCGATCAGAACAAAACAGCACAGGTTTGTGGAAAGGTCAGACAAGTTACAGCAGAACAACCTGTTCTAAGGTGCTCTACCTAAAATGCAAGCACGGACAATATCCTATTCTGTTCTAGACTGTTCGGAACAGACTCACTGAACAGCAAATCAGAACTGTTTGGAACAGAAAATTGTCATTGAACAGCAAAAACTTGTACTTTTCTGTTCCATACTGTTCGGAACAACCACGCTAAACAAAGCTATATTCTTCCAATGAAAAACATAATGAAATTCAGTTGAGCTGAGCTTTTTAACAAAAATAAATCCTTTCAATAGACTAGATCGTTTTTAATAGCTACTAAGGAAAATTGGGAAAAAACATAAAAATCCATTTCCGGTCCAACAGTAGTGTTTTTTCCGTTTAAACGTCCAAAAGGCCTCAACCTTCATACATACAGCCTTATCGGGAATAAAATCTCTCCCGGGATTTTTTCCCCGTATGAGACTCTCCAATCATAAACAATGTTCGAAAAATGGGAAAAAAATTCCAATGAAAAAAGTAGATATCGTAAATCTATTTTCGGGGGGAAAATTAATGATGTTTCCCTGAAAAAAAACTCGCCTCAATTTAGTTGGAGAATTTTGAAAATATTTATATTTTTGAAGGTTTTATAATTTTGTACTTGCTCCATAAGACCAGTTTTGGTTTCGGTTCAAAAAACAGGCATTTTAATAAAATCCAACATTACGTTGACTGAGAAGTCCATCGGTATTGGTATGTCTGGTTGTACGTCCACTCTACTCTACAACAAGCTGTAGACTTAACGGGTAAACCGGGTGGAGGAGAAATTGTTTTTTTGTTTTGGCGATCTATGTATATATATGTTGTTGGCACGATTTGGTGACAACATAAACTAATTTTATGAACTCTTCAATAAATACAGTTTTTTGTATGAAGGAGTTATAAAATCCTTTATGGGAAACATTTTATTAATAATATATAATATACAATTCATTTTATTATACTTACATTAGTTTCTTTATTTTAGGATATGATATTTCTTGCATTTAATTTACTTATTTAGTTGTTAGGCAATTTAGTTTTTTTCAAACGTGCTACTAGCGAGCTCAAATGACAAAGGATAAGTGAGAATGAGAAAGAGAAAAAAGGTTAAAATGGATGTTAATTTGTATGGTGGAACTTCCGGCATATTGGTTATAGCCGCTAGCCGCCAGGGAGGTAATTACTTTGTAAATTAATAACCCGGTTTTACTGGGTTTGCAACAGGGTTGTTAACACTCCCCCTTGGTAATTCCGACCGTGGGCTAACGACTTTTTCAGCTCTGACGTCTAGAATAGCTAATTTTACTGCTGGTCTTTCATAAACTCCACTTTGTGTTTGCACAAAGGCGCTTCGAACTTGACCGTCCTTAGAAATCGTAGTTTGGATTACACGACCTTTGGGCCAGCAGTTTCTTGGGCTCATCGGGTCAACGATCAGGACAATATCACCCTCTTCAATGGGCTTCGCTGAAGTAAACCACTTGGTTCGGCGGGTAATCGTTGGAAGATACTCCCTTACCCAGCGTTGCCAGAAGCGTTCCGCATACTGTTGCGATGTAAGCCAATTTCTTTTAAGTACTTTAGTGCCACTGTCGAATACTGTGGGTGGTTTGCTGCCATTTGAAGACCCCAGAATAAAGTGATTGGGAGTTAACGCCTCTTCGCTTTCGTCGTCGATAGGAATGTAGGTAAGTGGACGGGAATTCACTATGTTTTCGACCTCTATAAGCATGCTTCGTAACAACTCATCCGAAGGATTTCTAGTTGGCATTATGTCGTAGAGGGAGGTTTTTACTGACCTCACTAGCCTTTCCCAGCTGCCCCCCATATGTGGTGAACCCGGCGGAATGAAGGTCCATTTGGTATCAGTTGTTGTGAACGTCTCCATCATTTTTTCAGTATTGACTTCCTTTAATGCCTCTCTTAACTCTCGCTCAGCACCATGGAAATTTGTTCCGTTGTCGCTGAAGATCTCGATAGGAGTGCCGCGCCTTGCCATAAAATTTCTAAGAGCCAAAATACAGGAATCTGCCGATAATGAGTGTGCGATCTCAAGATGAACTGCCCTGGTTGTCAGGTATGTCAACAATACTCCCCATCGTTTCTCGGTCCTTCGAAGAATACTCACAGTCATAGGCCCAAAGTAGTCGATTCCGACGAATGAGAAGGGGCGGCAGAATGGAGCGACTCGTGCAGGCGGGAGTTGAGCCATCATGGGAGGTTGCGGTTTGGCTCTGGTATTCTTACAATTTTGGCAATTTTTTCTAACAAGCCTTAATGCAGATCTCATATGAGCAATGTGAAATTTTTGCCGCAGTTCATTTATCACTGTTTCGTGGTTTCGATGGTTGAATCGGACGTGGAGATCGATGATGACGAGCTCGGTTATTGGATGATTTTTCGGGAGGATTATGGGTTTCTTAACATCTTCGCCGACATCAACAGAGAAGGGTATCCTGCTATTCGCTCGAATAACTTTATCTGCGTCTAGGTATGGACACAGATTGTAGAGGATGCTGCTCTTTTCAACAGTTTTTTTGGAGGATAAATCCGCAATTTCATCACGATATTCGCTAGCCTGGGCCTCACGGAATAACTCAGCTTCGGCACATCGAAGTTCTTCTTGTCTGAGATATCCCTTCCTCTGCTTATGAAGAATACCTGATTTTCTCTCATGTCTCTTGATACTAGTGTTGTGGATGAAACGTAAAAAGTATGCTGCAATTCTAATAAGCCGTCTCCAGCTTGAGGTATTACTGATTCGAAAATTGTTTTCTTTGTTCAGAGTGTGTAGGTTGACAAAACATGTTTTTAGCTCCTCGACTGTAGCATTCTCAGGGGGTATTTCGTTTGGCCAGAGACTCGGATGAGACTTCAGAAATTCTGGACCCGTAAACCACCGACTGGACACCTTAAACTCGGGAGCTTTCTGCCACTTCGTTCCTTCATCAGCAACGTTCAACTTAGTGGAAATCCATCTCCAATCGGATATTTCTGATAAGTCTAGTATTTCGCTTACGCGAAAGGCCACGAATGGTTTGTATCTACGGTGATCAGATCGAATCCAGCTTAAAACATTTTTCGAATCCGACCAGAAAGAACACTGAGAAATATGGATCGTGTGTGATTCTGTAATGACTTTCGCAAATCTTACGCCGAGTACTGCTGCCTGAAGCTCAAGCCTTGGGATCGATAGGCTTTTTAATGGAGCTACCCTCGTTTTGGCACCAACCAGGACGCAGTTTATCTTATCGTCATTTGCGATTCTCAGGTATGCAACAGCGGCGAAACCATTTTCGCTTGCGTCCACGAATATGTGCAACTGCGTTTCGGAACTCGGGTCAAGATTGTTGATGATATAGCATCTTGGAATCTTAAGTTTCACTATATCTGGTAGGTATCGAACCCATTTCAGCCACTTTTCATGCTCCGTATTTTTAACCTCTTCATCCCATCCGATGTTGGATCGCCATATATCTTGTAGAAGTACTTTAATGTACATAAGGAAATGCGCTAGGAGACCTAATGGATCGAAGATCGTCATCAAGATCCTTAGAATCTCTCGTTTCGTTGGACGTCGGTGGCCGGAAAGAATATCAGCTTGAATTGTACTGGCATTTATTTTATAGGTGAAGCAATCAGATGCAGTGCACCACCACATGCCTAAAACCTTTTCGGTTCCCATTTCCATGTCAAGAGCAAGGTCCACTTGGTTGGTAGGTTCGGATTTCATGGCTTTCACGACTTTATGTGAATTAGAAATCCAGTTCCTAATGAAGAACCCTCCTTGCAGGTGCACATAACAAATTTCTTTAGCCAATTGTATAGCCTTCTCTTCCGAGCTCGTACTATCCATCAGATCATCGACATACTGGTTGTTTTTGATTGATTGAACGGCTCTTGGAAACTTGGCGGAAAATTCGTCAGCATTCTTTCTTATCACATATTGTGCGCTGGCGGAGGCAGATGTCGCTCCCATTATCATAACTTGCATTGCTATAACCTCAGGTTCAACTTCCTCGCTCACACTCCACAGAAACCTTTGAAAGTGTTGGTCTTCCTTGCGTATCTGAATTTGGTGATACATTTCCATAATATCTGCGAAGATTGCAACCAGGTCTTCTCGAAATTTAAACAGAACGGCTACCAGCGATGCAAGTTGGCCTGGGCCCCTCAAGAGCATAGAATTCAACGATATACCTTGAACGGTCGCTGCTGCGTCCCAAACGATCCTTAGCTTCCCGGGTTTGTTTGGATTAAAAACGGGGAATATAGGAAGGTACCAACAGCGGTCACCTCTTTCGGCTATTTCTTCTTTTGTGAGCTTTCTACCATACCCCTTTGTGATAAATTGTTTGATCTTTTCATCTAGGGATTTAGACAGCTGCGGCTCCCTCTTCATTCTCTTGTGAAGACAAGCTAATCGCCTTTTTGCCATAGGAAGACTATTTGGTATAGCGAAGTCGTCGAACTTCCACAGCAGCGATGTTTCAAATCGACCATTTTTTCGAACGGTATTGGCATCTAGCTGATCCAGCGCACGCTTGTCATCAGTTGGCATCAAGACCTTATCTGTGTTTGATATTCCGAAGTTGTCCATACATATGTAGTCTTTCACTAGACGCTGCAAACCAGCATCGTTGCATTCACAGATGTGAAAATTGTGGTTTTGGTATCTAAGTTCACGGTCGGCCAACTGTTGAGAGCAACCACCATGCACCAGCCATCCCAAACGGGTCTTAGTTGCAATCGGTTCTTCGGATTTCCCTTCTCGGCATTTAAGAGGAAGTCCCAATTTTGTGTGCTTCAAGCCGATTAATAAGCGTGGAGATTGATTGTTATACGATTCGATGGGTAGTCCTTTGAGATGCTCATATTTGCTCTGTAAATCTTCGAAATTTACGGATTGGTAAGGCAGTGATAGGTTCTTCACAGTGTGAACGTCGGAAAATGAGTAAATCTCAGCATTAGGTATCGTACTTGAAATCCGGAGAGTGAGCAATTGTGACTGGTTTTCATATCTATGAGTGTTGCCAGTCCACTTTAGGCATAACGGCTGTGGTTTGCCTTTCATATTAAGTTGGTTTGCCAGTTCCTCGTCCATCAAGGTCAAGGACGACCCATCATCCAGGAAAGCAAAGGTCTTAAGTTGAGATCCATTCCCATATAGGAACACTGGTACAATTCGAAATAGGGTGGATTCACAGTCGTTACGATGAGCGTTGCAATGGCTTTTCATGTGGACCGAGATGTTTCCTTTCACCTCTAGATTTTCTTCGTTAATCGGTTTCGCGACATTGCTCTTTTGGTCATTGTGCAATAGTGGGTGATGTTTGAAAGTGCAATTGTCTTTGCCGCAAACCGATGTTGAAGGGCAGTTTCGTATATTGTGCTTCTTCAAACATCTTCCGCAAAGTTGGTATTCTCTTATTGTTGCCCATTTTGAGGTTCGACTGAGCTGCTGAAATTGTTTACAAACAGCCGCTGAACTACAACTTCCTTTGCAAATGTAGCACTTATGTTTTGATTCGTTATTATTTGCTTCAACCTGTGAGTGAGTATTAAGGAATCCGGATTTTTGTTTGAGCTCTCGAACTCGACTGGTACCTTTGCTCTCTACAAATGGCGTTTGAGTAAGTGGAACTAGTACCCCATTGGCGGCTTCAGCAAGTTGGTAAATCCATGCACTAAAATGGGAGAGAGTGCAATCCGGCAACATCATCTTGTATATACCCCAGTTAAGGAGGATAGTTGGCGGAAGTTTACCCTCAAGTTGAGTCAGGAGTGAGGGGTTGTTTAGATGAGCATGTAGTCCTGTTGCTTGTATAGTGGCATACAAGTTTTGAACTTCCAATGCGAAATTCAAAATTGTCTCTAACTTCCCGTCTTTGGGTGGAGGTGTCGTGTTAACCTTCTGAAGCAATGTTTGGATGATAAGCTCCGGTCTTCCATAAAGTGTCTTCAGCCTTGACATAACTTGATGGAAGCAATTCGGTTGCAAGAGAAACCATCTGACTGCAGTTTTTGCCTTTCCCGTTAAGGCTTTATTAAGTCTCATCACGTTCTCTTCATCTGTGAAACCACAAAGTTCGGTACTCCTTTCAAAGCTGGATATGAACAACGGCCATTGTTCAGGATTTCCATCGAAACTTGGTAGGTCTTTGGACATCAAATGACGTGCGGCTATCTGATTTTTACTTAAGCTCCGATTTTGTGGTTCACTTACATTTGGTTGCAGAAAAGGTTCTGTTGCTGGAAGGGGCGTTAATAATGCTTGAGGCGGGAACCGTTGCTGTGGTGGTGCGCATAATGATTGAGCTGGGAACTGCTGATGTTGTTGTGCGTATGATGCTTGAGGTGGTAACTGCTGTTGTGGTGGTGGTATGTTGAACGTTGAATTTTGGGACACCACTGGATCATGTTGAATTTCCGTCGACGTCTCATTTGGCTTGCATAAGTTTCCGGGCCATGATCTAGTAAGATCCCAATCTCGACCATTGGGTTGCAGTTTCGGCGCGATTGGATGTCCTTGACCTGGATCTAAACCTTTATGGATCAACATTGATTGTGGCAAAGGCTTGCGTGAATCATCTCCTAACCACTTATTCACTTTGGTGATAGACACCACTTCAGCATCAGTAACTGATGATCCATCTTCCATTGGCACCTTGCTCAAGATTTTATATTTCTTCTCCAAATACTCGTTGTCTCTTTTTTCCTTTAACTTCCGTTCTTCGCTCAACAACTGCAACTCCATTTGAATGTTTCTCTCAAAAGCAGTTCTAGATCCTCTAGAACTGATAGAGAAGTTTGAAGATGATCGCCGCTGATTCAAAAAGACAATGGGGTTTTCCTTTAATAAAACCTTAGTCGAATGCAGTGCAGGATGAATTGCAGTATCAGCAGCATCAGTAACGTGTGTTTCAGCAGCTGAAGAGATACACGAACCAAAGGAAGTGGTACCGTGTGCAACATTAGCGCCATGGGTACCAACACCAACACCAACACCCGTTGTTCGGATTGCAGCAACAGCAGAAGAGGGAAGTTCATTAAAACTTGGATAGGAATTGACGATACTTGGAGTAGAAGCAGCATTGAAACCTGAACATGAGTTGGCAATATTTGAAATGGAAGTAGCTGTAGCAGTAACAGGAGCAGTAGCAGTGATGTGTTGAGTAGCAGTACCATCTCTAACAAAGGCGGCATGTGTTGTGGGTGGCATAGTAAATATGGGTGTATCCGAACGACTTATTGAATCGAAAGTTCTGTTAGCATATGATGCAGCATTCTTTCCAAATGGAATAGCACCTCTACTAAAAGTTCTGGCTGGATCGGCAACAATATTGGACAGGTGGTTACTAAAGGTGGCAGCAGTTGACATGGAACGTGAAATTCCATCTGTGGTAGCATGTGCCAATGTTGGTTGCATATCCCTTAATGTGATGTCACGTCTGGAATCTAAATACAAGCTGGATTCAATGCGACCTGCTTCAAGAACATTTTCATGAAGTGCTACCCTAGAGAATGTATTATTTAAACAAGTTTTCATTGTATATTTATTTTTATTGAATTCGTTATATGAAATGGCAGGCGGGGCAGTACATGAGTCAATAGGGGGGGCAGTACAGGCGGCACCATACTCAGTGCATGCTGCTGTACTTATGGCAGTATCCACGGCAAAATTCTGCCCATGGTGTTGTGATACACCCAGGATATTATTAATACTGCTTGGCACGATGCTAGTCGTAGAACGTAACGCTGTGTTCGGCATTGTGCATGACCAAGTACATTGAGTTTCACTTGCAGTATTTGGCAAGGCATTGGCAGAATCCAAGTCAAATTTTGATGTGGGGTTGACCGCATTGTTGGCGGCGGTATCTGGATCATTTGGCACAGTATATGGTGCATTATGTGGCATAATCGCTCCAACAGCATTTTTAGGGACTACTTCTCTAACAACTCTAGATAAAGGGGGGCACTTACCTGCCGTTATTGCACACGAGGTGCCACAAACCCAGTTTTCATTCTGAATAAAGCTGTAGACTCCGGCGCAGCTGAAGTGGTGCCAGGTTTGGCAGACATCGCACTGGACCATGTTGTCAGCAGAGTCGGGTCCATCACAGTCGACACAATTGTATTCCTCCGCCGACGGCGGTGACGATGTAGTGTGTTTCGGTCGCGAACGGGTAGCCTTTGGTTCCTTCTTTGGTGGCATCCTCACTCAGTGGAGGGCAGATAAAAGTCCAAATCCGGGTAAATCAATGTATAATGATTTTATAAATTGTTGGCACGATTTGGTGACAACATAAACTAATTTTATGAACTCTTCAATAAATACAGTTTTTTGTATGAAGGAGTTATAAAATCCTTTATGGGAAACATTTTATTAATAATATATAATATACAATTCATTTTATTATACTTACATTAGTTTCTTTATTTTAGGATATGATATTTCTTGCATTTAATTTACTTATTTAGTTGTTAGGCAATTTAGTTTTTTTCAAACGTGCTACTAGCGAGCTCAAATGACAAAGGATAAGTGAGAATGAGAAAGAGAAAAAAGGTTAAAATGGACGTTAATTTGTATGGTGGAACTTCCGGCATATTGGTTATAGCCGCTAGCCGCCAGGGAGGTAATTACTTTGTAAATTAATAACCCGGTTTTACTGGGTTTGCAACAGGGTTGTTAACATATGTCGTTTTTGTTTCTATACATTTTTAACACAATGTTAAAATTCTTATTTTTGTTCAGTTTTGCGCATGTCGTCAAAATCAATACTAAAAAAATTGAATTTCAAACAATCACCAAAAATTTGTTTTTGTTTACTGTTTACTTACACAAAGGGCAGCCATCTTGAAATTTGAAAAGCTGCGCCTGATAATACCTTAGATATGTGTACTGTGTTTAACACCACAAATAGCTTTGTGATGTTATTGTTAGAATCCGCTGAACAGATGAATAGTTATGCACTGCATAAGGATTTATGTAGCCACTATTCAACGTTGCATAAATTGTTATGCATAAAACATTTGTCAACCCATTATAGTTATAATGAGCTTGTGTCAAAAATAGTACCAAAAAGGAAAAATATATTACGTTTTACTTTCAAAACTGACAAACGAGATACAGCTGTGTGTGTGTTGTGTGAAAAATGAATCAAATAATTCTTCTGTTGATTGGATTCTTTTTGTTTTTTTAATAATTTCTTTTAATATAATTATAATTATGCAGTTGCTTTGTAGGTTTTTGAGTTCACAAATAAAATTAAAAATATTTGAAACAAAAAATTCGTCCATGAATTATTCCATTCACTCACATCGTGATGTTTTTGTTGAGGAGACAAATAAAAGGTTGGTGCTTATTTGGTAATGCTTAAATTTCATTTGTATTTTCCCGTGAAAGCAATGAAGGTGATTCTTTGAATAAATTGATCGAAATAACGCATGCCGTCAAGCATTTGCAAAAGTTGTAAAATTTTATGGAAAATCTTTAAATCTTGCACATTTTGTAAGCAGATTCTATATTAAATAAAGTGTGGGAAAAAATATTATTTAAACAATATTGCAACAAAAATTTACAATTAATTAACAAAACCAACATTATTCATTATTGTATTTAATTTTATAAAATATTTTGACAGTCAGATTTCAACACCTCAAAGATTGCAATAAATAAGCACCCCCCTAATATCTATCTACATTATTGTTGCATGTGAGTCAAAGTGACATTCCGATACTAATCAACCCTTATGTAGGCCCTATTTAACCTCCAAACGCGTTTAGCTTATGTTGCCTCTATTCAACGTTGCATAAGTTTATGAATAAGGTTTTTGCGTTCAGATGCATTATAAAGAGGGCATAGCGCTATGCACTCGCTATAATTCGTTTATGCATAAGGCTGATAACACGAATACAATGACAAAAATAAATCAATTTGAATTGGCGTTCGATTCACCACGAAATAAATCAATTTTTAGATTGAAATCTGAATTTACCAATCGCAAACACCATAAATATATGCTACATCGATTTTTCATTGTATGTGGTACTAATGGTGTTTTCCATTGGTAAGTAAAATAAATCAATTTATTTTTGATCTGTAAAAATAAATCAATTTATTTTTGATTTGGATCTGTCAAAACGCGGATTTTGCAATTCGTTGGGAAAATAAATCGACTTATTTCTTGAATTAAAATTAATTTTGCATATCAATAACGCCATATCTTAAGGTACTGAGTAGATCGGCTATTTTTTAAATTTTGATCAAACTATTTAATTTGCATATTTTCCCTACATAATTGTCAGCCTTTTTAAGGACTACAAATAACGAAATGTGACTTTTTTTGTACAGCTAAATAAAATAAAATTGTTTCTTTCTCAAATTCATTTATAAATTCAGTTATTTAATATAGATAGAGGCTAATTTTTGGTAAATGGTTATTAATGGTACCTCTTGAAGAACTATTAGGATTATTCAGTGAGGTTTTTTCAGATCAGAACAGAACAGGATAGAATAGAAATGTCAGACAAGATAGAACAGGCAGCTGCCTGGCAGTTGTCAAAAACTTGTTCTAAGTTGTTCTACCTAAAAAGTAAGAACAGAAAATCCTGTTATATTCTGTTCCAAACTGTTCGGAACAGACTCACTGAACAGCAAATCAGAACAGTTTGGAACAGAAAATTCTCATTGACCAACAAAAACTTGTACTTTTCAGTTCTAAACTGTTCCAAACTGTTCGGAACAACGTCACTGAACAAAGCAATTAATTTTTATTTTTAATTTCTCGAAAACGGATCAGTTGATATTTTTCAATACTATGTGGATAAATAAGCTTTTAAAAAGTTTAAATTCTATATAGCAAAATTCTGTATATCAAAATTTTCTGACTTATAAAAAAATCATTCCGCGAACAAAAAATTGCCATACACCTACAACACTGTTGAAAACCGCCAAGCGTCCGTATTGCTTTGAGTTCTTTAATTAGTATTCGATCAAGTTTTTACTAAATGAAACTTTATTTTTTTTTTAAGTTCGTTTCTTTGAAAATTTTATTGAGGTTAAAACATTAAAAACTATGGGGAAACTTTTTTAATGCTCTTCTAAAGAATCGCGGAACATTCGCTCTGAGGGCGAATCAGTCACAATTATAACAAAAATGACAAACAATAAAAATGATAAATAACAACAAAACCTGCCGCCGGCGAATGTTACGCGCCACTTTCGCTTTGGTTTGGGAGAGCTTTAATACCGATTAATCAATTTTGTTGATAATCATCAAATACTATAAAATACCGTGTTGATATTTGGCTGTTAAAAAGTAATAGTCTAGAGCCGACAGAAAATTTTTGGAGTGGATTGATAACCAAAATATGAGTATGAGGGTTTGTAGCTGCATATATCGTGGTATTGAAAACAAAAGTCTGGCAAGTTTCTTTTTCAGCCTTTGGCGGAGGTGGGGGTTTGAAAACAGCAATTTTCCAATTCTCAAGATATTATTTTTTTGGAGACTTTGTTTTGTTGATTTTTGTTTGTTTTATAATTCTCCAAGAAACAGACAATAAGGTCCTCTTAAAAAGCTTATATCCTGAGTTCTATTGGTTGGTTTGCCAAGATTATGACGTTTTGACTTAAAGGAAATGACAGAGCATCACGGCATCAAATAATTTCGATAAACAACAACTACTATTTAACAAACAATAAAACATAACACAACATTTTAATCACGACAATAAGAATTTATTTTTCTTTTTTATTTTTTTTTTTGTTTCTGTGCTCATGGCGTGTAAAACATGTATGCTTATTTTTTTATATGGAAATACACTTTCATCTAAATTTCCGATGGATTTAATATTAAATTTTTGTTAAAAGCTATACAAATACACATCTCCAAAAGGGAGACAAAAATATTTAAAAAGGAATATAATTCCATTTCGGTGCTTAATATAAATAAACGGTGTGTATAAAATACGTGTTTTGTTTATGCAATATAAAGAAAAAAGTATAAAAACAAGAGTACCCTCTTTTATAAAAAAATAAACAGACGGATTTTTACTTGTTGGTTCTTGATATTCTAATAATCTCTAGAAAAAATATTCACTTCTAGTTGCCTTAGAGTTCATCTTTACGATAATGAGTTTTGCAAGTGCATTTGGTTGATTGTTCGAGTTTTTCCATACCAGGTAGGATTAGAATTGGTGAAACCAATCTAGAGCTCCATTCCTTAAAATATATTCAATTCATCAAGTGATAAATCAAACGAATTTCGCAAAAATGTACCTTAAAAAGTGATAGGTGGTAACAATAGATATTCTGAGGCATTAGGTGTTCCAAAGCAAATGCTCGACCTGCAGCTGCTATTTCCTTTACCCGTTGGTCGTTCTCCTTGGCCCATTTGATTTTTTCTAGAAGATCACTCAAGTCCCTCTTGAATGGCACGTAATGTTTGTACGCAACGAGTTTGCTGTAGAAATGCTCATAGAATGGCGAGATTTGCTTCAATACCAGCGAATCTCCACCTAAAAGGTAAGGGAACCTATAGCTGGCCACAGTTCCATCAATATTCAACTGATACTTGTACTACAAAAAAGAGATGTGAGGACAAATTTACTTAACTTCAAACTACCACTTACTTTAAAGAAATCCATAAATGAAATATGCGCAACAGTTGGCCCATACTTATCCTCCTCATCGCGGAAGAAAAAGAAATTTGTTATGGAAGCGTTGACGAGGTCCGGATATTTTCTAGCTAAGTCCAATAGATCCAATCGCTCTCGGCGTGAATCTCTGCCACGCCAGAAGGCCTTTTCTTCCTTGTCCTCCCATGGATAGTTTTCTCGTTGAACGGACAGCATGTCAAGACTCACTCTTCCCATACCTTCTACAGTGGATTCAGTCAAATCGTATGTGGGCAGGACAATGTCATGCGAATCATCGCTGCCACACCAAGAGAATATTGGGTAAGGCCCGGAGGTTCTTTGTTGTCCCCCCTTCTTGGATAGAGGCCAATCGCCAAGGTTCAAATAAAACTCCATATCAGGGAGTAGGGATATTCTGGCAAGTGACAGCAATGTAGCGTCCATGAACATTTTGAAACCTGTGTACTTGCCGTAGCACTGTCGATAGATTTCCTGATTCTGCACAACATAGTGGCATAGCGAAACACTACTTGGCATGTTGTATCGCTTGAGAAGATTATCTCTAATGGCAGAGAAGTTTACGCGCTTGAATGAATGCAAATCCCATTCAATTTGTTTGTCATTTGTAGGACAATCGTTGTTCATGAGCCAAAGATTCAAGTCCTGAGGGCAGTTGCATTTTTCAGAATATGAAGTTTCCCTGGTGTAATATGGCGATTCGGCTACATGAGAGCCATTATACTTGATTTCGATTTCCATGTTGTCGCACCAATCGGCTATGGCGTAACGAACAATTGATGATCCATCTCCGCGGTCAATTATGTTGACATTACTGCGACATTTACCATGCGGCGAATTTCCCTTAATATTAACCAAAAATTGTTGCTGTGGAGAATACTCAAAGCTGTGTAGGAAAACCATGGATTATTGTAAATTATTCTGATGAGCTTAACTTTCTTACTTTTTTCCATTTTTATCGACAGCTTGAATAAAAAAATAACGCACTGGTAGGACAATTTGATCTGGTTTCAAACCAGGACCCCAAACAAGTGTTTTTTCTGGGTCAACAATCGGCGATTCGGAGATTACAGAATTAAAAAATAACAACAGCAGAATGTACTTAAGCATATTTTCTTAAATTTATAATTAAATAAGAAATACTTTGGGAAATATTTTGAAATGAAAAAATCAACAACCAAAACCGAACCGGGCTTGAAATGCAATTTTTTGTTCTCTTGATTGTCAGATTTTGACATTTCAGATTTGTAAACAAAAATGTTGCTGTCAAATTTTATGAGTGATAATAAAGGTGGGTGATGAGAAATTTGAGTGGTTTTAAATTTTTAAGGGAAATTCAGATTGATTTATGTTCATTTTATGTTTTATTGGTTTACTTGGGATTCATATTTTAATGGAATTGCAAAATTTCTTCTGCTTACGCTGGATTCCTTTTATATTGGTGAATCATAAAAATTAATAATTTTATGCAAGGCAAAACATTCGCTGACGACATTAGGCGTGTTTTTTAGTGCCCTCTATGTTTGGTCCAGGGAGGAGACGTTTCATTTAATTTATCAAAAATTTAACGAAATTTAGTTTAAAGTTTTTTTTGTTGACAAACATTTGACAGCCAATGTGTCATTTTTGTATCAGTGCTGCCAAATTCTTTTCTGAAGCAATGATGAACGTTTTTTTGTGGCATTATTTCTTAAGATAACATAGAGGGCACAAAAAAAGATGCCTATTTTCTTGTTGTTATTTGGCAAGGTGTTTTTTTTTAATAATAATTTCCATACACAAATTATAACATCAATCCCGCATAGTTCGCTACTATAAACATACCTGCTTATGAAATAAGCAGATTATATAACACAATTACAATTATTTTAACTGTTATACATAGGGTAAGTGACGATTGCGCTTTTTTTTGCCATCATTTTAAGCTAACAATTTTTTTTTTTAATTTTAAATTGAAAAGTATCTTTTTTAAACTGGATTTTGCCAACCCAATAAAATAAATTTTTTATCGTTTTCATCTCAGACCAATTTTATCTTTCTCTTTAACTAAAAAATTAGATATTTATCTGAGTAGGTTCGATAAATATATCTGGCATGGCCAGGGCCCTCCGTCACCAATCGTCAAACTTTTGGGGACACTTTTGTTTTCAAGTCGAGAAAAGAGCGTTAATACATGCATAGTTTTATAGTAGAAGAAATGTTTTATAACTGTTAAATTTGCATGTCATGAGTACATTCATTTCAGATGTGAATTTTATTTTGTATTTACATATAATTCATTACAATTTGACTATGTTTCTAGGGCTTTTCATGTGTGGATCTTTTAAACGTAGGTATGCGTCAATCAGGAGTATTCTATTTACAAATTCGTGGGACAACATATTGGTTTTTGAAAGTTTTCTGCGAACAAGAAATAGCTGATGGTGGCTGGACGGTAATTATAAGACTATTTAAACAATTCGATCTCAACAACATCATCTAAACCATATTTCATAAAATTTCATTCTTTGTTCTCTGTTAAAAATAACTGTCTTTCATGTATTGCCGTATACGATAATTCTTATTAAGGTAATTCAACGTCGTGATGATTTTGGGGAGCCGCGAGAAAACTTCAATCGAGATTGGGCTGATTACAAGAATGGATTCGGTGATCCAGCTAAGGAGTTTTGGTTGGGAAACGAAAATATCTATATGCTGACTAATAACGAAGACTATGCCTTACGTGTTGAACTTGAAGACTTCGAAGGAAATAAGAGGTAAGGTATTTTACTTTAAGCACGTTTTTTATTACGCTCGATTTTTGTAGCTCTCAGTTCCATGGACATTTTAAGAAAAGTCCAATAGAATAGAGTAGGTGCAATAGACGAAGACAGTTTTAAATTTCACCAACAAAAGTACATAATAATTAAAATAAGATTTTGTATGACAATTTAAGATACGCTCAATATTCACACTTCAAAATACATTCTGAAGCTGATTACTATAAACTTGAGATTGATGGTTACGAAGGAAATGCCGGGGACTCCTTAAACGATCCCTGGTATGGCTCAAACAATAGTCCATTTTCTACTTACAATAGAGATAATGATCGAAGCTCTCTTAACTGTGCCAGTATGCTTAAGGTAGGTTGTACAAATTTTGATGATTTTTTATATATTTTTCTGAGACTTTTGTGATCTTATAATATATAACAAAGATTTCTCAAAAGCTCTCGGTTTTGCCATCAAATATAATGATAAATTTTAATGGAGCAAAATAAGCCTTTTTTAGAAACAATTTTTTTTAACGGTCAAGCTTTCTTTTTCACAGGGTGGCTGGTGGTGGAAGTCATGCGGTCGCGGTCTTAACGGTCTATATTTGCATGACCCACAAGACTTAACTGCACGACAAGGTATAGTATGGTTCCGCTGGCGTGGATGGGACTACACCCTTAAGAAGGCGACCATGATGATCAGACCTCGTGCTCCCCAGCCCATGAGTGCGGTGACGACGTCATAAGCTTTTTCATTTATTATTTATTTGTAAAAACGAATTAACGAAATTCGAAAATCTAAAAGTATTTTCTAAAATACAAGCATATATTCATCTCGGGAAAAAATCATCATACAATAATATGACATTTAAAAAATAATTATCAAAATTTCAATAAGAGTATGAAAATTATAAAATTAGGTATATTCTAGAGCTATTTCATTTTTTTGGAGTCGTAGGTGAAATTTGTTACTTTAGCCAATCACAGTTAATACGAAAAATTTTTTTTTATTAAATTATTTCTTAAAAAAAGCACATTAACTTATAAGTTCTAGAAAATTTTATTTATAGGTGAAAAATTAAAACAATTTTTTGTATATTTTGCATATTGGCCGGATCTGTGACAATATTAAGTAAAAACACATATTACTTTTATACGTCGTGCTCCTGCGAGACAAACATAATGTATAACACGTGAAGAAAATGTAGAATATTACTTTGAATGTTCATTTAACACAGCTTTGAGGCTCCTGTTGTAACTATTCCTATGAAATACGTAAACCTTATTTAATAATTTAATTGAAGCCTTTTATTAAACACACATAATTATTGCTCTCTGCCTTTGAATGAAAAAAATATCATAAAATTATAATTTATTCGATAAATTCAACACTGGTGTGTCAGAATATTCACCACGAAAAAAAATTGTTTATATTTAGATTATTTTCTTTTCATTCATAATAAATTATTTTCTTCATAATTTCATCACATATGTATAATCATACAACATTCATTCAATGAAAAGACAAAAGCTGTAAACTTAATGTCAAAAAAGACATTTATCATGAGTTAAGTTCACATACTACAAACCATATCCGCAAACACACACACACCCATACACACACGCTTACACACACATGTGAAATCATGTTTAAACTTTGTAAATATTCGTTTTTGTTGTAAAGAATTTATTTTATTTTTATTTTTTTTTTATTTTAAAAGGATGTAAAATGAGAAAATTGTACAGTGTTCTGTTTTGTATTATTTTAAATATTTCATTTAAGAAAAAAAAAATAAATACATTTAAGTTTATATTAATAGAATGTGTTTTTATTAATTTATATTGAAACACAACGCGCAGAGGAACCGCAAGCACAGTCACAAAAGTAAGTATTTTTGAAAAAGTGGCACAAGATGGGATACTTCTTGTTTACAGAATTAAACGGTATAGAGGTACAGAGGCAACTAATTGCTCCGCTCGGTTGCTATTGCTTTGAATACTCCCAAATGGATACCCTTTGGCAATGGCAATATTGCCCTCTCTTGATGGAAAGAAATAATTGCTTTCCATCGCTGAGGCAATACAATTTGACGTTTCACCTTTTCAAAATGGTTTCTACCAAATATTATATACCTTTTTCTACATTTTGAAAATAAAGATGAAAATAATACTATATTTACACTGGGTCAAATGAGGTAATTTCGTTGCAAATTTCGAAATCAAATCCGGAATTATCTCATTTTCCAAACAAGTTCTCGTTCTCAAATGAGCAAATTTCAACCAAAATTGTACGAAATGAGGTTCGAAATGAGGTAAATCCATCCATCAGCAGTCGATTCCAAAAGCTTTAAATAGCTCTTGCGGTGAAATGTGAAAATGTATTGTCTATCGGCGACGGCAATAAAGACTCATCCAATGCGGAACATTCGTTGCGGCGAAGAAACATTCCCATGTCAAAATTTATTTACATATGGTGATATATGATACCAACGCGGGGGAGAAACATATGAATTAATTTTCACTGACGAATGTTTCTTCGCCGCACCGAATGTTTCGCATTGGTTTGGGAGAGCTTTAATTGGCGATAATCTACCAAAAAATATTACCAAAAGTGTTTCTCACTCGCAAAAGCAACATTAAATCAAAATAGGTCCGATCCCTTACTTTGTGCACAGAAAATCACAAACTGTCAGATCTTGGAGAGCAACGTTAATATATTCTCAAAAATATCATAACTGTGCCAAAGTACGGGAACGCAAATTCAACCAAATTCCGTATTACCTAATGTGCTGGACAAGTAAGGCACGATGTTTGGCTTTCATTCTTTTGCTCTCAAATTGACATTTTGCTGTGCTGTGATTTTCAGTCCGAAGAAATTTCTCGGACTGAAAATCACAGGTAGGGGAAATTATTTACTCTCTCGTGAGCGTTGTTTTTTGTAAAAAAAAATCTGTCAAATTATTGAGTACGGGAACGGCTTTGGGCTGAAAATCACACAAATGCTCAGAAAATCACAGAAATTTAAAGTAAAGGAACGGACCTAATGTAAATTGCTTAGACACGACGTCATTTTGTCCATCCAAGCTTCTTCGGGCTAAAAAAAAAAAAAACACGCATAATTTATCATCCATTAAAAATCCCATCATGTAAAAAGCACGCAAGTTTTGTACAACCCGTAGGCCAGTTTGTCCCGATCTACATTGCCCGATTTTTCCAGAAATCGTAGTCCAGTTTGTCCCGATCTACATTGCCCGACTGGAAAAATCGTTCGAGTTGTCTGGTACAAACGATTTGATCCCTACCCCTCACTTTTCACTACCTTCACACCCCGACTGCACAGGCCATACAGATGTCCAACATCACAACCACAATCCAATCAACAAGCAGTGCATTTTTACTCACTGGGCAAATCATGTTATGTCGTTCATTAGCCTTTCACAACTACTTCTATCTTTTACAACAAAATTCACTTACGCATTCAAGAAAAAACAGAAAAAAACTCAGACGCACAGGAAACGTCATCTCATGGCCAAGCTTTGAACAGCCCTCTGAACAGACGTCTTTTCAAAACGTTATTTTTTTCGACATGATGCTGCATGAACATGGATTTTTTGGACTCCATGGGATTTTTTTTAGACATGTTCATAGTTCGGCCATCGTTCATGGGCCGTGGAGGCGGCCCGTCACCAACGAACAAAAGATCGGCACTGGAAAAATCGTTCAATGTAGACCGGGACTTTAGCGTATGAACTGATACTTTTATTTTTGTATTTGAATACATCCATTTCATTTGATTCGTACCCAACTTCACTCGACTTCTGCTTGCACATGTTAAAGAAACGTCAAAACTAAATTTCGTGTTCAAATTTTGTTTTCACTAATAATAATTTCTGCAACAGTTTTCTTACAAAAATAAAACAAAAATGTCTGGTAGTGATTCTGGTGATGACATGGAGGAATTGCAATCAATTCTCAATGAATATTCTGCAAAAGAAAATCCATTGAAAAAAGAAAAAAACATAGGAATTAAGACAATAGAAGAGAAACCAACTGAGTGGATTAGATCTGAGGAAGAAATCCGACTCGATAAACTTATTTTTGGTGACAAGGAAGGATTGTTGGAAAATTTAAAGAAATCTTCAAGCAAACCCGACGAAGATGCTGACCAATCACAAACTAAGAAAAGGAAACCCGCTTGGGAAGATGAAGATGATCTTCCCAATGTGAGTGATGTACGCGCAGGAAAATTTAAGCCATTGAAGGAGCGCTTAAAGTCAAGATTCGAACGTGTTGTCAGCAATCCTAAGTGGGCAGATCTTGACCAAAAAGAAGATTTAGATTCAGATGAAGAAATACTGCAAACTGTAGGATTTATATCTGAATCAAAGTCAATTACCCTCAAACCCCGCGACATCAATTGGAAGAAACTCACAAATCTAAATACAAAAGCAGAAGGTTCTATAAACAGCATTCAATTCCATCCCACCAGCACTGTGGCTATGGTAAGTGGGGAAAATTGCGTTGCTACCCTTTACTCTATTGATGGCCAGAGGAACGAAAAACTCCATAGCATTCGGTTTGGAAATTTTCCAATTTTATGTGCTAAGATCCTCCCGTGTGGTACAAAGGCCATGTTTGCCAGCAAGAAGAACCACTACTTCTCCTACGATCTTATGAAAGCGACTGAAACGCGTCATCGTATGCCTAGTCACTTGCTTAGGATATCTAACTTCGAAGTCTCGCCAGATGGAAAATATTTTGCGTGCAATGGACGCGGTGGTGAGCTACATCTCTTTGACTTGAAGTGCAAGGAATTAATTCACACATTTAAGCAGGAAGAAACCTGTCAGGCAATTAAGTTCTCCTTGGATTCTAGCAAAATCATTGTGTCATCCCAGGGATCTTCGATCAATATCTTCGACATCAAGCAACAACGTGTAATGCACACGTTCCTTGACGATGGTTGCATTAGGGGAAAGTGTATGGCTCTGAGTCCCGACGGAAGGATGTTCGCCACTGGTAGTAGCGAGGGAGCTGTCAACATTTACGAATACCAGAAAGTTCTAGCTTCAAAGGCACCCATACCCGAGAAGACAATTCTCAACCTGACTACTTCAATAACTAAACTAAACTTCAATCACACATCTGAGATTTTGGGTATGGCCTCAAATGTTGTTCGTGGAGCGGTGAAACTTGTGCATTTCCCAACCGGGACGGTGTTTGCCAACTTCCCCGGATTTAATACATCTTTGAGTGCTGTAAAAGAAATTGAGTTCTCTCCATCGAGTGGATATATGGCGCTTGGCGTAGAGAAAGAAGCAATTCTCTGTAGGCTAAAGCATTTTAACAACTATTAATAGGTCTATAGTTATTAGCTTTTTTTTAAAGTTTATTTTATTATTATCTCGGCCGATGATGCACGTACCTGCTTCCTTGCATTAGAAGAGTTGAGGTTTTATCGTGAATAAGACAATTAATTAAAAAGTTTACGACGTCGGAATATTTGGTTTCCGTTAAAATGTAAACAGTTTGTAATTTAACTCTTTTTTTTTTGGTTTCAATAAAAAAAGTCTATTGTATAATTTAACTGTTTTTTTTTTTAATGTGTTTTTTTTTATAAAATATGGGTTCATCTACTCAGGAAAACTTAAACTCGAATTTTTCGTTTTTAGTTAATACATGATGTCCCAACGTCACCGGCTGAGACGAAAACCATTAGATCCTGAGCTGATTTTATGTGGCAAACCTTTGAGGTAATTTTATCGTCTTCGCTTACTTATACGGGCTGTCCCCACCCAACGCAAAAGCCGCACATTCGCCGACGCGGCGGTAGCTTTTGTTGTTATTTAGCAAAGTTTATTTCTCATTTTTTTATCATTGCGAATGATTCGCCCTGTATATTGGATGTTCCGCCTTGACAGTTTTTGTGATTTTTGGTCTCATTTTAAAGCGAGATTTTCAGCCTTAAGCGTTAACTACATAGGCCTACCTTTGTACAAAAGTGAGAAATAAATATCTATTCTGAAGACACCCGCTTGCAAAAAAAAAACAATGGAAAATCGGGCATGGTGGTTTAATTTATATATCAGAACAATTTTCGTATTTAAAGCCTTAACTACATAGACCTATTGCTTATCTGCGACCACCATGCACAATTTTCCATTGTTTTTTCTTTGCAAGCAGGTGTCATCAGAATAGGTATTTATTACTCACTTTTGTACTTTTGTACAAAAGTAGGCCTATGTAGTTAAGCCTTAAGTATCAGTTAAGCCTAATCTCGGTCGGTGAAAACGTAGTAAAGTATCATTTTTTTTATTATGAAAGCCCAATTTGTCGAAAAGGATGGATTTTACGGATTTCAAATTATATATGATATTAGGCTGATGATATTAGAAAACGCTCATCGTTGCTTCAGAAAGAATTTTGCACCACTGATATAACAATAGGCGTGTTTTTTTGTGCCCTCCATGTTAGCTTAAGAAATAATGGCACAAAAAAACGCTCATCGTTGCTTCAGAAAAGAATTTGGCACCACTGATATAACAATTACGCCATTTACATGAGTTCTTATGTCGAATTCCTTACAACCATTTGAAGTCGATTGTGCGCGTAATCAAGTAAAAAAATTACAATCCAAAATTAATCCACACACAGCAGCGAGGATCTATTCTGAATATTTCACTAGGGGACGAAGAAGAATAATTTTGCAACGTGTTTTCCTCGCGAATTGTATGTTATTTTAATGAGATTTTTTGTTTCAAGAAGATACGCACAATTATCTTTACTTTTTTTCATCATTCACTAAAATATTAAACAATTAAGAACACTTAAACATTTGTTTTCTTTCTTAACTCCGTCACAAAATTGTAATGAGAACATTTAATTCCATCTTGATGCATGAGAAATGTCAAATCTTGATAGTGTGTGTGCGATTGGATGTGAAATCTAGCTAAAATCGCAAGATTTGTTTGACAGCATTAAAATCGATTTTGTTTAGAAAAAATTCGATTTGTTCAGAAAAATTCGAATTTTTTTGGTTAAAAGGAATTCGACATTAGAAGAAGAAATAGAGGAAGAGGTATTTGTCACATATACAGTGTACGTGAGTGAAGCAATTTTTGAGAACCAGAAGTGTCAAATCGTTAGCGTGTGATTAGAAAAAACAAAGAAAAAAAAATTGGTACAAGTCAAAACCCAAATTAATATAACAATTACTTTGAAAAAACAAATAATTTAAAGTGCATTAGATAGACATTGTGGTGATTTTCTTATAAATTCAAAAAAAAAACATGAATTGCATTGTTCAGGGGTGTGGAAATCAACAAAAAAAAAAGGTGGATAAAAGTTTTTCCTTTCACAGGTGAGTTTTATTATATTTTTTTCTCAAAAAAAGTGCTGTAATGTTTTTGTCTTTAGATTGATGAACTATTAACAATATATTTAGAATGGGTTACACTTTAAATTAAGTCAAGAATATTATAATTTAGTTGAAAATGTGCACATAATTTTTTTGTTAGAATTTAAGAACCAGAAATGTCAAACTGAAATTCTCGTTAAGAGATGTGCATGAGATTATATTGGAGGTTGAAAGGCGCAACTATCTGTTAAGCGCCCTTCTTATGAGAAAATTATTTTTTGTTATTAAATCAATTTTTTTCGATTTAAGTTAGTAATAAAATATGTTAATTTGTCTTTTCAGTAAGGTGTCTATCAGTTCATATTTGGTTGTTCATGGTTCATGTTTAAAGTTTAATCCATTATAAATAATATGTTCTTCGATAGTTAATTAATCTACATAAATACAAACAGTTAACATCACTTGCTTTGAGAAAAATATAATAAAACTCACTTCTGAGAGGAAATGCTCTTACCGCACTTACTGTTTTTTTGTTGATTGCTAAATAACTACAGTGTCTATTTTATTCACTTGAAAAGGTTTGTCCTTTCAAAGTTTTTTTTTATATATGTGTCTTAATTTGTAACACTTTTTTATTGTTCTTTTTTAAAATCACACTAGCGATTTAACATTTCAGATTGACAAATTGCTTCACGCACGTACTCTTTCTTTTTTTTTAGAACATTCCACTAAAACAACTTTGGAAAATAACAAAAATGACTATTCTCACCTCACACCATTTTAAAAACTGCTTCACTTTTTTCCAACAAGGGCAGTTCCTCTATTTCTTCTTCTAAGCATGAGGTATTCGAGCGAGCTTCAAGCTCGCTTGGCCCCTTTGTATACCTGCGTTGACTTGAAATGAGCTTCAACCGACTCGATTCCACTTCAGGAGCGGAGTCGAGTCGAGATTGTTGATAAAAAAACCTGGGTCGAAGAGTCGGTCTTGAGGATGTGTTCACCACAGTGTTTTTGCACATGAGCGAGTAAAATTATTTAATTGTTTTGATAGTTAGTGAAGTATGTAATAAAATTCATTAAATTTGAACTGTTTTTGTGTAAAATAAATATATTGTTGCCATTCCATTAAATGTAATCTCAACATCATATCAACTCAACTTCAAATGGGGCTCTCAACTCGTGTGACGAAACACCTGGGTCGAAAATCCGACCCTAATCCAACTCGAACTCTCGATTCTGTTTGTAAATGGGGTAAATTACATTGGCCGCGATCAAAAACCTATGTAGAGCACTGATCTCTACACTGGATAGTGGATTCCATATATAGGGGTTTTTCTTTTTTAGCTCAGAAAAGAGTTCTGAACAGAGTCCGAGCATATCGAGCATGCTCTGAACATCCTCATAGAGCGCGCTCTGAACAAGCTCAGAACACGTGCAGAACGAAAAAAGAAACACAAATTTGAAGCTCTGAACGTTCAGAGGTAAAAAAGAAAAACAATTTTTTGTTTGACAGTTCAGGCTCTGCTCTGAACTAAAAATGAAAAACGCCTTATGTATAACATTTTTTTTTTACTCCATTTGAAGATGACAGTTAGTCGACTCAATGTACCCTTCAAAATCTATAAAAAAAAACAAGAAAAAAAAATGCAATTTGACACAAACAGTATTTGAACAAATAATAGTGAAGTGAAATTTTGTAGTTTTGTGGAAATTTTACAAAAAGGAAAAATATTTGTATTCAAAAATTGATTGTTTTATTATTTTGTTTTAAAATAATACATAGTGCTTATTACCGCAGCAAATCATTTGAACAAACCTGAAAACTGAAGTAAGATTAATTGTGATTTATATATTTAGAATTTAATATCTAAAACTTTGTTATACTACGTTTTCATTGGAACCGAAATGAGGTAATTTGGAAATAAGCTCATTTGGAACGTCATTTCCTATACAAATTTGACGTTCCAAATGAGGTAATTTCAAAATTACCTCATTTCGGCTCCAATGAAAACGTAGTATTACTTTGTTATTTTTGTATTTTCATTTGTAGTTTTTAGAGCAATTGTTTATGGGTGTTTTTATTTTCAAATCAAGCTTAAATGTAAAGATTTTTAACATGAAAATACCATACAATTTCCTTGAATGAATTGCAGCTTGCTACATACAGCTTGCTACATACATCTTTCTACATAAGTCTATAAATATTTTCATGTCTATTATTTACCAAAGATTGAATTTACTATTTTTAGCAATTCAAAAATGGGAAGAATTTGCAAAGTTTGCAAAAATAAAGATGGGACCGACGGAGGATCACTTCATGGGTGAGTAACATTTTAACTTTTAAACCCCCGTATTCTTATTCTGTTCAATGAAATCTTCCATTTACCATTTCAAAATAAACTCCTCGATGACTGCAACAGCATGGTCGAACGCAATTGCAACGATATCGAGGACAAGGTGTCTGTCATTTCAGAATTGGAATCCATCCTCACCTTTTATTTCAAGAACAGAAATCTCCCATATGAGTGTGTCAACGGATGTATCGAGTTGCTGTTACCTCTGCTTTCGTTGAAACTGAAATAATCCGACACCTACAATCTCTTCGAAGCCATCATAGACACCTACATTCCGAAGGGATGCATCGCCAAGGGCAATATTGTTCACGTTTTCCGTCTGTTCAGTCAATACGACTTAATATGTTATACACAAAGAGCATATGGCTGACTGCTGGAGGACCAAGAGCCGCAGAAGTGTAGTGTCTGTTTGAAAAATTCCACTACCCAAATGAACTCCGCCCACAAAGTCAGACGCAATGTCCCCGAATCAGTCAACAAGTGATAAGTTTTCGACGGCCAAATGAAGTCGGACGTAGTTAAAGAGAAACTTGTAGACATACCTATTTGCAAATTCGAATGCAGCAACAGCTCCAAATAATATTGCCCAGCATCAAGTCCCTGACTAACATGTTTCACCGAGTGAGAAGAATGGCGAGCGCTACAGAAATGTCCTATTTGGTGGAAGCTAATTTAAGGTGATTTTGTTTACATTTCGTTTGTAGCGTTGTTTTAATGATGACATTTTTTAGGGCAAAACAAGAAATCCAATTGGAGTGCAGCACTACTATTCATTATTTATAGGAAAAAGTTTGTTGGAAGACCATGTGCCTTTGATTATCTTGAATCAGTTGGAATATCTATCAAGCAGTAAATAATGGGAAGGAAACGATGATGAGAAACCATGAACATAGTTTTTATGCACATTAATATTATTAATTATACTAGATGTGGAAAGCACTTATAAATACACTAATATGCTTAATTTACATAAATTATACACATTTAAGCTAAACTTGCGTTTTAATTTAACTTCCTCAAACTTGTATTGAATCTGGCCTCTTTCTTGAGAGAATAATTTATTTATTTCGTTTGATTTTCTGCCAATTAATTACTTGAATTAATTACAAGAATTTCGAGAGAAAATCATACGAAATTCTTGTAAGTAATACATACAAACCACTGTCATTTCAAAACTACGTGCTTCATTGGGATGATTGAAACCATTCTGAGTTCTAATTTATGTTTTCTAGCTAATGCCGGAAACCATTTTTAATTCAAAAAATTATTTCAAAAAAATTACATCTAAAAAACGTGTCATTATTTTTTTTTGAAATTTAAAAAAAATGAAGAAAATACTTTTACATCGGAATTTATTGAAATCATTCCTTAAACTGAAAATTGTTGTAAAAAACAATTAGGTGACATAAATTGAAACTCACCACCATCTCAATAATCCAAATGAAGCACGTATTTTTGAAATGAAGGTGGTTTGTATGTAACACAAGAATTTAGCTCGAAATTCTTTTAAGTGAAAAAAGTAATAACCTAATTGGTTACAATATTTTTTGGATAAATAACGCAGTTAGGACCAAAAACACTTGAATTGAGTGAGGTTTTCTCTGATAGTTTAGCATTATCACAATCAGCGATGTCTCGTTTGTGTTAAATTGACTACAGCCGTTGGGGAGATAAGTGAAAAGGTATTGTTGTCTTTGAAGAGTGTTGTCCATACTGAAGGAAGCTGGAAATATATTTCATATATTATAAATAAAATATAACGAAAAAAGTAATTACTTGACGTCCTAGTTTGTCAATCACTGATCTCAATAAATTCACATGTACCACAATTTGATGCTTTGCATCCTTCACACGCTCCACAGCGTTTGACTCTTCGGCTACTCTTTCTTTAACTTTTTTCCTAACTGTGGAAGTGGTTATTGCACCAACTGGAACCAGTTTTTTCTCAACTGGAACTACTCGAAAAACTGTCTGTAAGCTGAGATCTTCTTCTTTGCACTTACGGCAATAATAGTGCTTGATTGATATGCTTTGATTCTTAAGCCTGCCCATCCTTCTTCATTATTGTAGCAATTTTGCTTTTACGTTCTGCTAAGTCGAACTCGCGAGCAATTTCTTCTTTCTGTAATGAGATAATTATTATTTTACATTTTCACTAAAATTTAATAAAAGCTTACCGATTTTTTACATTTCTTTTCTATCATTTTACAAATTTCACAATTATTTTATTTATAACAAAAAAAAATCTGTCCAAAACCATAGATAAACTACTTAGAGATTAGTGGGTCACTTGACAAAAAAGAAATGTTATACTGTTATACGGTTATACAAACGAGTGTACCAGAGTGCACCGTATAACAATCTTCAAATGGAGTCAAATATTTTCTATGGATACGCTATCCAGTTTTATATAGAGATCAGTGATGTAGAGCTATCCGGATAGGTTCGTGTTGTTGTAATTCCGTGTGATAGCTATCCATATGCTATCCGAAAAATTTTGGTAAACGTTTGTATACCAAGCGAAATGTCAAAAAGCGCTGACTGCAAAATTGAGATTTGTTTGCCGTTGTCGAGTTGTGTTTTTGATTTTTTCAGAAAAATAATTGAAATAATATAATATAATAAAATACAAATTACTGTATTACAGCGAAGAATTTTGCCAAAAAATACTTTCAGAGGTAACCTATCTGGTTTTGGTTGTTCAGAAACCTATATGGATACGAAACTATCTTAGATAGGCTATCGCATCGATTCTTGATCGCGGCCATTTCCTGACATTTTGGCTGTCAACTGTTTGTCGACAAAAAAAAATTAAACAAAATATCGTTAAAATTCTGATAAATTAAAAGAAACGTCTCCTCCCTGGAACAGAGGTCTTTCTTTTATTTATTGGTTTATTTATTTTAAATTAATAATTATATTTCAACAAATAAAAATGTTTGGTTTTCACCTTTTTTTCTGTCATATTTTTTACGATCAGTTGAACCGTGCTTCAAGATCCATTTGCCAAATTAATGAATTTTTGGATGAATTTTTGCCATTTGTTGAGAATTCACCGAAAAAGCGTAGAAAATAGTGTATGGAAGCACTTTTTTTATTTTAGCTTAATTCTTAAGCAGCGATGTTAATCACCGCGAACTAAGCATATTTGTTGTTGTATTTTACATGGAAATTTTTTTAGGCAAACATAGAGGGCACTAAAAAACACGCCTATTCACAACAAAGAAAAATTGGCATTGGAAAATTTTAAATTCGGACTTGTATAAGCACGCACTTATGGACAGTTCACGAACTGACCTACTTAAAGTTGAAGATCTCAATAACGTGAACACCACTATTGTGTTTCATGGATTTTGGCTTCACTGATTACTGACAGCTCTCAAAAAAAAACTTCATTTTGTTTATCTGCAAATGCAAAATAAAATACAACACAAATAGGTATTTGTTTATGTTTTTTATTTTACAATGGAGGAGCAGTTAATTGAATTTGTCAAAAGACATAATTGTTTATATGATAAATCAAATCCCCACTACAAAGTTAAGTCTACAAGAGACAAAAAATTCGAAGAACTTTCACGGAAAATAAATATTCCAGGTAAACTAAACTGAAAAGTGAGGAGGGGTAGGGCAGGTTCACCCACATAACACACGAAGCATGTTGATCTACTGCCGTCCTTAGTAAAAAGGGCACATCTCCATTTTTGTAGTTTTGAGAAAAATGCGTTTTTCTGGTTTTGGTTTCTTTGAAAACCATACGAAAATGGACTAATGCCCATTTTTAAACGTGATTTGGAGTTGGAAATATGATTTTTTTTTTCATACAAAAATGAGACGGTTTAACGATTCCAAATATGCCTCAAACTCAATTTTTGATTTTTGGAGCTTAGGCCCTTTTTACTTAGGACGGTAGAATAGTTCTCCTTGCATTCATGCTATTCTCAACTGTTGTTGTGATCCCCACATACAGTTGCATCCAACCTTTCCTATTCCTGTTAGATCCCAGATGCAATCATTTGTCGGAATGGGCCTACTGGGACAGTCATATTCAAATAAAGATTTATCAAGTTTTTTTTTTTTTCAGCAAAAAAATTAAAGGCCAGATGGAGGACTCTACGAGATACATTTCTCAAAGAATTAAAGATAGAAAATGTCGAATGTGTTTCTAGTACAAAAAAACAATGGAAATGGATGGAGCACCTTATGTTTCTCAAAAATTCCAATGAAAGGTTTGTACAAAGATAAGTAAAGGAATATAAATATGATTAGAATCCATAACATTATTCACCCCAATGCTATCAAGATTTCCCTATCAAAGAAAACGAGAACATAGATTTGCTTACATCGGAGAAGACACTTCCACCAATGATGTTACTTCAATGGGTGAAGACGCTAGCGAAACAAAATACCTATCCCAAACAAGCGAATTTGATGCCGATGAACTAACATCAACATTCCCAACACTAGAAAGTGGTATAAAACCAAAGTTTGAAGAATTAATTACTGATGATTCTAGAAATGAGATTTTCATAACACCAACAAATAATGTTTTTGCGCAAAGTGACTGCACCAAAACAATCACAAAATCTGCAGTTCAATTATTTTTTGCTGGCCTAGCAAAACAAACGGAAGATGCTAATATAACTCCAAAAGAATTTGCGAAGCTGCAATTGAAACTGTTACAAGTGTTCAATAAAGAAGTTTATAACATATAAATACAAACACAAAAACAAAAACTAGAAAAATTAATACTGATCTCCTAAAAGTAAAATTGTTTTGATATAAATTTAAGAAGACTCATCAGATCTAAATCTAACCTGATGGCTCTGAAAAAGATTTTTTTTTTTTTTAAAGAAAATGTCCTCAGATCTTTTTTATTATTTTATTTATCGATCCATTTTAGTTAAGACACTCATCAGTAACCACTCCGGTCCTGCTGTATGGTGCAGGGGCATGGATCCTGTTAGCGGCGGATGAGTATGCCTTAGGAATATTTGAGGGAAAAATTCTTCGGGTAATCTGCGTACCGTATGCTTAAACGGGGAATGGAAGAGAATATACAACAACGAACTGTATAACTACATCAAGTAACAGCAGCGACCAAAAGTAAACATGCAACGACTGAGGTTGGGTCTTGCAGAGCGGATGGACACCAATGCTCCGGCCTGAAAAGTCTTTGAATATATTCCAGAGGGACGGCGCAGGAAACGAAGACCGTGAAACCAACTTAGCTTGCGAAACTGGAAACAGCTAGGTAGGGACAGAGAAGGCTTGTTGGTTGAGGCTCTGGTCCACGCCCGACTGTAGTGCCACAAGTAAGTTCTTAGTTTGCCACAAAATCTAATATGTACATTGCTTAAGCCCTTAACATGTAGATATTCAGTTATTTAGTAACAAGATTTAAAATTGTTAGGTCGTTGTTAGCACCTATTCCTTAATTTGGCCGAACGTTATTAGCATCTCTCAACCACAACCGGTCGTATTTTTTTATAACCTCATTTTATTGGTACTTTTCCAAGGAAATACTTGGGTCCTCGTACCTGTCACGTCATTCACTACTACACGCCATCGTGTACGGTTACTGTATATGTACCTCAGCTCACTCCATCTCTTCCCCAGTTTAGCTTATTCCTCTTCGTCCAAAAGCCTTGATAATAGCAATCAATTTATCTGATATGACCCTCCTGCCAAAGCAAGCCAGATACATAAATACTCTATTGACACTGTCGAACGCCTTTTCGAAGTCAAGTGTTGATCCATATTCAACGCACTGTTCGATGATGGTCTGCAAGGTCCACACAGGAAGATCCAGTGCGGAAACCTCCTTGTTCGGCGTCCAGGGAAATATGCATCTGTATTCATTCCTTAAAAAAGGAATGATAATTATTCTTGATGCCAATTTTGGACTTAGCATCAAGCATTAATAGAAAAAAAAAATTCAAAATTGCATTATTTGCCGTTGATGTATAAATTTGTCTTTAACTTAATCTATATTTAGAACATGAACGTACGCGTCTGTCAATGTATAATATTTTAAAGTTAAATCTACAAATAAAACAAATCACATTGGCTAAAAACCTCATGGTGTTTTGTTGTCTTATAATTTTATCTAAGTACAATAGATGGGACACGATCTACCATTGTGATTGTGAATGTGCGTAGTACGTGGTGACGAAATATTCCATTCGTACCAGACTTTTTGCTTCGAAACACATCGCCAAAAGTTAATATCTATAACTTCACCAGCTTTGAGATCTATTGGTTCCTAGAAATAAATTAAAAACAAAAAAAATCAAATCATGTATATCTTGGATTTCGATTGTAACTTACTGAAAATGGGAAATACATGGGAAACCAGGAAAGCATTCCAGGGGTATGGGTTGAAGGGTTTATACTTAAAAGTATATCTTTATATAGGACTGTGTCAAAATATCCAGCAATACCATTGAGAACACAGTCCTGAGTCACATCGAAACTAAGCAACTTATAACGAGTATTATCAATTATTTCATCTCGATTCGGATGATTGAATTCAAAGAGTGCTTGTGGATAACCAATATGGTAAACATTCTTCAATAGAACAACAAAACCACTCTCCGAATGATTATTGTATGTGGCTAGCATATCACGAGCAAATGTTTTATGGTTATTTATGGAACGCACTGAGTTGTAGAGTTTTGAAGACATTAAGGGATTTATGTAGGATGTTGATTTACATGGTATACTAATGCCATTGTCCTTGAGTAAAGTTTGTGCACAATCTAGACATTCGGGGGAGAGTTCATTATCGCCGAACGAGCCAAGCAGTTCGGAGACAAGAATATCTCCTTTCTCAGGTGGGTTGAATTCACGCATATCCTTGGAAAATATTTGAATATCTAGAAGAACACAATAATGAAATAGTTTTTTTTTTTTAAATAGAAAAAATGATAATACTTTTGCCACTCCATAACTTTCTTGTAATAGCCGTTAGTGTTCTTACAGCATTAGGATTCTTTTCAATTATATAAATACGAATTTTTCGTTTTGTATTTTCACCGGCATTTAGAGCGGACCGAACTAAGGGACCTCTACCAGCTCCAAGGACCATTATAGTTGTCTTAAGATAATAAAGAATTTGTATTTAATACTAATAAGAGCAGAGAAAAAGTGTAATTTTAAGACTCACTATTGTTTTGTCAATTTCCTCTTCGGGAACTCTGTCAATTAGAGCAGCTTCTATGGCATCTTGGTAAAGTTTGTACTTCACAGGATCTTTTTCGAATGATTCATAGGTGTAGCAATCCAAATTGTCATATAAAGGTTGAAGGGGGATCTCCAGCACATCTTCAAAACTAAACAAAAATAAAACATTAATTATAAGTGCTTTTACTTTGTCCAATTTTGTTTGAGTAGTTAATATAATGCCGTCTTTTAAAATAAATCTACTTAACTAGAGCTGCTACATGACACATTATGTGGTACTCCGTTTCCTAAGCTGGTTGAGTTTTTTTTTTAATT
This sequence comes from Melangyna quadrimaculata, assembly GCA_949320155.1. NCBI lineage: Eukaryota > Metazoa > Arthropoda > Insecta > Diptera > Syrphidae > Melangyna > Melangyna quadrimaculata. Next base: position 16,476,580 of record OX439485.1, read on the forward strand.
TAAAATACACAGAATTTAAGAATTAGTAGTAGCCCGTAGCGTTATGGTTAGTGCGTTCGACTGTCACCCTGGAGGTCTGGGATCGCTACCCAGCCTCGTCCACTTAAAAACAAAAAAAAAATTTCAGGGCTACTGCCTCTTGCGAGGAATTGACAAATCCTCCAAGAGTATCACTTGTCACGAATAAGTGCTTCTCGTCTAGCCGTTCGGATTCGGCATAAAATTGTAGGTCCCTTCCATTCCTGTCGAAAGGCGCACACAGGAATGGTTGCGAGTTGTTAGTCACTAGACCCTGGTTCTTCATGAGCCGTTGTGCCACCCGATTTATTTTTGTTTGAATTCAAGAATTATAAATTATTTAAAAAAACAGCTCTTTTTTAAGATATATCTCGAGGAATGAAGCCGACGAAAAATAAAGCACATTTCGCTTTTCAAAAAATCGAACAATAGGTCCTAACGCGGTACCGATCCACGATCACACTGTAAACTATTGTCACCGACCCAATTGATTTAAGAAACGGTTCATCATAAGGACAATTCTAAGACCAATAAATGCCGTCGATAACGAGCGTTTGGAAAACTTCCAGAAGAACGAGAAATCACAAAACCTTTTTCTCAATTAGTCAATTTGATCTGAGAATAAGGAAGAAATTTAAGCGCAAACATCTTACAATCAGTCAAAAACAAGGATGGCGTAAACAATGTATGAATATTTTGTGAGGGCGAAGACGTCGCCTAAAGGCATTCTGGAGCGATGGGGAGTAAACGAATTAAGAAACGATCAGCTCACAAAAAAACAACTATCAAGCATAGAAGGGGCACAAAAGTCGGACGCTGAATGAATACACTTGAAAAAGTGATACCCAGCTCGAATTGATTTTGAAAATTGCGTCTGGCATTTATTATTTTGCTTTTTTCGAATTATTCATTTTTCTTAGAAATAATAAGTAGGTACCAATTTTTTTTTTCTGACTCAAATATAACATTCTTTTATGCGAAAGCGCGTCCAACAGGCAACTAGTTTATAAGCACTTGTATATATATCATTTAGGTATAATTAAACACAGAATTCCGATTCGTCATCAACATCCAAACTGACGTAGAAATTATTTGCAGCAAATTAATTCTAATAATAGTTAGTCCCTTAGGAATACAACAAACTTAAAAAAAAAACCTTTTCTACTTACTTTTGTAATTCATATTTGTCAACGTGGGATTCCCTCAAGTTGTTAAGATACTCAGCGTATTGTTTGAGACTATTGTCATTCTGATCTGCGCTTACAATGAAATTCACATAGCCTTTAAGAAACAAGGCAATAAGCTCCTGCCAAGCTTTCGGAAGAACCGGAAAATTATGTCGATTTCTTATGAACAATGAAGATGGAATGATTAAGGCTTCAAGTGGTTCACCTAACCAGCGCCGAACACATTCTTTTGATGGTCTATCTTCGCCCAGTTCAAGAACTATACGAATTTTTGGATTGAAATCGGCCGCCCAACGAAATCTATTCCACCACTTCCAAGTGTCTTCATTTTGATAATTGGCAATGACATCATCTGAAATATCAGAACGCCACACAGCTGAAGCTATCTTAGTTGCCACCAATGGAATTTGTACTAGGATAAGACCTGAAAAGACCCATTACCACTTTAGAAAAACAAAAAATATATATCACAACACAAACGCTTACCTTTGATTTGTCTGCTTACAATGCGAGCTAGATTCACATTATTATCAGACTTTAAACGTAGCATGGTGTAACCTCCATAGTGAAGATGTTCTGTCCATGATAAATCTTTTTTCAGAATTTCCTCACTATTTTGACGAACTTTGGGGTTCTTTGAATCACAGTCAATTGTGTCCGAGAGTAAAGTTATAACTTTGCCATTCCATGCATCGGCACCAAGTACAAGATCTGAGTATGAGCAATCAATATGTGTGGATTTAAGTGGTTCATGTTGAAATTCGACCGGAACTTCGGTGCAGTTAATTGGGGCGGCAATTGCTGTAAAACTATTTGCTTGAGCTTTTTCTAAAAATTTTGGCAAATTATCAGAATTATTGTGCATTAAACAGAGGTAAGGCATTTTGCTTTGCCAAATTTTATATCGAAATTCTTTTGGGGAAAAGGGTTTGTGCAATAAAAATTCACTCGCGAGGCGCCAGAACTTGCTCTAACCATCAAAAAGTAGTTTTGTTGATATGTCGGACTTTCGCCGGCATTTTGGCAATTGTCATGTGCCCGGTTATCGATAGCTCAAATTTTTACAAATGGACTAGTCCAGTGAATGACAAATTAAATATAGTTTTAATTCTGTTCCACACTGGGACATTTTTTTCGAATGGATGAAACGACAACAAAAAGTTGGCAAGAACATGTTGAAATAATTCTGAAATTCTAATGGAGGGTGATTAACAGCCCTATTCTGCCGTTGTGAGGCTAACAGGTCACAATATTTTGTGAGTTTGTTTTCTTATATGGCGGTCACAATTTCGTTTTCTATGGAAACCTCACAAGAACAACGTGAGTGGTGATCTGCCAGGGAGCAGATCATAATTTTTAAGTTTTTATGAGGCGAGTTCACCACGAGTTGTGAGGTTATTGTGACTTGTGAGGCATCAGTGAGGTTACCAGAATAAGGCTATAAGGTAGAAAAATTGCTCAGCCCAGGAGGCTCTATTGGAAATGCCAACGAAACCTAAATTGGTTTGCATGTGGCGATAAACTAAATCGATGTGTCGTCACCATGTTGAATGGTTGAATATGTGGTCAAGTCAAAATCCAAATTACAATCCCGATAACTACCTGCATGGACATGGATTTTTCCGACTACATTGAATTTTTTCTTTACATGTTTATAATCCTTCCATCATTCATGGCAAGTGAAGGCGGCATATCAACAGCAAAACTTCGTTGTTGACCAAAATATTTTGTTTGTACTTTTTGCAAAAAGTAGGTAAATGTAGTTGAGCCTATTAAACTGACAAATCGAGCATGTAAAAGATACATAAAAGTAAATATAGATAAAGATGTCAATTACAAAACTTACAAATATCCGTCCGCAGTTCATTGCTTTTTTTCCTATCTACTCATTAAAAAAAAGTAAAAACAAAAGGCTGCACTGTGCATCACTGTGGATTGTGTAACATGCCACCTCCATCAGCAAACAAGGATTGCAGGATTATGATTATGTCTAGATAAAATCTAATGGAGTCGAAAAAATTCATGTCCACGGAGTGACATATCCATACAAATCATATTCCGGATTGAAGTGTAGTTTTGATTTTGGACATCGTTCATGGTCATTGGAGACCGCATGTAATCAACATGGTAAACAGAGATTAGTTTACTCGTGTGAACCATACTGGTGGATTTACATGTATCTTCATCTGCAAAATGCAGAAAAGTAGAGCAGGACAGATGTATACAAAAAATCCGAGCGAGTGAAAGAGAACAATTAAGAATGTGAACATGTTCGTCTTCATTTCAGCATTATGGCACTTTCCTATAATGCAGAATCGAAGTTTTTCTGCATTTTGATCTTTTCTCTCTATCAAACAAATATACATTTTGTATTTGGCATCCCTCTTTTTGTGCAGAAACCAAATGCATATACATGTAAATCCACCAACATCGACAATATTCAAATCGATAACATTTCAATTTTACGTAGATAATGGCAGCACTTTTTTATTTGTAAACGTCAAAATTCATTTAGACACAGCTAAAAGCTAGGGGCTAAAATTAAAGTCAAAAATCAAAATCAAAATTTATCGAGCATCGAGGTCCACCCGCAGTAGACCAAACATAATTACAATTTTATTTAATTTTAAATCATAAAAGTCTAAATTTAAATATAAAAATGAATTTCGGATCGCAACCAACAACTACCACACCAAGCTTGTCATTCAATCTTCCAACACAAACATCTCAGCCTTCACTAACTTTCGGTACATCCGGTGGAGGTGATGCTGGAGGTATAAAACCAACTCTTAGTCTTCCGGCAACTACTATTGGCGGTAATTTCTTTAGTACACCAGCAACAAATGCACCCGCAACTAGTGCACCAGCTCCGACACTTAATTTTGGCTCCACGGCACCATCTGTGGCACAAACATCTTCCCTACCAACATCAGCAGCCCCAGCTTTAAATTTACTTCCCAAAACTACATCAACTGGTCTAACAAATTTATCGACCGCCACAAAGACAACTGATTCTAGTGCAGCACAACAATCGTCGACACAAATCACTTACAATCAACTCGAAGAACACATCAATAAATGGACGCTGGAACTGGAGGAACAAGAGAAGATATTCACCGATCAGGCAACACAAATTAATGCCTGGGATAAGATACTAATAAGTAACAACCAAAAGATCCTCGAACTAAACGATGCTGTGCAAAAGGTGAAAAGTGACCAACAGACTCTGGAGCAGGAACTAGAATTCATTGCAACTCAACACACCGAACTGGAAGAGAGCATTGTCCCACTGCAAAAGGAATTCATGAAGATTCCTCAAGTCGATGTGGAACGTTCGCAGACTTATTTGTTGGTCGAAAATTTAGATACACAGTTAAAACAAATGTCTGAGGATCTAAAGGAGATCATCGATAATCTGAATGAGTCTAACAAGGGTCAGGACAGCACAGATCCCATCATTCAGATTGGAAAGATTCTGAATGCCCATATGAGCTCATTGCAGTGGATTGAGTCATCCTCGGGAGCTATATCCAATAAACTGGAGGACATAACTAAGATGCACGAGTCATTCAAGAGGGACTCGGAGAGATCGTTTAGGTCTGCTTACTACAATTGATTTGTTTTTTCTTTATGATTTTGTGTTACATTGCTAATTATTCAAATAAATAGTACAATAATAAAATAGTTTTTAAAATTTAAACAAAATATTTCCGAAAATTGTTTTTTTTTTTTGGTAAGGAATTGGTGGCATAGGTTTTGGGTTGGTGCACCTGAACTTATGTTTTTTTAATTCGGCATTTAGAATTCATTTGAGTGCCAGCCTCTCACAATGACATGAACTGTTACTCTATTCTATACAAAACAAAGAAATAACACCTTTATTATTTTACTTCAAAAGGCATTTATTGTTGCATTAAAAAGCGGCGTTTGAATTTCTGCCGGCAAAATAAAGTATATTTGTGTTAACAGTTATACTCGACTCAACCGAATATTTTGAATTTGAATTCAATTGCTCTAGTGGATCAGAGTTTTGAGATATGACCTTTAAAGATAAAAAAACTTGCTGTTTTTGACCCAAAATAGTTAATATAAAAAAATCAGTTGATAGTCTGATACTCGGAGGATGGGCCTCAACCAGAATCTTGAAAAGAAAAATTGAAATATTTTACTCCTATGAAATTTTATCTGCTGTCGTTAATCATTCCCGGAATAAAATTCCAATGAACAAAAATTCAATTAAACTACACTTATGCTCCCCAAAAAATGATTGCCAATAAATTCATAGGTAAGCTTTCAAGAATCATTCATTCAAGTTCCTATTTTTTGAAAGCGGAAAAAATTCCCCAGAATTTTGTATTTAAGATAACCAATCGTATAGATTACCCATAGGATTGGATTGGTATATACCAATAACTTTAAAAATTAAGTGGGAAATTTGAAAGCGAAGATTGCTCTCAGAACTCGTTACAAAGTTTGTTGAGAAAAAAATACCCTTAATTTTAGTTAAAAGCATGTAGGTTGATCCAAAATAATAGGACAATCATACCGGAAGGGGGGTCTATATACCCTTGTTAATATGGGAGGGGCAATTATCTAAAAAAAAAAATGGCTTAAGGTAGAAACAACACTATTGAAAAACAATGGTTAACATCCACAATATTCTCCTAAAGCTTATCTTAAGCCCAGAAACCTATTCTTGAATTAATTTTTTAAATAAAGTTATTTTAATCGATAGTTTTTGAGAATTAAATTTTCAAACTTAAAATATTGAAAAGGAAATTTGCTCCAAAGATCCTATTTCTACTAAGTAAATAGTAGAATATTCTTTTTCAGAATGTTGAGTTTGGAAATTAATTTCTCAAAAACTGTCGATTAAAACAACTTTATTTAAAAAGAAAATTCAAGAATGGATTTCTGGGTTTCAGATAAGCTATAGGAGAATATTGTAGGTGTAACCATTGTACTGGTCTCGTCCATCCGGACTTGACTTGACAAACAAATAAGCGCGAGTGTTGAACAAGAGACAAAAATAGCAAAACTATAAATACTCTGTCGGAAATGCTTGGCTGTATAAGTCGGCTGAAGTCTTAGACGAGCCCATCATAAAGAAGGTGTGCGGCGGATGAATTCATCAGAACCAACGGTGTCACCAACAGTATGGACGACAGAGACCTTACGTGAGCTACTCTGAAATATTTAGAGCTGAGGTCGGTAAGGAATTTCAGTACTAGCCAGGGTGCTGAAAAAGAGATGGTGGCGGATGAACCCTTCAAGGGTCAACGGCAGCACTCATATCCCCGTAGTGGGCTACTGGTATCGGATTATCCGGCCTGCTATCCTAAGGCTACACAAGGACCCGGCCCTCCGGTCGTATGACGGGTTGGCAACCTACCACATGTAAAGAAATCAACCGCTTCGAATCGGCAACTACAGCCTCGGATAAGGAATGATCAAACGATGACGACTTTTGGCTATCGAACAAGGACAAAGATTGGATTCTGGAATGTTAAAACTCTTCTCGATAACCGCGAAGAAGGCCCTAACAACGCCAGATTCCTCCAACTTGAGAAAGAATTCCTACGGTACAACCTAGACATCTTGGGTCTGAGTGAAGTGAGATGGTTGAGCGCAGGGCAGGTGGATTCACTTTCGAAAAGCACTTTCTTTATTTACTTCGGAAAACCAGTTGGAAGCTCCCGATGTTCCGGCGTAGGTTTAATGTTGACTCCAAAGGCGCGGCAAAGTCTTATAACCTGGAAACCCATCAACGACAGGATATTGACAGCCAGGTTCCAGAGTAAATTAAGAAAAATCACCATCATCCAATGCTATGCCCCAACTGAGGAAGCGTCGGACGCCGAGAAGGACGAATTTTACAGCCAACTTAGCGCGGTTTTCAGAAGCCGAATGGAGACATCACTATCGTAATGGGAGATCTTAATGCTAAGGTTGGTCAGGACAACACAGCGTTGAAGCACGTTCTGGGTAACCACGGTATCGGGGAACGGAACGACAATGGAGAGCGGTTTGTTGACTTCTGTAACGCAAATCAGCTAGTCATTGGAGGTACTCTGTTCGAGCATAGGATCTCGCACAAGATAAGTTGGTTATCCACAGATCGTCAATGTACAGCGAACTTAATCGATCACTTTGCTATTAGCAAGCGCTTTAAAAATTGTCTTCTCGACGTCCGAAACAGACGCGGTGCTGATGTAGGGTTAGCTCGCGATCACCATCTTATGCTTGCCTACGTTCGTCTTCGAATTGCTTCAGTACATGGATATCGGCAAAACTTCCTGCGTACACCCAGGTACAATACCGACCGATTACGGGATCCTACAGTGCGCCAAAGATATAAGGACCGCCTCGCCGCAGAAGCAGAAGTTATCAGCATTGCCACGCCAGAAAATGCAGACCAACACTGGAGCAATGTGAAAAAGGCCTTTGCAACTGCCGCAACTGAGTCTGTGGGTATAAGGCAGAGAAGCCAAAGCACATGGCTTTCTGCAGATACATGGAGTAAGATTGAAGAAAGGAACGCGATTAGATCCCAACTTGCGGCTGTCCCAGTAGATGAGAGATTTAACATCGAGTCTCAGTACTGTAGGAAAAGGAAAGAAGTGCAGCGTAGTGTCAGACGTGACAGAGGAAGCAGCATCTAGGTGCGACAGTGTCACCGTCTACAAGATAACCAAGGAATTGGTTGGAAACAACAACTCCCGAAAACAACACCTCGTCAAGGATGTAGACGGCACCCTGCTAGTTACGGATGAGGATCAGCTCAGGAGATGGAAGGAACATTTTGCTAGCGTGCTCAACCACACAGGCGATAGCGGAGGTGTTCCAGCCCCTAACCCAAATGAGCTACTCGTAGAAACTAGTTCCCATATTCCCACCTGCCCTCCCAGTTTAGCCGAGATACCATCAGCAATCAAATCCCTCAAGAACAACAAAGCGGTAGGTTTGGACGGCATTCCCGCTGAGCTCTACCAAGCAGATCCACAAACATCAGCGAAGTTGCTACACCCCTTAATAGCACAGGCATGGGAGAACGAAAGTTTCCCCATTGAATGGAAAAAAGGGATGATCGTCAAACTACCAAAAAAGGGAAATCTTACGGATTGCGGAAACTGGGGAGGGATCTGTGTCCTCCCCGCGGTGGCAAAGATAATGCGAAAATAATCTTGGAACGAATCAAAGAACATCTCGATTCTAGTCTCGACAAAGAGCAAATGGGATTTCGTGCAGGCTCATCCTGCATTGATCACATTAACACCTTGAGGATCATAATAGAACAATGCGTGAAGTTCCGTTCCCCTCTTCATTTGCTCTTCATCGACTTCGAAAAGGCTTTCGATAGTTTGAATCGAGATTTCATTTGGTCAGCTTTACGTAGGAGAGGAGTACCCGAGAAAATTATCGCCATTATAAAGGCTACCTACGAGGGTGCATCGTGTCAAGTCTTACACAACGGAAAGGTATCAGAGGACTTCGATATCCATAGCGGAGTTCGTCAAGGATGTTTGCTATCTCCACTACTTTTCCTGGTGGTTATAGGGGATGTCATTCATGCAGCTCTAGCCGAGCAAGCGCGTGGAATTCGATGGACGATGTTTTCGTTCCTGCAACATCTTGATTACGCTGACGATATTTGTTTGCTCTCGCACAACATTATGGATCTTCATCATATGGTGACTAATCTGGAATGCGAGGCAAACAAAGTCGGTTTGAGGATCAACACCGGGAAAACAAAAATCCTCAACATTTCTGAATCTTCTTCTCAAGTTGTCGTTGCGGGACAGCAGGTTGAAGCGGTGGACAACTTCCTGTACCTCGGTAGTGTTGTCTCAAAAGACGGCGGTGGTACGGATGAAGATGTTAACTGCCGAATCGGCAAAGCTAAAGCTGCTTTCGACATGCTGTCTAAAGTTTGGAGGAGCAACGTCTACAGTACGAAGACCAAGCTGCGACTGTTCCGGTCGAATGTAGAGTCAGTACTACTATATCGGTGTAGTACATGGAAAGTGACCGCCTCTGTCACAAGGAAGCTACAAACTTTCGAAAATAGATGTCTTCGAAACATCCTAAGGATTTTTTGGCCGAACACCATCTCCAACCAAGAACTCCTTCGGAGAACGGGCCAAAGTCCTATTGACATCGTTATTAGGAAAAGAAAGTGGCAGTGGATTAATCACACCCTACGTCGTGGTGCAGACTCTATTGCAAGACATGCAATGGAGTGGGATCCACTCATCCGAGATGGCAGAAGACCTGGAGGCCAGAGAAAATCTTGGCGCAGAACACTCGACAAGGAATCACAAAAGCTCGGTAAAAGTTGGGGAGAGCTAAAATACATTTCCAGAAACCGAACGAGATGGCGTGTAGCGGTAGTTGACGCCCTGTGCCCCTTAGAGGGGTCAAGGATCTAAGTAAGTAAGGCCTTGTTACGAACCGAGTCGTATTTAGTAGCAGGTTTGTTTTTTGGTACAACAGCTTAAGGCTGCACTTGAAGACGAAAGTGAGTTTTCAAAACTTCACACATCGATGCACCTTGACTCAAAATATATACATGAGTATTTGTTTTGAATTGCATTATGGAATGAATGGAAGCAATAGAGAATGGCGAGCTGTTTCAACACCGAATTAATTTTTTTTATTTCCAAATATGCATATCTACCTACAAAATGAATACAAATCGAACTTTTTAATCTTCTTGTCGAAGATCAAAATCGACCAACTTTTAAAATTCTAGAATTTACCGGTAAGACTTAGAATTTTGTTTGCACCATTTGGTAAAAGGTTAAATTTTACAATAATTTGTTTTCACACACTCGAAGAATGATAGCAAAATAGTTCTTCTTGCCAAGGATAGATTAGTCCCTCCTCATCTCCAATATTAGGATCCAAGACGTACATATTTCATGTATCCGGTCTTCCGGAAATCAATAAATTCTTTTAAAGCATCTGGCAGACTTTTATTAAATGCTCCATGCGCCATTTGGCCACCATTACGTCTTGTTGTCTCATGAAAAAAAAGAACCATAACTTACATTTATTCTTAATTCAAAGGCACCTTATTACGAATAAATAAATATACCCAATAACTTTCCATTTAATATTTTGTTGCATTTTTTTTTATTTAGTTTGAATTCATTTTTGAAGTGTGTTCATGTGAGAGTATTTAAGCAAAAAATGAGTTCGTTATATTTGAAATTAATGTTCATTCATGGTGTTGTGTAAATATTTATTTATTGTTATAATTACATTTTATAAATAATATATAAATATGAAAATAATCTTAATTACTAAGTTGACATTGAAAGCGACTCTATTCCCAAATAAGTTTTTGATTCTTGGGAACATTTTTTGAATCATATTTCATGCATTTTAAAATACACAATTAAATTCTTTCTTTCTCCATCAGAAAAGAACGCTTGATTGATTTCATTTGATTTAATGTCAAATAATCCATTTACTTAGTGAGAATTGAAAAAAAAATTATGATTATAATTATTTCTTTCTTTAGTCACTTTAGTAAAATATTTTATTTTTAGTTTTTATCACCATAGAAAATAAAATATAAACCTTCATGAAAGAGAGCATCCTTTAATATAAATTTCATATTATTTATAATAAATAAATAGAATAAGCACAGAATTCTTATACATATAAAAAATACATTTTATGTTTCTAAAATTACGCATAAATTAAGCCTTTGACGTTAGTTTTTTTTTTTGTTTTATTTATTCATTTATAAAAAAGGCTTTTTCAATTTCTTAAAAACTAAATTTTATTTTTTCACTTTGAATGCTCCCCCCTAAACTGTATGCAATATTTTTTTTTGTTGTTAAATTAGTTTTTCACCTACATCAAACGAACAACAAAACAAATTTAATAAGCCATGTTTTTTTTTTATTTAATCAGATTGAAAGCTTTTAATATAATTTTTCTGTTTAATATTTTCATATTTTTATTATTTTTCTTGAAAATCATGCAATCTATTTTGTTTAAAGCGTTTTTTGTTTTTAATATTGTGATATCCATTTTTATTAGAATTTGAATTTTAAATATATAATATATTTTCTGTTAAATTTGTTTCTAATTTTTGTTTTTAATTTTTGGAAAAAGCTTTTACTTTACAATTCTAATAATTTGTATATTTGAATGAACAGAGAAATTTAAATTTTGTTTATTTACAAAAAATCTACAATTTATTTTGAATTTGTTTTACCATCTTTAAGGAGCTTGCAGCATAGTTATTTGAAAAAGCGAACTGTTTGATTTTATTTTTATACACAGAATCATAAATCTGTGATAAATTCGCAACGATAAGTGCGTCAGAAAATACAAGAAGAATCGTAGACGGAAACAAAAATGTTCAACTATTTTATTTAATTTTAGTGCCCAAAATGCATTTTGTTATTTTGTTTCGATAACTCATTTGCTCTAGAAAAGCGGGTGTTTACTGTGCCATCTTTGGCTGATAATAATTTGTTAATGATCTCACACTATTTATTACTCATTAGAAACAACTCGCAGTACCAACAACCTTACAAATTTAGTCCAAAATAATACGTGTCCTTTTTTGGGATGCATGTCAAAACTTCTTACAAATACGACGTGGAAACATTTCCATATGTACAGCTAAGAGGTCTTTTTGTATTTATTCAATAATTAGTATAAAGTAATCATGGCAGTTGATTGGTGTTTATTCGCTCACAATAAAACAATTTTAACTGAAGACATTAGAGTAGTTTCTGTTATTTCATTCTACTACCCGTTTACTTAACTTAATTTCAACGCTTTATCAAAACACGCCTAATAGCAACAAACTAGTGTATGTACGAAGAAGCTTTATTCTGATATTTGCACTCTGATATCCGTTGATGTGAAACCATTGTTCTCAAAACAAATTTAAATTCAAAAGATAAACGAATTAAAAATTAATGTGAACCCAATTTCGTAAAACATTCACGTAAATTGAATGTTTTGATCGAATCCAAATGCATAAAAGGGCTTTATATCGTCTAAGCCAACCTGCATCCAACTAAATAACAAAAAGGTTGACACACATTCCAACTGCAGCACAAATAGCCTCGCACAATTTTCTTATCAGAAGCATCAATGAATTTACGATGTGTATATAGGTACTCGTATGTATGTTAGAACACACTATTGGAATGCATTTGCAAAACCGTAAAACTAACTTCCGCATTATTTCCTTTGCTCTATGATGAGGTGCCCTTAAGTTTGTTTTTTGTTCATTGAAAACAAAAAAAAAATAAACATAACAAACAAGTACTACCTACTTCTAGAGAATGCGGTGACCCAAATTTTGAAAGTTTACAGCGCAATGTCTTTATATTTAAAAGACCAGAGAGCATTCATGTATGCTCAAAGTTAGAACGTGTAGCGGAGTTTATTATTTTTTTTTTTTGTATTTCTTGTTGTTAGTCTTCTTCTCATTATTGTGGCTTCTATTCATCACTTTCACATTTTATGAGATCATCTCAGTCTATTGTAGAAGACTTTTCATTGAGTTCAAAGCGTTTCTTTTTTTTTTAATTAAACCTTTTTTATTACAAATAAATTAAAAAAAAAAGTATAACAAATAATACACAAAAGGCATAGAGACCGGCACAATTTAATTGCGCAACTCTTTGGATCGTAAACGTGAACAAAAAATAGTAAAAACGAAATTAACTATACACACCAAACATTAATCCATTCTGGTTGTTGTTTTCCTGTTTTTATTCAAACTGTCTGCAAGTACACCTGTCGTTTAGATAAAATACAAAAGCCAAATGGAGTGCAATGAGCTGTGACGACTGTGACGCTGAGGAGAGTACTCTGGTTTCTCTGTTGTTCGGTTCGTTCCTTTCCTCTCGAACAGCAACACACATTTACATATTTTCATTTACTTAATTCTTCACTAGATATGAATGTGTGTAAATTCATATTTTTATTTCTTTTCATCGTTTTTGCTTGATGTGAATTTAAATTTGGATACTTTTTATTTTCAAAACTATTTCCTATTTTTGTTGCTTTTTTTTTGTAAATAAATATTTTTTTTTTATGTATATAATTATGTATGTATAATAATATTTTGTATGTTTAAAAATTTTAATTGCATTATTTACGAGCTAACTGGGTTTGCCGGTTGAAGTTGACCCACTCCGCCACCACCACGGATTGCAATATTTCCCTGACCAGCACGGATGGGTTTGGCGATTTGCGCCTGTGGTCCTCGTCGGCCGAGGTGTTTCTGTCGGACGGCTTCCTTGATGCGATCGACTTCGTATTGGTAGCGTTTGCGGTCACGCATTGCTCCTTCCTTAGCCTCTTTGAGTGCGGTTTCTAGCGCCTTGACGCGTTCCATTGTGGTGCGGAGACGTTTCTCCAGCTTGGGCAATTCGCAACGTAGATCGGCGTTGTCACGCACCAATTGCTTATGCACTTTGGTCAGTTGATCGAGGTTATTTTCGAGGAATGAAATCTTTTGTTTCTGGGCTAGAGAGCCACCGTCTTCTTCGCTGTCCTCATTGGTAATGGACTTTTTGATGCGAGCCTGAAGATCTTGTACGAAGAGCTTGCGCAAATTGTGCAGGGTTTGTAGTTCCTTCGCCACAGTATCCTCGAGACCTTTCAGATCTTTGCGTGCTTGTTCGCGTCTTTCATTTGTGAGGATGATATCCTGTAGGCGAGAGGATTTATCTGCTTCTTCTTGCTTGAGTTTTTCATAATCGGCTGTCATTTGTTGATGGGCAAGAATTAGTTTCTGGTAGACGTCCTTCATTTCGTTCATCTCATGTTGTTTGTTCAGGATTTCATCACGTAATTCAGCGACTTGTTTGGTGTGAGCATCGCGAAGTTCATCCATTTGATCATCGAACATGGAACGAAGTTGTTCGGCTTTCTGTTTCTCTTCGGCATTCACGGCTGACACATGTTCGGCGGCCTTTAGTTTGGCACATTCCTCGCGCAGAGAGTCAATCTGTTCCTCAAGCGTGCGTTTCTTGTTTTCTGCTTCACGCATCGACTCCTGTAGAGACTTCATACGTGCCTCGTGCTGTGAAATAAGTAGTCTGTACTCTCCGAGGTCCTTCTCGTATTCAGAAAGTTTTTTGTTTGAATCCACTTGTTGAGTTTCCATGTTGGAACACCTAAGAGCCATATTTTTCGCCTCGGTCTTCATTTTGCTGATATACAAACGTGCCATTGTGAATTCCTCTTCAACCTTCCCAGCAGAATCCACAGTATTGAGTTTCATGTCGATTGAGTTATCTGTGGACAGAGCCTGCCCAACTTCACCCAAATCACGTAAGAGATTTGTCAACATCTCGTTGATGCGCTTCTTCTGGTGCGCCGACATATCTTTCAGCTGCTGCAATTCAGAAGTAGTAGTATTAAGCAGTGTTTGCTTAGTTTGCAGCTCCTCACTGAGCGTTTCGAACTCTTTGTTTTTGATGTCGATCTCCTGAGACTTTTGGTCATAATTGACTGCAAGTTCCTCTAGGGCTTGTAGCACCTCTTTTACTTCCTCCTTTGCGCTTTCGTTTTCCTGCTGTATCCTCGCCATTTCTGACTGCAGTGTTTCGTACTCACGCCGAGCATTGGCAATCAAGTCCTCCTGCTCGAGAATTTGGTCCTTTAAGTTTTCAACATACTGACTCTGTTGGTTGATTTCCTCGTCCTTTTCATCTAACTGCTGGTAGAGCTGTTCACGTTCAGCCTCAAGACGAGCGCGTTCATCACCACTGATCGAGCCAATCATTGCTGTAAGATTGGCAGCTGGTGTGGCCGGAACTGGGGTAGTTTGAGCAACTTCCACTTCCAAATTTGGTGTACTCGCTTCCATGATGTCCTCCATATTTATTTGCTCTTCGGCATTGACAGTCTCACCGGCACGCCACCTGGCTAATTCTAGCTCGAGTTTCTCCACCTTGCCCTTGAGACGGGCATTCTTCTCCTTCTCCTTTTCGTAGCGACGCTTCCACTCTTCGGCTGTCAGCTCTTCATTAACACAAACAACATTCTTCACAGTCTTCGCGCGACGACCGAAATCTAGTGTTGACTTCGTTTCAGATTCATTGAAACTTGCCGGTGAGCAACAGATCACAATTGTCGTTCTGGCGTTGCCTCCAAGTGATTCCTGTAGAATTCTCGTCAATTTCGAATCACGATAAGGAATATGCGTCTTGTTTCCATCAGCCAGAGCTGATATAACGTTACCAAGAGCAGAAAGTGACTTATTGATGTTCTTAGCTTCGTCCAGGACAGTACCTTCGGCACCAGTTTTTGAAACTTTCTCAGAACCAGCCAAATCCACCAAATACAATTTACCAGAAAGCTTCTTTTGATTTTCTAAATTTTCCTGCTTAACATTGATCAGAAAGACTGAGTGAGAACGCGATGAATGCTCGTTCATGTCTAAAAGAATAGAAAACAAATTATATACATAAATAACAGGGCCGTTTTTGTTTTTAATTAAAAAAATCAATTTCATTACTTGTGACAGCAATATGTCGATTCGATTTTCCCTCCTCGATAACTTCAAAGACATCTTCTGGACTAGAGACGAATCTCTCAGTGGCACCCTTTACATAGGGCACTCGGTTTTTATCTTCATGCACACTTAAATTAATTTTGGAAACATCTAAGAGATCACGAATTTTGTCCATGTAAATTTCATAATATGAAACTTTAATATGAAACTCAAGATTCATTTCCATTGTGTAGATGTGATTGAAGATGTCATTCACGATACGCGGAATAATACCCTGTTTCACGGGATCACCAATAACACCTTCCATGGTGTGAGTTTTACCAGAAGATGTTTGTCCATAGGCGAAGATTGTGCCGTTATAACCGGCAAGGACATCAGTGACAATCGACTTGGCGGACTCATTGAAAACTTTTTCCTGCGATGCATTCGGTTTGAAAACTTTATCAAACAAATAAACTTTTCCCTGCAAAGAAAAAAATAATAATAATTACTATTAAATATTTCCCATTTTTCGTGACCTTTCTTCAATAATAAATGAAAATCCTAATGTCGGCTTTAAGTCATAAATGAAAATCCTAATGTGGGCTTAATGTACTAAAGCCCACATTAGGATTTTTATTTAGTAATAATTATTGTTATTTTAGGCTTTATTCACCTTTAAATTAAGAACATTCAATTATGATAAAATTAATAGTAAAAAAATAATACAATTATAAAAATATGGATTCGTATTTCACTTAAAAAAAAGATTAAAAGAAAAGCAACACAAAAGGTTTACCAATGACATAAATAGCAATACAAATAGCTTTTTGGACTCTATTTATAGTTTTGGAGGAGGTAAATAGGTCGTTTCCTTTAGACACTCCATGTGGTGCGTTATTAGGCGAAACTTTTTACTTGGTGGCGTTCTTGCTAAAATGTTTAAGACATGTTTGATACGGAATTCTCAGATGAAGTGCGTTCTTTTTCTTTCTAAAGTTAAATATAGTTGAATATAGTTAACTCTAGTCGTTCCTTTATTAACTTTGAGTAACTTTTTGACGTCTTAGAGTAGTTCCTAAACTCAAAGTTGAAGTGTCAAAAAGTTACTTTTGGTAACTTTTTCCAACTCATCTCGTTGATATGAGTTGAAAAGTTAATCTGTCAAATACAGCTGAAATTGGAATGTTTTCATTTTGTGGTTAACTTGTGTTTGTTTTTCGTCTTTTAATTTGGAATTGTTTTCAGGTTTTTTAGTTATTTATTTGCAATTTGATTGTTTTTTTTTATCGATTTTGATATTTGGAATTGTTTTCTGAATAATTTACTTTCTTTCGAAATTGTATTCTTACAATTTGGTAAATTGTTTAATAAAGAAATGTGTGCCGATAAAGAATGAAAGAAAAAAAGCAAAAACAAATTGCAAATATTTTGTTTAATGACTCGATTTCGTGCAAAAATGATGTTAATAGTGATTTAATTTGTGAAATAGAGGCATTTTAAAAATGCTAATACAATTTTTTTAAATAAATTTGATGCAATAACAATTTTTTCTTGATTATTATTTCTCATTATTTTCGATTTTTTTTTCAACCCTTTTCGTTTGACAGATCAACTATTAGACCGAGAGCCAACGACATAAAAAGTCAAGTCATTTGCGTAATGTTGAAAACCAAATCAAAACATAGCTCTTGAAGGGTTAAACCAGGATTACCTTGTCTACCTGCCCATACCCTTGACGAAGGGATGGGGGGTTGAAAATGGAGATTTTCTTAATTTTTTATCCGCGGTATTACCACTTCAATTAATTTTTTGAAAATATGTCATGATGCTCATTTCATTACTTCTAAACACCTTGATTTTTATGATCCGACTAGTAGAACTCAAGATATAAGCTTTTTAAGCGAACCTTATATTTGTTTTCTTGGAGATTTTTTAAACGCAAAATATCAACAAAACAAAGTCTCCAAAAAAAGTAGATTATGGTTCGTTTAAAAAGCTTATAACTTGAAGTGATAATACCGTGGATAAAAAATTAAGAAAATCTCTATTTTCAACCCCCCGCCCCCACCCCTTCGTCAAGGGTATGGGCAGGCAAACAAGGTAATCCTGGTTTAACCCTTCCAGAGCTATGTTTTGGTTTGGGTTTCAACATTACGCAAATGACTTGACTTTTTATGTCGTTGGCTCTTAGACTATATATTTTTAACTTTGATCGTTCCTAAATGAAAAGTAACCAAGAGTAACTTTTTTAACTATGACATTGCAACTCTTGTTTTTGACACATTAACTACAGTTACAAAAAAGAACGCACCAATGGTCAATGAGTCAACTTTTTCAAATATAACAATCCATGGGATAGATATTATGCACATTAAGAGATTAAGCTAAAAAATCTTAAAGCAGACCTTGAAAAGGTTTCTACAAATGTTCTGAGCTAAAACAGACAATTCACTTTTAAACAATCGCAGAGAAATGTTCTGTAAAAAACTTGACAGGTTTTATTGTGAATGGGTCTCTCACGAGCTGAGATCCATTGAAAATCTTTACGAACCTTGCGACAACGTTTATTGCCTTCTTATGCAGATTTTTTGCCTGTGAATAAAATGAACTCGTCGGCTTGCAAAATTTAATAGCATCATCTTATCATTTTACATCGAAAATCCAAACGGGAATGTAACAGCCAACAAAATCAGTTTTGTTCGAGAATGAATAATACATTTTTTAACCCCAAATAGTTGGTATGTAGAAATGAAGAACTTTTACTCGTTAAACGACCTTTCAAACAAGGACATTCACTAGACAAAACAAAAAAAAATTTTGTGTCTATCATAACTGTCAACAAGAAAACCAATAAGACAAAGTAAGTGGAAAGGGTACCAAATGATATCAATATACCTACAACTCCTTTGTATATAAACATAACACATACCTACTTATACTACTAAAAACGGTATAGTAACAAATTTTCAAACATACAAGTTAAAGGTATCCAGGCAATGGCGCTAAAATCGTTAGAAAAGAACATTTCTGAACCACTTTTGTAACAATGCACTAGGAATGCCTATAAATACTACTCACTCAATAATATCATATAGGTTCAACAGCCTTTGCATAGATGCAATAACACGTCATTTGGGATTGGCACTTTGCTGTCTGTGAACACGAGTTTACGTGATATCTTTTCTGTTGTTTGCAAAAAATCACTCATGCTTTTCATGTAGGTATGTAACTTAAGGTGCACATATGAAAAGCTTGTACTCATAGAGTAACTGACCAATAACAATTAAACGTCATTAATACAAAAAAAAAAAATAATCATTTCGTGTTCGTTGAAGTTTTTTACCCTTGCTTAAGATCACTCAACCAGAACACGTTGTTTTTTTTTGTTGGTTTAGTTTTCTTACTTTTCTTTAGTACCTGAATTCTGAATAGTCTACCGATGACGATGCATGTAACGTTAAAGTAGGCAACCAAGTGCATCAAAATGCAAGCATTTAAATGAAAATTTTATAAAAGTCAAAACAGTTAATAGGCAGTAGGAGATAGTAGAAGAGTTTGATGTATATTAGAGTACATATAACTACTTTGGAGTGGCATACATTTTAAACGCCCTTATTTACTGAGCAGTATGTATATCCTTTGTTCATTGTTTGAATTCATTTAATTGGCTACATCTATGGTGCCTGAGGAAATTTTTATTTCATAAGGCTTCACAATATGGCATACTACTACAACACACAAACTTGGCATTAGGATAGTTGTTGGCAGAAAATAAAGGAGACTTCAGGTAGTTATAACCTGTCAGGAACAAAATTATTTAGATAGACACTTTTGAAAAAGTTCAAGGATTTTCTTATGCAATTTATGGCCCCTTATAAAATTTAATTGGATTTTTAATTTAAAATTTATAATAAAGCTTACATAAAATACAACATGTTGGTAGGGTTTGAATGTGTTATTTTTCCGCTAAACCTGTCAAAGCATTCATAGGTTGTAGATAGCGTGTCAATTGGGTATGAACTGAATATGAATACGTTTGTTAATTTAATTGTTCTTTTGTGGTCTAATCGACATTACACTTCCTGTTGAATTATTGCACATTGTGATTTATTGCACAAAGTGTGCAAACACAATTTAAATCATTGGTGTAGAAACTAGGGAGCTGTACTGACCATGTCATTCATATCAAATGGATTAATTTCATGAAAAAGTTTATAAGGGATAAACCTTAATTTAGGGCATAGCTGGCTAACTTCCTTAATCTCTCACATATACATCCATAGTTATAATATATGGGTCTTAGGTTCAACTGTTCATTTATTTATAACTGTTAGTACGTGTTTATTCATCTTAGGGGTAAACGTATTTATGCAACTGGACATTAGCGTTATACCTATCACAACAAAAACATAAATGTTAAAAAAGTAGCCAAGTTCTTCTAATACAAAAAACTTTGCGTAACAAGTCAGCCGCAAAAAGTAATGAGATCTTAAAGTACGCCAAGTTCTAAGTTTATAAATGTAAAATATCAAATATTTTAAGTAGACCCGGGGTTTAGACTAGCGAGTAGAACTAGTAGCGTATATGTGTGTTAGTGTATCTGAACACGAGAGTCTACTAGCAGGGCAAATAGTATACTATTTTTGCCTGCGAGTAGCCTGCCAGTGATGTGTATTATTTTCATTTTGTTTTGTTTCCATAGTTTCCATAATTTGTATATTTTCTTTATGAAATATTTTTAAAAAACATACTAGTTGACAAAACGCGGAGAGAGCTACTAGTCACACATACATCCATAAAACTAACACTATGATACAAATGCTACTAGTTCTACTCGCTTGTCTAAACCCCGGGAGAGTTAAGGCTCTCCCAAACCAATGCGAAACATTCGTTGCGGCGAAGAAACATTCGTCAGTCAAAATTATTTCATATGTTTCTCCACCGCGTTGGTGTGGGCACTCTCATATGTAACCATGTAAATAAATTTTGACATGCGAATGATTCTTCGCCGAAACGAATGTTCCGCATTGGTTTGGGAGAGCCTTTATACCGAAGAACCTCAAAATTATTAGAGTCATATGTTATTTAATGATTACTGACTTAAATTGAGTTGGTTTACTTGGCAAATTTTCTTTTTTTTACCTAATTACTCAATTTTGAAATGAAAGCTTGACTATTAAACCAACTCAATTTAAGTCAGTAATCATTAAATAACAGATGACTCTAATAATTTTGAGGTTCTTCGATATAACTCTACTTAAAATATTTGATATTTTACATTTATAAACTTAGAACTTGGTGTACTTTTAGATCTCATTACTTTTTAAGGCTGACTTGTTACGCAAAGTTTTTTGTATTAGAAGAACTTGGCTACTTTTTTAACATTTATGTTTTGGTTGTGATTTCACTACTTTTTGCAAAGCTTCTTTTTGCCAGGAAAAGTGGGTGGAATAAACGCCCAATGAGAGCCTCATAAGTAAAGTAAGTTTTTAATGTATGCCTTTTGTATATACAACAAGTCCTACCCATCTGCCAATTTTAATAAGTAAGAAGTGCTCCATTGAAATGATAATAATAATTGATAAGAAGTGGGTGGATGGAACGGCCCTACATGAAAAATTTTAAGATTTCAACTTTTTCTTTTTATGCACCTGAAAACGAACCGCTTTATACCAAATTTCATAATCCTGTACTCTCAATATATTTAATATTATTTCTGTTACAATGGGTGGTTGCCACGCCCACTGAATGTTAAATCTCAAGCTTTTAATTTTCCCTTTGCTTGCTTGTCAAGTCCTATCGGTCTAACAAATTTCATCATTGTACGACAACCAGAAGTGCTCCAAATAATTTATATCAATTCTAGTAGTAGCCCGTAGCGTAATGGTTAGTGCGTTCGACTGTCACGCTGGAGGTCTGGGATCGCTTCCCAGCCTCGTCCACCTTAAAACTAAAAAGTTTTTTTTTAGGGCTACTGCCTCTTGCGAGGAATTGACAAATCCTCCAAGAGTATCACTTGTCAAGAATAAGTGCTTCTTGTCTAGCCGTTCGGATTCGGCATACAATTGTAGGTCCCTTCCATTCCGGTCGAAAGGCGCACACAGGAATGGTTGCGAGTTGTTAGTCACTAGGCCCTGGTTCTTCATGAGCCGTTGTGCCACCCGATTTTTTTTAATTCTATGAAAATGTGCGGAAACCAAGCCCCCTGAATGAATTGCCTGCACTTTATGCCCTACCGCTGTGTCAAATCTCATCATTCTACGACAATCAGAAGTGCTCCAAATAATTAATATAAATTCTATGGAAATGGGCGCCCCTGAATGGAAAATCTTAAATTTTATTTTTTTACGAAAATGCGACGAAAATTACAGTGGTGACAGAAGTCCAAATTTTTTTAGTTAATTTTTTGGTGGTTTTTAAATCTTTTGGCCATAACCTTTTTTTTTAAGAAAAATAAAAAAAAAAAACTAAAGATATCAGCACTAGATCTTTTTTTTAAATCGAACAAGTATTACGACTTTGGTGGGTGTTCAAACTTCAGCGGACGCATTGTCTGCAAAGTTCAGGATCATTTGTTCGTTAAAGTCTAAAATATACGAAACCTTCCCCCAACCACACACAGGCCCTCGCCCTATTTGGATATTTCTTAACTTGACTAGTTTAGAATCCTATTTTTCATTATTTCTTCCCATATCCCAAGCTATGTTTATATACATATGTATATCCAGGGCCCAGATCCCATCATAACTTTTTTTTAAGACAAATCAAAAAAAACTAAAAAATATCGGCACTAATCGAACAAGCATTACGTCTTTGGTGGGTGTTCAAACTTCAGCGAACGCATTGTCTGCAAAATTCAGGATCATACGAACAATAGTGTTTCAAGTGTTTTTTTTTTTTAATTAAAAAAATCGTTTTGAGTGTACTAAATACACAAAAGAATATTTTCCTATTTTTTTGGGGAACCTGTTAAATAAAAGTATCAATTCAAAGTTATGGCTTTGGTGTGGTATCTAAGGTTAGCAAAAAACATTTTTATTTAAAGAAAGAATCTGTTAAAATAATTTGGGATAGGTAAGATCACAACGGGAATATTTTTATACGTCTACCATATACATAAATATGTATGTCGTATCCACATCTGTTTCAATAATATTGAATTATTTCGCAAACAGTATGGTTAATATTCTTTAAAACCAATAATCTTCAAAAATTCAAAGTTATTCAAGTTTAAAATCCACTTATTATCTGTGGTTCACCCTGAATATACGAATATGTATATCCAAGAAACATACTCAACCCATATGCCGGTACGGAAACACTTCCCAAAACAAAAACAGAAAATAAATATTGCAAAAGTTAAACATTAACAGCTGAATATATTTTCAAATTGTTTTTTTTTTTTTTTTGTACTTATAAAGCTTGAATGAACTTACATTTCATTGTACGCTTCTTATGCTACCTACCATCTTACATCCTTACAAGCTTTGGTAAGTGAAAATAAAAATTTAATAACTCGCGCCCGAAAGTACCATTAAGAGGTGAACCAAATTGTTTACATAATAGAGAATATACCTACATACTAAATAGGTGAAAGCTAAACACATTAAAAAGAGTGTTCAGGTAAATTATAAAACGTTTACCTTTGTTTACGTCGAAGCAGAGAAGTTGAAGTTTATAATTATTTTTTTCTAACTGCTCATTAACACAATATAATGAAAATAAACACTTTTAAAAATAGAATTGTGATAGGAACAATTATTTTTACCCAAACGTAACTGAATAAAATAATAAAAAGATGAAGAAATTTAAATATTAAAATATTGAGATTACTTCTGTTTTAAGTGGAGTGGATGAATAAAATTCAATTAAAAAGTACAAGTGACCTCAACTCCAGAAATGATTGTGTTTCGCCCAAGGTATAACAGTGGGCCTTAGTAACAGACTGACTAAAGAGCCCACTGTTATACCTTGGGCGAAACACAATCATTTTTGGAGTTTAGGTCACTTGTACTTTTTAATTAACTAAATAAAGTTTTAAATTATAAAACCGATGTAAATGCCAATTAAATTATATCAAGTGCTTTGAATAAATGTTCACTTTGCCTAGAGCTTATATAATCGATGCACAATATAGGTATTAGGGGCCAGTTATAGCTATCATAGAAAACCATAATTGAAGAAGTTAGATATTGATTTTGAGAACCTTCGAAAGTTTAATCATTAAATATTTTAATGCAGAAATATAGCTTACAACTTCAAAATTATTTCTCCTCGAAAAAAAAATTCATTTTGTGCCATATCTTCCCCATAACGTACCTTCTAATTTTTTCAATGATCATTGGTAAGGTAGTTTATCATTGAAATACCTAGAAATTAGCTTTACTTTGACATCAAAATAATCATTTATTTTTTCTTCAAAATCTCTCAAAATTGACAATTAATATTTTCAATGATGGTTTTCAATGATAGCTATAACTGGCCCGTTATTCATCTAATTAGAATTATTTCAAATTCAATACACACTTGTTTTTGCTTTTATAGATCGGGTGTGTAGTTTTTTGTATTTATTTTAATAAAAGTTCAAAAAGATGGTTATATCTATGTATAATCATGTTTGAATGTATTTAAGAAAAATAAATCGAAGTGTAGAAGTAAGTACATTCAAATTTTTTATTAACTGGCATATCAGACAATACAAATGTTTTCAAGTGTGAAATTTGTTGTTTCATGCTGACGACGCACGCGCGTAGGCGTCATCAGTCAGAATTATCGACACTAACGAACTGTGCAGCTATTTATACGTTATGAATAAAATAAATTCTTCGTTTACAATCAGATGCAATGTGCGTCTCGATTCGCTTGAATGTGCATTTTCATATCAATCGTCGCTCCCTATTCTGTTCCGCTGGTGGGTAGATACAGCAGATGGCTTTACCTATAGCCTTCAAGTAATTTACCTACCTTGCTAAAGAAAACCAGTTTCTGCTGTCATAATTATCATGTACGTATATATGTATGCATGCACATATATGTATGTATGTATTTTATAATAAATAGCCAAAAAAGAACAATTTTTGAATTGTTTTTATTTTCTTTCGTGAATTGTTGGGTCAACATTGCCGACTGACTTAGATAGAACCAGTTATTGTGGGTAAAACTAAAAAGAAGACAGCATTACAGCAACACTTTGTTGAACTTTGAAATAAACTTTGGTATAATAATAATTACCTTTCATAAATGAGTGTTGCTGTTGAAGTTGAGTAAAAAAAAATAATACAAAAAACACAAAATCATCTCACTGACTGGTATGATTATGATGTCATACACATGGAGGTGTTTTCAATGTTATCATTTCTGATGAATCTACTTTTCTTCTCGCTGTTTTTGCTTGTTTGATTGTTTTTATTTATGCAATAAAAAACTATGACACTAAAGAAACAAACCTTAGTTGAAAGCGAATCAAAAACACTTTCAATGACATGATGAAATGGTTTTTCGTTCTTGTCAATCAATAAAAATCGATTATTCAGCTTTCGTGGTTTAAGATAACAAGAGATTTATCAGGAAATCAAATGTGTGTTTAAAAACAGTAGTCTCTCGATAATGTGAACTAATTAAAACAAGGCGTCTTCGGATTTTAGAGGGAATCACATTACGGGAACTTCAGTTCTTATTTACTTATTGAAACAATTTTCATATCCATTTATGAATAACAACACAAAATATTTTTTTAAAGCCAAATTTCATTTATTAAGTTCAGAAACAAATATAAAAAAGTATTAATTACGAGTACAATTATCTTTAATCGATGCACTTTTTTTTAGGATCTATTGCACAATTTGATGGATAAAAATAAAAGCATAACAATGTAAAATGTACTTACACAACTGGCAGGGGGCACTCTCTAGCCCGCTGCTTTATTCAAAACATCGAAATACGTCTAGACAAATAACCTTAAGTTAGTCCCTTATATATATATATTAGGGTGGTTCTTATTTGTTCTCTTGTGCGAAAATTGTGGTTTGGTTTGTATGGGAGAGCGGAAAAAGTCTGTAAAATCTGAACTATGAAATGGAGAGCAATGAAATTTTGTACACATGTTTGGATTGGGCTTACACACATTTCAACCAAATTTTGTCAGGGCCGTAACCAAGGGGGGATCAAAGGGGTCTGACCCCTTTGTATTTTATGGTCCTACTTTCCTCTTAAAAAAGTGTACACCTTGTATATATATATTATTGATTGTCATCAAGTTGCACAAATGCGCAATTACTCGATACTGAATTATTTTTGTTTTAATCATTTATATACATAATATAGTTTTAGGGCCCTATTAAGGCTTGCGAGTAGAACGTTCGACTCAAGTCGAACGTTTTTAAAATCACTTATGTCGTTGTTTTAAGAAAATCAAACTGCGGCTTTCGAATAGAGCAACATCTCAATCAACACATTTTTGACATTTAAGCTAAATATAGTTATGTGAGACATAAACGGTAATGCCAAAAGTCAGATTCGCCAAATATTTCTTGCGACTCGCGATGCATAATAGGTGCGTCAAGTGAGAGTCTAAACATACTAATGAGGCATTACTAATCCTTAAACGTCATACAAAATTAAGCAATACAATACAAAAACAAAGCAATACAATTTTAAAGAACAATAAAATTATTTGCATTTTATTTATATGAAACCAACACGTATAAGGAAAACCCCATATAAAAAACACCTTTTTTATTTTTACCTGTTCTACCTTTTGCGTGCAATCAAAAAAACTGTGGGATTATCCCTAGCATTTTTATTTATTCTTTATTAAGCTCTATCATATAATTTAAACTATCATAAAACAGTTGTATTTTTCATATATAATTCCCAAGAAAATTGAGTTGAAAAATTGTGCGTTCAGAAATAAAGAGTTTCGCAAAAAAATCGAATTTCTCAGATATGGGGTAATGTATCAATTTCATTTAATTTTTTAAATAAAGGTACGCTTTTTCTCTAAAAATAATGGGCTTAACTATTTCATTCTGACAATTAATACCGAAGAAATTATAACTTTTTGGTATATACCCCCGTGAAGACCGAGATTTTTGAAACCCGATTCAGTGATACAAATTTGGACATAACTCCCAGGTCTGCAGCTGATTTTTTCTGTGCTGTAACTTGAAAGTATGGAGCACACGTTGGTATACGTCATCGCTTGGAGGCAAGTGGAGCTAAAATTGAAACTCAAAAAGTTTAAAAAAAAATATCATAGTGCTAATGTTTGATGCTACATATAGAAGGCTTCTTTAATAAATTATCTTTTTTTTTCTTATTTTATATACTCAAGAATAGACTAATAAGATGATATAAGAAGTTACAGCATTTATTTTAAGGAACGTCGGAAAAAGAGGTCTAAAAGTTTATTGAAAATATGGCTCGCGACTTGAATAAAATAATTTTTTGACTTTGACGGCTTGTAAGTACATAACATACATATATTAAAAAAATACTATGAAATCATACGCTCTGGTTATCTATAAGTACTTAGACATAAAGCTAAAAAGGCTTAAAATTACTTTTTCCAAAGACCTTTTTTCCGCTCTTGAACCACTGTGCGACGCCCCCTAAATCATGTCTAAAAATTATTAAAAAATACCCTATTTTTTTTCAGATTTTTATCTCTAACCCTTCCTGGCTTTATTTATATATTTATAATAGTTCAACATTAAGCAAAGGTTACTCGACAGATCTTTGGCTTTATGGAATAGCTATCAATTAGGTACCTAGTAGAAGGTATTACAGTATTTAAATGTTAAGTGTTTCCAAAAGAAATTAGTTGTATTAAAGAAAGTTTTGTATCAGAAAACATTTCTTGTTATATGTGTATATAAATATTTAAGTTAAAATTAAACCCTCATGTGCTAATTTCTTCCTTAGCGTAAGCGCTTGAATTGATTATAAATGTCTGAGTTTTGCTTCAGCTAATCGGACTTATAGTTTTTGAATGAAATACAGGTTTAGAACAGTTTTATAAATTTATCCTACACAATTACTTTTAAAGTTTTTGGCAGAAATCCGAACTTTTTTCATTGGTGTATTTCTCAAAAAATAAAAAAAAACAACGGGAGCAAAATATTTGACCACAATTTCCTTTTTATTAATTCAAATTAAATTTCCCCTATAGGGAAAAACTTGAAAACCAAAGTTTTTCTTTTTGTAAATGTTTCAAACAAATCACAAAATGAAAAACTTGAAAAGTTGATGAACAATATACTAGACATAGGACCATACAAGGCGAATCCAGCTACCCCACATATACAATTTTGAAGTGTCTGCAAGAGCCCTGAGGTGTTTTTTGAGAACCGAAAAACCCAGGCTTTTTGACAACTGTTGGGGATGTCAAGAACACCTGCGTCAATCCTGGGTAAAGTTTAACAAACGAAGCTATTCATAGAAAAGCAGGCATATACATAAGTGTATTTCCAAATAGGTATGTAGTATTCTCACAAAGTATTAAGAGATATCAAATGTGTGAAGAAAATCATCTCAATAATTTGACTGGTGTTAAAACATGATTATTTTTAGGATTGGTTCTTAAACCTTCATCCTACCAGTTTTTACTGTTTCGGGTTGTTTTGAAATAGACTTTTTTTTTACTTAATATAAGTTCTCACATTTTCGTTCTGATTTATGGTTATGTAGGTATACTTTCTGATGTAGAGTGAAGATTAAAGTGGTCCTTGTGTACTTTTCTTAAACAAAACTCTTCTTCAAAAAATAAAGTCACAAGAAAATGTTTTTCACATTTACATTATGTACCTGCATGGTCATTGATGATTCGGGTAACATAACAACAACGTACTCAAGGCCGCTCTGAATTTGTTCGTTCTTTATTCGTTGTTCGATTTTATTATTTAAATTTTCATCCAAATGGAAGACTTACACCAATATGCAACCGGAAAAGTGCATTATAACCGTAAAAACTTGGCCGACCAGCGCAGCCGTCTTTGTAAATAAATTGTTGGACTAAATATGTATATCGTTGATATTTGATTTTTCAACATGCGATTAAATACTCAATTATATGGCCGGTCACTTCATGAACTAGTACAATATAATAACCGCGGGCTTAATTGACCTGGATTAGACTGTGTCATAATAAGTGTTGACGTAAGAAAACAAATAAGGGTGTTTTGAAAACGCTATTTGCACCAAAAATGGATTTACAAATATCTTTTATACTAATTAAAATGCAATATAACGTCCATAGCTAAAGTTATGTGGAATTCCTTTCAACCAATTCAAACCGATTATTTTTTTTTGGTGTTTGGGTGAAAAGAATTTTGTTAAAAAAATCGATTCTTTTATGATTGTGTGGGTACCATTTGGCAGGAATTTGTACATACAAATTATTGCGCCAAGAAAATAATAAACATTCCAAATTGCATTCGTTGTCCGCACGGAAAGCGTCGTACCAATAGTGATCTCGGCAACTGGAGTAATCACAAAAACCCTGGTTTCACAAATGAAAAAAGAAAATCTCGGTGATAAGCTGGAGAAAATGCAAAAGGCCGTAATTTTACACATGTGCAATATAGTTCGGCGGTTCCTACAAGTTCCATAAAAAAAAACAAGATTTTGAAAGACATAATTGCATGATTTACAATGAATATTTGCAAAAAAAAACCATTGTGTTTTATTCAAGAATTCCAACAACGGCATTCTTAAAATCAGTCATCGGTGCCGTTTGACTTATTATTTTTCTAATTATTACTAATGCAATCAATTATTACTAATGAACAATGAGAAATGTCAACTTTTCAAAGTGTGAGTAGATTTTGCTAAAAAGGCACTATTTGATTTTGTTTAGAAAAATCGATTTTTTATTCTAAACAAATCGATATGTTCCATGTCTACTCCTTTATTATTTCCGGAACAGAAAAATACTCTAAAAACATTACTCGGAACAGCCAATCGAATTATTTTGGGTAAGCAGAGTCAAAAAAGAGTAACTCCAAACCTCCAACGTAAAGACATTAAAAATATTAAAAAATTTACTCACACCAACATTGGGGCGTATTCATAGTCATTTTAGACCTGGGTCTAAGTTAAACTTAGCTTTGGTTGAATTTTTGGACGTTGATTCTATTTTTTTAAGTTTATCATTTCAAAATATTTTAAGCTATTTGTGTTGTATACCAAGTTAATTATCTTATAAAAATATAAAACCAACAATTTGTAATTAAAATCGGTCTGTATTCATTGAATCAAATTTGTCTTAAACTGTAGTTTAGTTAAACCTGGGCGAATACGAATATGCACCATTATATTTTGCAAAATTGTCTTCGTACAAGATAAAATAGTTCGATTGAAATCAAAAAGTAGTAGAACTGTTCCAATCCGGTTTCATATTGGTCATGAGATTTTTTTTTGCTAAGGGAAACCTGTTCAGGCAACTGAGATTGCTGATGCCCTGTATACGCAATTAAAAATAGTTCAAATTTGTAAGATAAAACGGCCATAACTAGCACTAACGTCTTTGTTCTATTGGAAAGAAAAACCTTTTTTGAGACGTTTTGTATAGTTAACTTGGAAAATTGAATTTTTGCACTTGTGTCGTTGTTTTATTGGAGGTGCGGTATAGAATTCAAATTAAATTTTTTTTTTTCTGAATTATGTTAACATATATTTGTAGATTTTCCTGAGATTTAAAGTTAGATACATACAAATCCACATGCTACACTTCTTGCAAAATGACCTTGCCATATACATTATATTGTGTGTGTGTATCTCTTGTCATCGACGATCGACCAGCACTCCAGTCTCCAGCGCGGCTGGCAGCGAAAGCGGTTGTCGCTGTTCCTCTTTGTCTTCGTCACGCATAGGTACAAATTTTCTTTTCGAACGACATGAATAACACGTTTTCGACCGTCTTATAACTGGATTGGAACTAAATTGTTTTGCATCCCTTTTTTCATTAGTGTTGTATTATTCCTCTTTGTTTAATTACCGCGAACAAAAATAAGACGGAATAATACGGTGGTCGCCGTGTTATTTTAGGTGGTTTGTTAAAAATACTGTGAAAAAGGTGATATGGGTCGGGTAAAAAGCATATAGCTTCACTTCTACGGGTCGGATCTTCAAGATTGAGATATTAAAATGACGATAAAATAGAAGGCTACATTCTAGTTAAAATTAAAGCATTTTTATGCGTTTGACGGACATTTTGAAAGGGAAGCCGGTAGGAATCGTGTTATATGGACGCCACGCCACTGATATGTATGTACCCATAATAATAGGATTGTTCAGTGAGGTTTTTTCAGATTAGAACAGAACAGAACAGAGTAGAACAGAAACGTCAGACAAGATAGAACAGGCAGCTGTCTGACAGATGTAATTGTCAAAAAAAAATTCGAGTTTGGTGAATAAGCAAGAAATACTTTTTATTAAAAACAATTATAAATAGTATTTATTTAACTACAAAATTTAATTTAATTTAATTTATGTTGTTTTTTTAAGTATTTATTTGTTTGTTTCCAAAGTAAAAGCACAAAAAGCCACAAAATTTGTTAAAAAATATCAACTTGCAAGTAACAGCAGCTGATTCTGACAGTTGTCACAAACCTGTTCTAAGTTGTTCTACCTAAAAAGTAAGAACAGAAAATCCTGTTCTATTCTGTTCCAAACTGTTCGGAACAGCCTCACTGAACAGCAAATCAGAACAGTTTAGAACAGAAAATTCTCATTGAACAGAAAAACCTTGTACTTTTCTGTTCTAAACTGTTCGGAACAACGTCACTGAACAAAGCTAATATTATAGAAATGAATGTCTGCATATTTTCATCCAATGTCTAAAATCTAAAGAACCAGAGTTCATTTTTGCAATTAGTCGCGTTATGGAATATTATTTTTTTGAAGAAAAACTATTTATTTCATCAAAAAAAACGTCAAATTTCTAAACTCTAGGGGAGATTTGACATTTCAGTCTAAAGCTCTAGTCGAGAACTTTTATTATTCTATTTTCGAAAATCGATTCTATTTCAATAATGTAGAATTCCTTTCAACCATTTAAAATCGAATGTTTTTGTTTGATGAAAAGAATTTTATTAATTAAAATCGATTATTTTATGTGATTATGTGGGTAACATTTGACAGGATTTTTTACACACAAATTATTGCGCCCAAAAAAATTAATAAATATTCCAAATTGCATTCGTTTTAAGCACTTATATTATATTTATGTAATCCAATCAACACAATTTTTTGTATTTATGTGCAATTATTTTCTTGAATTTATAAATTATTCACTTAAGAATATTTGTTTCTGCGACACGACAAAGAAAAAATTAATCGAAAGAATGAGAAATGTCAAATCTTCATAGTGTGTAGAGTTTGCTTAAAAGGCACTATTTGATTTTGTTTAGAAAAATATTTATTCTAAACAAATCGATATGTTTAGAAAATATTCGGTTTTTTGGCTGTCAAAATGTTGAAAAGAATTCAACATAAGTCTACTCAACAAGGCGATACTAATTTCAAGTTTGATAGAATTGAAAAAAGTCGAATAGTCTCTCGCAATAAGCCCCATAGGCTAAATAGTTTCCAACTCCTAAAAATTTAGCAATACTATGTGCACCGAACATTGCCTTTTAAGTGAGTGCTGAGACTGTAGCAAATGTGAATAAAAAGCCTATGGGATTTAGATATATTTTAGGATAGATGACATGTTCAGAAACAACACAACAACATAGAACAAAGTAGAGCTGAAAATGTCTGCATACATTTATAACAAAAAACAGCAACAATTGTTGCACGCATGTATGCTAGTTTTATATTGAAAAATACCTAGGTACCAACCCATATGCTTAAAATTTCATTATATTGGATGCAATTGAATTGAAACACAGTTTTAGAAGTTTAGGACCTTTTGATTATTAAAATAATTAAAGTTACCTTTAATAAGTTCTCGATTTTTATAAAATTTTCCAAAAACTGAACTAAAGTCCATGAGAGGTTACTTTATTTAAAGTTAGATAAACATTTAGAAAAACAATTTAACCAAAAATAAATAATTTTAATTGAACAACATAAGACACCTGTTTTGATAGTCTTAAAGCAAAACTATACTAAACTTTCCTGACCAACTGTTCCGAAAAGACCCATTCATAATAAATCTGAAAATTTGTCATTCAGCAGGAAAAATGTGTACTTTCCTGTTGCAAACTAAACGAAAAAGTCTCATTAAGTAATGTTTATAATCCCCTTGAGAAGTAAGCTTGCAGTAGAGTTGTGTCTTCCCATACACTATATTTAATATTAACGCTGCTTCTGCAGTGCTTTTTAATGCGAACAACCAAATAAAAAAGATGCTTATATAAAATGTCAACTTCACAATTTCTTTCTTGCCGATAGGTAGGTACCTACCTTCTACAATCATTATAAAAGAAAAGAATCTCCAGAGTCATCGTTCGTCAAATATGAATGAATAAAGAGGACATGGCATGATAAAGTACTTGTACAGGTAGGTACGTAGTACGTTCTCTTGGTGGAAATGAAAAGAAAAATATTTGCTGTTCCTTCCTAGGCATACCGCTAACTGCAACTTTCGTGTATTGAAAAATAATTGTAATATTTTATTATAGGTAGGTATTCTAATTTATTCAAAACGTAGGTAGTTTCTTATCGGAAATAAGTATACCTATATGTATGAAAATGCAACATTTTTAATAAACCAGATCTTCCAATTAGTAAAACTGCTGACAATAATTATTGTTAGTCTTTCTATTTATTTATCATTTTTCTGAATATTATGTACGCAAATCCAAGCAATTACTCTAGAAATTTTAATAAAAATATGACTAAACGTCTTCCTCTGCTGTTGCTCCAGAAAGCAAATGAACATAATGAGATCACAATATAAATAGAATGTGAAGAGAAGGGAAACAATTGAAAGGAAAGAAAAATCGGATGCATGACTCCCGAGCCCATGAACCCAACATCCACATCCCCCGGTCCACTAGTAATCGATCTATTTTTAAGATAAGACCTAAGAAATTACGTGGAGCTTGCATGAGGTGGTGCTCCTATAGATACAGCCAGCGATACAGACTACAATAATCTTATGGAATTGCCTTTGATTGTGAACTATGTGAGACTCCGTCCGACCGTGTGGCAGACGTAATTTTGTATTTTCACTAATTTGCGGCTTTGCGGGGACGATGACTCATTCACTACTTGTCATACAAAAACTTGGGCGGGGGAAGCGAGAAACTTTTTTTTTTGCACATGCAAAATAGCCTAACCAATCATTCGAGGAACAGAGTACTTGAACAGACGGACAGATTAGATTAGATTAAATACTTACAGCAATAGAAATGCAATTTTCCTCGGTGCTATTGGGAAATTTTACAACGAACTTGGATCCAGCTTTTTCCTCGCTGTCGTTGAGCGGTCGGAAACGACACACCACCCTGATGCTGTCCTCCGCAGGGATTTCCCGTTCGGCAGACATGTCGGTCGACGGAAATTAATTTTACTGAAAAATTTTATATATAGTTTCAATTTTGTAACGAATCGCAGCTTATCGATTTGTCTGGAAAAAAGGATAATTGATTTTCTTTCGATTTTTCCTTTGTTCGCAGCACGAAGGGAGACGTCGCACTCTCAAAAATCAAAATACTTCGTCGCGAAGGCGAAAAGAAAATTTTATAAAATTTCGTTTGCGTTCGGTTGTTCTCCTGACTGACAGAGAAAAGAAGAACACACACGAGCCACCACAAAACACGACGACGAATATTATACGAATACACAAATAAAAGAAAAATTGAAAAAATATAAAACGGCAAAATGTATATTTTTTGCTTAAAATATGGTTTTGTCTCGCTCTTCAAGAGAAGAACAACACCGATATATAGAATTTTAACTTTCACAAAAAAAATTACTTCCGAAACTAATCGATAAATTTTCTTTCTAAATCGAATTGGTCGACTATTGGAGAATTTGTTGAATCTATTAATTGAATATAATTTTGTTATTAGAAAATTGAATTAGGTGTAATAAAGCACTTGAATTTGCTATTTTATATTTTATTTAATTTAAAGACAGAAGACGATAAGTAGTTTTTTCTTTCGCACTCAGCGATGGTCTTTTCTTTTGCGAAATAATTTTTTCAACTTGCTTTTTTACTAGATTCGTAGCGAATGACGTAAGAAGTATTGCCAGATGATTAAAAAAATATAATAAAAATGGGTGCGTTTGAAGTAGCAGGTTTAAGGCCTGATCCACATCTGTGTCGTGTGTTGTGTTGTCGAATTGTGTGTCGCTGTCATTCCATATATTTTATGCGCCACACTGCAACACACCACACGAGACAAATATGGTTCTACGCGTATGTAATACATTGTAGCGATAGCGACACACGACTCCACAGCACAACACACGACACAAATGTGGATAAGACTTAAGGCTCTCCCAAATCAATGCGGAACATTCGTTGCGGTGAAGAAACTTTCGCATGTCAAAATTTATT
This sequence comes from Melangyna quadrimaculata, assembly GCA_949320155.1. Taxonomy (NCBI): domain Eukaryota; kingdom Metazoa; phylum Arthropoda; class Insecta; order Diptera; family Syrphidae; genus Melangyna; species Melangyna quadrimaculata. The sequence goes on from OX439485.1 coordinate 16,511,786, forward strand.
TTTATGGTGATATATGAGAGTGCCCACACCAACGCGGCGGAGAAACATATGAAATAATTTTGACTGACGAATGTTTCTTCGCCGCAACGAATTTTGCGCATTGGTTTGGGAGAGCCTTTATAAAGCCAGAATCACACTGGTCTCCTGTGTCGTGTTGCGGAGCCGTGTGTTAAGCCTGGTCCACATCTGTGTCATGTATTGTGTTGTGGAGTCGTGTGTCGCTGTCATTCCATATATTTTATGCGCCACACTGCAACACAACACACGAGACAAATATGGTTCTACGCATATGAAATACATTGTAGCGATATCGACCACGACTCCACAACACAACACACGACACAGATGTGGATCAGGCTTTACTTTTCATTCCATATATTTCATGTACCACAAAGTGATATACCGCACGAGAGAACTGTATCTCTACCGATATAAAATATTGCAGGGATAGCGACAAACGATAACACACGATATAAGCCCCATCTACAAAATATGCCTGTCCACATTTGGATTTTTAATACTGGTGGTTATTATGTTCGTCGTGTCCATACGATGAAGGGAAATCCCCTCAGTTAAATCTACCTATCCCTATCTCCCACCCTTGCACTCTATCTATCTTTCACTCACACAATAAAAAAACTTTCATGTTGAATCCGAGACCTATTGTTTGAGTGGCGCATTGGTTCATTTTGGGTGTAATCTTCTCTTTTTCACGCAAATAAAATCTACCTGTCTCACTGCATGCACCTAGCATTCAAAATGCAATGAGGACAGGCACTATGGCATGATTATGAAAATGTGTAGGAAAAAAATCTATAGAGCGAAAAAAAATCCATTGGCCAAATTTGAGGCAATGGTAATTTATTGCTTGGGTGGGCATTTCATTGCCAGGAAATTTAAGTTCAATTCACTCCTATAAAATATTATTACATATAGTGAAAAGAAAAGAGAAGGCTGCACAGTAAAGCCTTAACTACATAGACCTACTTTTGTACAAAAGTGAGAAATAAAAATGCTCACTAAGGAAACATGCTTGCAAGAAAATATACGAAAATTGTTCTGACATATATATTTAACCACCATGCACAATTTTCCATTGTTTTTTTGCAAGCAGGTGTCTTCAGAATAGATATTTATTTCTCACTTTTGTACGTTTGTACAAAAGTAGGCCTATGTAGTTAAGCCTTAAATAATTGCGGATCGAGTTTCGTGAATTCTTTATTCCACATTTGTATTAGTTCACTAATAGCTAATTATTAACTTTCGAGCTCTCATAAGTATGGATTAAGAGATAACTTGTGAATTAAAAGGTATATTTACTTTTCTTACTAAACCCTTTCGCTAAACCACCTTCCTTTCGAAATCTTACTCCTAATCTACGTGTTTTTGATAACTTGCCACTAGGTCCGTTTATTAATAAGGGGCTAAATGTTTTGAGGTATTCTCCTTAATTTCCACCATCCAAAGTGAAACTTCAAAATTAATTTCCTCAACGAAGGAAAGCAATGATTGCTTTTCATCTGTCTTACAAAATTGCCATTAATATTGCCAATATCATTGAGCAATGAGCGTGGCAAGGGTTATCTCGATGACATGGCTTGAAAGGACGTGAGCGCTGTTCAAAGCGATTGAATTTTAACTCATTTATGTCAAATGCCATTCATTGTCCTTTCTTCAAACAGCATTCACTAACACATTCAACAAAAAACAGACAAAACTCACACGCAATAGAAACGTCAAATAACATGGTCACGCGCAGATAATGTTTAAAAAGCAATTTTTCCACAAAATGTCGCTGCGTGTAGGTACATGAATTTTTCTGACTCCAATGAATTTTTTCTAGATATTTTCATATTCCTGGTATCATTCATCCGCGAAAAGATTTGTCCCTCTAACATTTTTTTGTATGAATCCTTTCACATAATTGGCTGTTTGTTAAATTTTACTATTGGCACCTGGTAAGTTGCTTTCCACGCCACCTGCATCTCAAGCGCTTAAGCTTCAAAAGGCGATAGAATTATTTTCGATTTGACGTTCAATGTATTTCCCATAAGAGAAAACGAAAAAAGCGCCAGATGAACATTAGTTTTACCAAATTATTTTATATCAACGGGTATCCATATTATGATTGAAATAGAATCAAAAAATGTGTAAGCTTATAAATTAACCCGAAAATATATTAAAATAGATAGCTAAAACGCTTTGCTTTGTAAATGAAAAATGTAAACAAACCACCTTTACAACCAGAAACAACAACAAAAGTACTCAATTAGAAAAAGAGAAAGGCAGAGGCGTAGTCACGATTATTAAAAAAATATGTTTGTTCGTAAAATAAAGGTATTTGAATAAAAATCTTCTTGTAAAGCAATTGTTAAAAAAATATTTTTCAATTGGCTATTTACACATTTGTTTTTTAGTTTACAAAAGAGGCAAGGTATGAATGAAGGTCAAGCTCGATCACTCTTAATTATTTCTATTTTTAAGAAGAGTTTACTTTAAAAGAGTGCTAACCTTTTTTTTAAATGGAGGATAACATTTTTTTTGCCAGAAATTACATTATTCTTAGAAAGAAACTTACGTGGTAAGATAAAACAAACGAACACAGGGAAATCAAATGATGCCCCTATAATTTATATTAACTTTATATTAACCTGCGCGTACCTAATACAAAAAAAAATAAAATGAAGATTTATATCACAAATTAATGTTTTATTTAAATCAATAAGAAACTCTAGCCCCCTAAACTTCTACCTGACTACGCACATGATATCGTTCTGACTGGCGCCTTGCATCCATTTGGGAAAACAACAACAAAAAAGCACGTTTGTTTACATATTTCATCTGCAAAATAAAGCAAATTAGTAATAAGTTTCGATATATTTTACGTTTGATTTGCAAACTAGCATGTTTAATCATTCTATTGCAATTATAATAGAAACAACCGTTCATATAAAATTAATTTGTTAAAATAATGTTTCTACAAGCTGTTTTTGTTTTTCTCTTATGGGAAATGCATTGAACGTCAAATGGAAAAGAAATCTATCTCGTTTGTTAGTTTCACGCGCTGGCTGCTAGGTGCCGTGACTCCATGTGCCAATAGATTCAAAATCGATACTCTCAAATTTGTGAGGCGAAAGTTTCGTTGATGCTATTGAAAGCATGAGGCATTGGATACGTTAAATTCCCAAAAGATAATTTACCTTGAATGGTTCCATTGCACCGGTCGTTTTGGTTTGTCGTTCATTTAACAACAAAAATCAGCTGGCATCGATGATCGATTTCTGCTCCTCTGCTGTCATCATTCCTGAGAGTCTTGAAATTTCCTACAAATTTAATTGAATAAATATGGCCAATCGCGAAATATTTGCAAAAGCCTTACCAAATGTTAAGTTGGCTACTCGATTCGATGCCGATGGTAACGAGGTTCAAGTAAGTAACTAGAATTATTCGAAAATCAATGAACAAAGCTCTTGGTACATAACATCTCGTCCTTAATAGGTTGAACGTCGAGAGGATGAAGAACAAAATGCCAAGCAGCAAGAAATATTTGAAATTCTAGTTAACGCTGGCTACTATCGTGCCCGCATCAAGGGCTTATCACCATTTGATAAAATTGTAGGCGGAATGACTTGGTGCATTGAATGCTGTGATTACGACGTAGATGTGGATCTTTTATTCCATGAGAATCTCACAATTGGTCAAAAAATGTAAGCATTTTGAGCTTCAAAAGAAACCACTTAATTAATTTATTTAACTTGAAGTGGTTTAGTTGAGAAAATTGTATCGGTTCTGCCGAAAATGAAATGCCCCTATTTAATTGAACCACATCAGATTCAAGGTCTAGAATTCATAAGCATTTTCCCAGTCATACAATGGCTCGTAAAAAGATCAGTAAGTTGATTGCCTTGATCAAACTCCAATATTTTATTGAAGATTTCCTTTAGGTGGAAAACCGTGCAGAACGAGCCGTGAAACTGAAAGCATTTGCTGTGAGCCAATTTCATAATAACTTCCAATACAACTCTGACAAGGAGAATCTTCAAAAAATGAGGACCGCATCTGCCAACATCAAGCGAATTCAGGTTCTTTGTTCGTTTATTGAAATTGTTTGAATTTAAATTTCACTCCTTAAAATCTATCCAGGATATGTATAACCCCCATCGTCAGTACAAACGCAAGGAAACTGGTAACGAAGATGAGAAAACTCGAGTTCGCATAACTCTTCTCGAATATGGCAACAAAGGAGCTTACCCAGGCTTGATATCTAACAAAAATCCATCGCAAAAGTCCGATGATTCACAATCAGCTGGAACAGAGCTCGACGATAATTTAGTCGAGCGTGAGGTGATTTCGTTAGGCCGATAGTTAATAATGTTTTGTTCCAAGCTTTGAATTTTCGCTAAACTTACTTTTTTCCTCAATTCAAACAGAGAAGCTCACATCATCACAACTTCAGTGAGCTTAATCTGTGTTTTTGATTTGCTGTGCTTTTATTTAATTTTGTTTTGAATTTTATTTTATTTTTTTTTTTACAAAATGCGTTGCATGTTATTTTCTGTTGCATTAGAAATAATTTTGAATTTCAAAAAAAAAGCTTCACAGACAAAACACTTAAATTTTTCATCTATAATTCTCGAGCTTTGAATACTTACATTTGTATTTGTGTGAACAGCCAAGACACTCCAACAAAAAAAAAAAAAACAAAACAACAAAAAACAATTTAATTGCAGATCGATGTTGACCAGCTGCTTAAAAACCTATACGTTGCCAACGAGGTAAACCGTCTTTTATCCTTTTTTTGTTAACTCATTCGTATTGAAAATAATCATTGTGTACATGTCGATTTTGTCATTTTATTGAAATGAAAATGTGTCTTGTCTATAAAATTACCGTTGAAAAACATTTAAATACCAAAATAGGAAATGGAAAATACTTTGCTTGTTGTGTTGTTGCTACTTTTCGAATTTGTAAGTGTGTGTATTTATTTAATTGTAATATTGTGCGTTAAATTTGTAAATATATGTGTGTGTGTGTATGTGTTTAAGCAGTTTTTAGATATTTATTTAATAATTATAATTTTTCCTAAAAAATGATAAATGTTTATTTAGGGTCCTGGTTTTTATATTTTCTCTTTTTAAAGTTTTGTAGGTTAGAATTAAAGTGTTTCAAACTCCTGCTCCCAAGTAAAATTTTGTGTGCATTCGTTAATAAATCAATAGGTATAATGATAGGGAATACGTACAAAAAATTATGTCTTAGCTGAAGGGAGGATTTACTGAAACTTTTAAAGTATCCGTATATTTCGAATATCCAAAACCATCCCGATCCAGGATAGTATTGGATATCCAGATAAATAAGTGAGACCATTGAAATAGTGTCGAATACCCGGATTAACATGCAAAGCTAGTTTTGAAAATTATTTATATATGAATTTTCTCGCTGGAGGTCTGGGTTCACTTCCCAGTCTCGTCCACGTAAAAACTAAAAAGTTTTTTTCAGGGCTACTTCCTCTTGCGAGGAATTGACAAATCATCCAAGAGTATCCCTTGTCATGAATAAGAGCTTCTCGTCTAGCCGTTCGGATTCGGCATACAATTGTAGGTCCCTTCCATTCCTGTCGACACGCGCACACAGGAATGGTTGCGAGTTGTTAGCACCACCCAATTTTTTTTTTTATTTATGAAACAGAAGGCATATGAATTGAATTATACAAATTACTCATCAAAATTTATCCGTACACAAATCAGGATCCGGATATCCGACACTATCCGAAAAGTGTCGCTTTTAAACTGTCTCCTTTACCTATCCCAATATCCGAAACTATCCAAATAGTGTTGGCTCTATTGTCGCATTCACATGAATCCGGATATTCGTATAGTTTGAAGATACTGATTTTGTTTGAAGCTCCAGTTCATAAGACTTCCTAAAATCATTTTTTTTTAAATACCAAAAACAATGATACTTTACACATTTTTAGTTATCGTTTAAGGAAAATTTTATTATCTCAAAAAAGTGCCCTCGGATAATTCTTATGAAAATTGAGTAAATTACTTTAAAGTAAACTTTATCTAGACAACAAATTGGGGTTATTTCATACAAAATTGTTATTTTAATGTTTCTCATATTCTAAAGCATAAACGTAAAAGAAGAATGGGCAAAAATATATGGGACCTGGGGGGTAATTCCGTAAATTAAAAACGATTGAGCGATATCGTTTTGATTATTTCTGTCTCTATAGTTCTCGGCAGATGTGATAGAGATAGGTATAGTCGAAACGACATCCTTCGATCGTTTTCATTTTACGTCATTTTACCTCCGTGGTCTACCTAGTGCCCATAAACGAGACCTTTGATAATGATTAGTTACTATGGAGTGTACCAACGTACGAATATTTTTTTTTTTCCTAAGCAATGGGAGTTGGCTAAAATAAGCGACCAAAAAAGTAAGAAAAACACTGCAAATTCTAATAAACACGGACGAATTTTTTTATATTTTTTAATATTCTGCCTAAAACCCATGGCTTACAGTTCTGTGGCCATATTCAAAAATAATGCTCTTGAACTAAGCTTTCCAACGTTGTGTATCTCAATTGTGGGCACTAGACGCTAAATCGAATAAAAAAAGTAGAATTTGTATATTTATTATATATATTATATTGTTATTCGCTAATGTTGGCCATTTAAATAAAAGTTCATTTATTTTGTGGTCTATTCAGTTTATTCAAAGTGGCCCACACTGTAATTTCAATGGAACACTATTGCAATAAATTTTTTGGTCTAATTGCGATTTTTGTTGCATATACTCCCTAAACCACATTGTTTACAGCTTTATGTCTATACAAACAAATGATGTACTATGGCTAAGCTTTCCAGCGATATATATCTCATTCGTGGGAAATAGGTAGACCACAATGCCCATTCTCCTTTTGTTTTAAGGCCTTTTCCTTTTTTTAATTTATCAGAAAAACAAATTCACAATGTGGCCTGTGTTGTTTGACTGCTGTTAGGCTAGGCGCATATTGAGTCGCGTCCGAAGCATGTGACGTGACCTGCGAGTGTGGCACGACACGATTATAGAAACCTGTCATGCCGTTCTCCGCATATTGATTCGAGTGTCTCGTGTCAAAATACATATTAATTTTAGCAAAAATCGTCTGATATATTGATAATTGAATTAATCTTAAAAAAAACAAGTAATTTCTAAAAAAAGCAAACGATTTTTTATTTTCAAAACCAACGACAGTTTATTATTTAATTTTTTGACAGAATAAAAAACAAACACGCGCCGTTCTCGCAAAGAAACTGTGTTTCGATCACTGTGTCACGCGATTTTCAGAAAACGCGCGTCAGGTCATGTCGTGCCGCTCTATCAATATACGTCGCTCTATTGATTTATATTATTTACAAAAACTCGTGCTGTGCTGTTCCGCGTCACTCGCGTCGAACGCGCTTCAATATGCGCCTAGCCTTACACGCCGATTTTTGAGTGATGACTTTTTTTTTGAAACTACAAAAATGCGGGTGGCAATGGCACAGTGGTTATAGTGTTTGACTGCTAACCTGGACGTGTGGGTTCGAGCCCCAGTCTAGGTAGCATTCTTTTCTATATTCCCCAGTTTTAACTGGATGCCACCCGTGGAATTTCATGAGATAATAACCATCTTATTCTCAATCCACTGTGCCAACAAAACTCTTTCCTTTCCTTCTATTCCTTCTAACTATAGTGCCGTGCATTGCATTTAAAAGACCTGACGTCTTACAGGCATATAGTTAAAATTATAAAAAAAAAAAGAATTTTTCGTAAGCTTGTAATAGCTTTCTAAGCTTTCTAAGATTTAATAAAAATCGATGTAGGTACTTTGGCGATTCTATCTCCTTGTGAAAATCCATTTGATTAAAAAAAGTATTTCTTTATTTATTTTATTTTTGGCTTTCTGACTAACGTCTGAACTGATTTCCGTTAAAGTTTGAAATTGATAATAAAAGTCAGATAATTTTCGTACCTTCTTAAATTAAAAAAGGTCTTCATTAAAAAAATAATAAATAAGACACATATAAAAAAAAGTCTATATTTAGGAAAAAGGTGAATGACGGTGTTTACATTGGAGTGGCTCTTCCGACTATTTTGGACTTCTCTGAAATTTATCTGACTCCCAATTTAAGGTTAGAAAGAGAAAAAAGTAGTAAATAAAAAAAAAAAAAAGAAATACAAGAGGACTTTTTCTACGTCGTCTTTTTTCGGAGGAGTCAGTCTAATGTGAACACCGTCAATAAAGGAGAGTGCCCAAAAAAAAAAAACAGAGTCGATAAGAAAAAACATATATGGTTTGAAAGGATATTGTCTCTAGATATCAAATATGAAATTATTTTCTTTAAGAGTTATCCCCGGGATTTGCTAAGACAATTTATTTATTTTTAATAGCAAGGTGTTTTTTCATGTATAAAACATTGGTGAGGGCACTACAGAAAAGAACAGGTATTGATTAAAAAGCATACCTACATAGCCACTTGATACATGGTAATCCGCAAAAGTTTCGTAAAACAGAGTTTTTATAAAGACAAGGCTCCGAAAACTATTTTTTGAAAAAAAAAAAATGATTTTTTAAGGCAATGCTCAAAAAAACAAGGTCTCGTCTGTCAGTTTTTCGTTCAATGATCAACTCTTACCCCAAAGTTAATTTTTGTATGAAGAATTGAATTTTCAATGAAAGAAAATTTCTTGACGGCTATAACTGACTTGTCAGAAAATATTCCACCAATTCACTGATTTGTGTTTCAATGATGGATTTCAATGAAAGCTATAACTAGCGCCTTATCAGAGAAATCTGTAAATTATTGATTACTTACTTAAATTGAGTTGGTTGATCTTAAAAAAAAAAATGCATTTGAAAAACTAACATTTTTCGGCAAAAAAAAAAATCACTATGAAGCAAACCTAAAATTAAATTTCAGTTTTAAAAATTTATTTTAGTTACAACAACACTGAAATGTGTAGAGAGAATTCATTGGATGAATATTTTATCTTTTAATTGATCGCACTTGTGCAATTATATGGTTTTCGCTTAATTGAGTCTATTAAGGTATTAATAAAACGAGCTATAGCTTTAGTAGCCTCAAAAGGACCTTGGGAGTCCTCTTAAGCTCAGTTAAAGACCAATTAACTTCTCTTCAAAGACTCGGGATCTTTTGCAGGTCTCTTAAGATCTTTAAGAGGCCCTAGATCTTAGTAGGCGGCTCTTACACCTTTTTTGAAAGATCCTAGAAATCCGTTTGAGGCCTGTAAAGCTATGTTAGAGGATCTACCTGCTCGGTCCGAGGCCTCTACAGCTCTGTTAGAGGCCCTAGAGCTCATTTGGTGGCCCTTACACATTTCTTGAAGGACCCTACAGCTCTATTAGAGGCCTCTACAGCTCTGTTAGGGGCCCTGCATCTCTTTTGGAGTGGAGGGCTCAACATCTGTTAGAGGCCCTATATCTGAGTTTAAGGCCCTTACACCTTTTTTTGAAGGACCCTAGAGCACTGTTGGAGGCATCTACAGTTCTATTGGAGGCCCCACTGTTCTGTGTGATGCCCCTATAACTCGGTTGGAGGACCTACAGCTACATTGAATATTGAGTTTTCAGGACCAAAGGGTGGCTCCCACAAATCTCTTCGAAAATTTGTTGAGATGTAAGCCATAGTTGAGATGTAAGCCCTACTCGCTCCCAAGAAGGTAGCAATAGTATAGAAAAGCTATAGGAGGAAATACATGTGCCTTGAATGTTGCATTCTTTTAATGCGAATATGTGTTAACTTTTATAAATTGGTATATTACTAGTCTCGTCAATATATTAAAAGTACTCTTACCCAAGAAATCAATTAACAAATTCTGTAATAAATTATGAACACAAAACATTTCGGAATTTTACCATTGCCGTTGAAAAATTCTTAGTTTTCCCGTTTTCATTTTCATTTCGGTGTTTTAAAGTTACATATTAAGGAAAAGACAGGGTTTCAATTATTCATTATCATTACTATAACAGTATGCGAATGATTTATAAGTTGTTCTTTATTCTTACGCACATACTATTTCGTCAAACTGTTGTCCGGCATGCTTAGGTAGGTAACTTCTTTTTTTTCGAAACTGTTGAGTAACGGTATGGGTGATAACCGCCATTTTATGAATGAAAACAAATTTATCTTGGGGCCGCTGATTTAAGTGACTTATGGTGCACCTATTTAATAACATCAATCAACCACAATATGAAGATGTGTCACTTTTTACTTTTTTTTACATGAAGAAACACAGTTGCGCAAAATTTTAAACAACCTATTGTTAAGGGCTTAACATTTTACTAGTTAACAATTTCCTAAGTATTTAGCAAAATTTTAAACCTTTTGCTAACTAGTAAGTTGCATTTGTAGGGTTTGAATTTGATGACCACAATTATTGTTTTTATGCGTTGTAAATTAATTATATGTTGATGGAAACCCATCATGTGCTTGAAATAATTATTCGATATTTATATTTGTATCATTTTAACTTCATTATTTACAACAAAAAAAAATGTGGGTACCAGCAGGACTCGAACCTGGAACATTCGGGTCTTCTCATATGGATTTAGTACGATACTAAAAAGATAAAATAGCCAGTTGGTGATTTTAACTTTAGTAATATGTTAGGGGATAGTACGATGCTAAGCTCGTTTAAAATTAGCAAAATACAATTTTTAACCCACAAATTTTAACAGCGTACTAAATCGTCTAAAATTTTGCGCCAGTGTTTTTAAAATTTTAAATAACTTTTTAAGAAAATGATTCCATATTTGTTATCTACAATTAATGTCCTTTCAAACCATGTATGACTTTTCTTAATCGACTCTGGGTTTTTCGCCCATACATTTTTGTGCATTCTCCTTTCTTTGAAATTAAATTCTTAAATTATATGTTCGTTTGATTCTGTCAGAATATTTCTTTGAAAACTTATTGGAATTCTTTGGAGTATGAGGAAGAGTTAATTTTAGAATTATCTTGGAAATAATTGAAAACAAATAATTTCAAATATGAGTGTAAATGTTAAAATGCAATTTTAATTTTCAATATAGCAGACCGAAGTCCGTATCCAGATCGCGAAAGGTATAAATCTAGACAACGAATACAATTAGATTTGAATTTAAATTTTAATATTTTATAAAATTTACCGTTTTGGATTTTATTTGTTTTTTAATCAATATTGGCTGTGCATTTCTAAAGTTCTGAAAGTCAACAAATTGTGTTATCATCAGTACACACAAAGGACAAGAAGACGTGCGCGCTGTTGCAATAAGTCGGATGTCTGGGTAGACTACGTAATTAGTCTGCCATCGTAAATCTTCATTAAAAAAAAACTTTATTTAAAACAAATACATATAAAATAATGGCTTTTTTAGTTAAAAGCTTTTATTTTGTATTTTTTTCATTTTTTAGTCTAATAGTGCCCTTTCAAAAATGTTTTGAAATTTCAAACGACCTTATTAGCCCGCTTTTTCTTTTTCAAGACTTGAGCAGATAAAAACAAAATACGTTACTTTCTAATACAAATTGTTATCGAACCTAATTTTTGTCACATCAATATTTTAAGCTTCAATGCTGGGGAGGCACAGGTTAAAATTAAGATCGAGCTGAAATAATTTGCAGGGATTTTTTGTTTTAAATTATGTATTTGAAACCTATATATGTATCTGAGGATGCATCAGTTGAATTTTGAAAATGAGCCTTTTAAGTGCCACTCTAATGTACTTTGATTATCTTGGGATAGAAATTGGATTTTTGACAATAGTTATTAAAATCTTTTCCATTCGTCATTGGAAGAAGTAATTATGTTCTTCAAACCCGTCAAAATTATACTTTTTCTGAAAGAAAGGAAAGGATGTACTGACAATTTTTTGTTGAACAGAATTTAGTGCTCAAGATGCTTTCTTTATCTAAGGGTAAACACTAATTGTACTGTTATGATGGGACTTATTTTGAAAATGTTTTAGTTTCTTTAGTCGATTCCGCAAAAAACGACCGAAATCGGTAACAGGTTACGCTCGGTGCGTAATTAAACTTTAAGCGTATTTTTGAGAAAAAGACTGGAAATCTACGTGTACCTATATTTTTGTATAGGAAATTTCATATGATCAGGGGCACAACATGTTAACGTTAACAAATTTCAATGAGATTTAAGCCATAATTTTTGTGTGCATTATAATAATTTTATTTAAGGGGTGTGCAGAAGAAACTCGAACATTTACAAAATAAGACCGAGCCTTATACAAACAAAATCAAAAGGTAGTAATGGTGTCTGTTTTGTGTTTGAAAGAGTTAATCTTTGGGGTTTCAAACATAGAGTCTTAAATTAGATACATTATCCCCCGCTTTCTTGAGTTTGCAATTTTATCCATAGTTTTCAGAAAGAGCTAGCTGTATGGTCCCTTCAAATATTTTTGCGATATGAACCCCCTGTGTTTTGTAAGCTCGCTTTTCGTTCTTTCCATGTCATAAAAATGCATATTAGCAAAAGCAACTCGTGCGACGGAAAAGGTCTTATTTGATTTGTTTAATATTCTGAAAATATTAAAATAATTGTCCGTAGTCGAGTTTATTAGAAAAAAAAATTACAATTTAAATGAAAATAAAAATCTTTTCATAGGTTTGATGTTAACATTTAAGAATTAATGCACTTTTTTTATCCTTGTGCTTGTTGAATTTATAAATTAACTCCTCTTCTCTATGTTTTGTGTTTCTATCAAACCACCTGCTCCGCGAAATTGGATGCAGGCATTTCAATTAAATAAACAAATAAATCCCCGTCGAACGAGTAAAATGTTGTTGTGTTCCTTATTTTATGTATTTAATTCTTAATAATTAAAAAAACACATTAAATGTATTTAATTCACTAGACGTTACAACAGACACTTTTTTTTTCACGTAGAAATTATTTCACAAACAAATTATATAAATAGATTTCTATGGCATAGAATATTATATTTATTTTGTTGTTTCGATGCTTCCAATAAGAATTTTCTAACATATTTGAATTCTAACAGGATGATGTGCCACAAACAACAATTCTTGATGAGAAGGACAAAGCAGCCATTCGTAAACACTATGCTGATCTCAAAGAAGAAATGGAAATCGATACCAAGCTTCTATCCGAGCAGAGTCAAGTAAAAGCTTTAGAAAATACTAAAGCTGTTTTGGACAAGAAGCTATTAAGAGTAAAGATGGATAATCAGGAACTTAATCAAGAGTTAGAGAAGCAAAAATTAAAACTCCAAGAACAGGAAAAATTGGAAAAGGATTTAATTGTTGAAATCAAAGAATTTGAAAAAACCGAAGCAAATGGTGATAAGAGGTGATTATTAAACTAAGCTTAAAAAATATATTTTTGTTATTTAATAAAATTTCTTTTAAGTGTTTTGGAGAAAATCAAAGGTCTTGTAGAGTTGAATGAGCAGTTAAAGAAAGAAGAAGCTGAGTATAAAGAACAGTGTCGAGAGGAACTTGAAAGACTGCAAAAAGAAATCCAGTATGCTTGTGTCTTACATAAATTTAATATTAAAAAAAAAACTTCCTCCGAATTTGTTTAAAATTTTAGAGAAATGGAGCAGAGAAATGCAGAATCAAATCCTGTAGAGGAAAAAGAACTCATTGCCAAACAAGAAGAACATCTTCAGCTCCTAAGGTTGCAATTGGCGAAAAAAAATCGTGGGATAGTTGCGATTCAACGTCAACTTGACAATGTACCAGATCGCACTGAATTGGCTCAATATCAACGACGATTTTTGGAGCTTTACAACCAAGGTAAGAACCAGACGCATCGTGTCCGCCTAACAAGAGCTAAAAAATTTAAATTTTCTTCCCTTGAGCTAAAACCAATTGTTAGAACATTATGTATATTCAGTTAATTTATTGATATTTTCTAGTCAGTGCCAAACATCGTGAAACAAAGCAGTTCTACACCCTTTATAACACTTTGGACGACACGAAGTTGTATTTGGAAAAAGAACTCTCATTGCTAAATTCGATCTATGAGAATTATCATGAAGGCATGACAACACCTCAGTCCCGAGAGCAATTCTTGAAACAATTCGAAGCAATTGTCGATGGCGTTAAACAGACCCATAATAAAGTTTTACAAAAGTGCGATGATGAGAAGGTTAAACGTGATGCTTTGAATAGTCAGCTAATGCATCTGGTCGATCAACAAAGAAAATATGCAACAGCTGTTAAGCAGCTTACACGAGAGTGCCAACGATGTGAGGCTCTGATGATACATTTGAAGTCTATTCAATGAAATTCCAATTAGGAAGTAAGTTTTTGTTTTGTCCCAGTTTTGAATATTATGTATATAAGCATAATATTCATGATGTAGCGTATTGTTATTAGTAGAATAAAAAATATAGACTTGGATTTGTTCCAATAAATAAACATTCGATAAAAGTTGAATAAAAGTACATTGGTATTAAGTAGTTAAAAATAATTTGGTGTTTAATTTTCACGTGTTTCATTAATAAGCTGTTTAATATATCGGAATGTGAGGGGATGAAAAGGAAAATTGCGTTTCAGGGTTTTTATGATTTAGTTTGTCCGGGGCCAAATTTTACTGAACTCACCCATGCAATTCTTATTCCTCATTCTCTTAGCATAGGTTCCAGAACATGTTTGGGGTGTGATCTTCGTTATATCCGTTTAAGTTGTTTGTTTTCCGATCGTCCTCCAATTTTTCGGTTTAAACTCCTATTTCAATGGCATTGTTACAAGGCGAACCATTATAAGAACCACACCACAGAACTGTAGGATATAACTTTCGTAAGGTCTGTCGGTGCCGAATCCTCCGTCATCGTGATCGGAGCTTTCGCCATATTTGATATTTTCTTTCAACGATAACTATTTATCATTTTGTTTCGTGAAAGTGCGGCTCTACGTCCACACGTGTTGCGTTAAAAATTAATTTGTATTCAATTAATTTGTGCCTATAATTTTTATAACTAATTGGATAAGTTGAAAATTTTAAATCGAATTATAAAATCGAATCGATTAAAATCACCCTAAACAAACTGAAAATTTAGTTACTCATGTGAAGGTCTCTTATTATTAAAACATCCACCCACATCCACACCCATGGAATATGGGTTTGTTTCATGACCGACAGTATAAATTTGTTTTGCTGAAATATAACTGCATATACCTACGCAAAATAGCCATTTGCTTTTTAACCTGCCCTTAAATATAATAACCACCTCCAAATATAATTAAATACAAATAATTGATGATGCCATCCAACTCTATTAAAGAATTAGTTAGTTAATAGGATCTATGTATTATATCTATTCCATCTACAATATAACCATAATAATATGTTATAGCATTATCCGCGGTTTACGGTGACATTGTTATATTTGTTTATTTTTCCTGCTTAAAAGGTCTTCATCAGCTATAACATGGAATGCGTGTCTTGTCTAGTTTTTTGTTTTTTTTTCTTTATATATCTTCTGCAATTTCATAATTGAATTGGTATCCTCGAGGGATTTCAAGTGCGATTAGCTAAATGAATTGCGTGGTTTTGACAACAGCAAGCAATTCACTATTAAGTTTAATTAAATTTAGATTAATATGCTCAACATAACCGGTGGCACAATCTAAAGTGTAATCATGTCCCATTATGGACCACTCCAAGAGATGAATTTCAGAAGCAAACAAAAAAAGAAAAATTCTCTTCATGTCTTGTTTTGTAGGTATGAATGAAAGTGAGAGGTTGAGTGTGGCATAGTAAGGATATACAATCATATACAAATAATAACCAACCCAAAAACCCTATTCAACAGGTTTCAAACATTTAAAGCTATTAACGATGATTTTCTCTTCTTCTCTAGAGAGCTTTAACACGAACTCTTATCTTTATGAATGAGACTTCCATATATTTCCTGTCCTATCCTAGGGATGTTGTTATTGTCCAATGGTGATGATGACGGCGGCGCCGCGGTACTTCTCAACGTAATTCACAACAACCACCACCCTGTTTGAATATTCGGTAGTTGTTTTACAACCAACCCCGCAAAACAGATGAAAGCAGGCTCTGTGTGTCTTTATCAAGTACACTTTGCGACTCTCTGTGCTCTCCGATGGTTGGATGTTAGTCGGGGGCTTTTTTTAGATTCTCTGATGTTCTCGGTGAAGTAATAGAAATATCATCTTCTTTTTCGTATGTGGAAGCATCCCCAAATGCACAGAATTCTCGTTCAGTCTTTTCGTGAACGTTGCGGTGTCTAAGACTGTTTTATCAGTCGTGATCCTCCAGGATTTTAATGTGTGTCATTTTTTCTTCCCCATATATCTCTTACTTGTGTGGAAGTGAAACATAGTGAATATTTTGAAAAAAAAATAGAAATAAAATAAGATTAATACCTACCAGAAAGTTCCTATTCACAACGGTTTCGTCAAACTTTTATTGCTTGTCACGTCCCAACATAACGATACCTATGTATCTATTCATTTTAAAATGAACATTTTTGGCTTAATTTGCACATTCATATGCTAAAAAAGTTTTCGTCGAATTTTTATTCGTATATCCTTTGAATATGTCCTTCAATGAGTGTTTGATGGTGTCAAAAAGTGAAACAGATTGAATCTAATATCCTATGCAAATTTTTAGACCTACATAGAAAGTAGAAAAAAATTAATTTTATTTAAGTAAAGAAAAAATAAAACGTCGAACTGAGACGCGTTAACGGTTATTTAATTGTTGTGATTTAAATACATTAATGAATAGTAAACATCCATTAAAAAGTTAAATGTTATATAAATTTCAAACCTATGTACAACAAAATGTGAACTAATATAATTTGTTTGTAAAATTTATAAAAATATGTTTAAAACTTTTGAGTGCTTTCCAACTTAAATAACGACAAAAATAAAAATTACTAAAAATTTCAAATAAATTATTGTGTGTGTGATTAAAGAAAAACATAATAACTTGAAACTTCTTCAGCTAGCTCTTTCTTAATGGATAACTTACATAAAAAGGATTGGGTGATTTAAATTTTTTTCTAGGTAAGTGAATTTTTTTTGTTGGTTTGTTAGTTAATTTTCGTCAATTTAACTTAATAAATGTTAACTTAAATTTAAATTCAGCTCCATAAAAATTGTCTGACTCTGTGGTCTTGGCTTTAAAGAGCAAACTTACTATTAAATGTATAATATTCAATACGCCTGCGTCATTTAAAATTTAAATTCAAATATTACACCTCTTATTTCATATCTTTATGATTTTTTTTCCTTAAATACATAACAAATAAATTTACCGAAATAATTGTTTTTTTTTTGTTGGCAATTAATCTTTAAAACAATAATTGAATAAAACAAAATATTAATTAAATGGCGCCCAATGTAAGATACTAATGCACTGGAAGCTTCTTGTATTTTACCGTAGTTATCAACGATTTGATTCTGTGGAAAATAAGCAAACTATTGATTTCAACAACTTAAAGGCTTAATTATCTAAAAGATGTATATCTTAATAGTATAATGACTATTTACAAATAAATGATTACTTAAATTCTTAAATTCTTCTCAATAGTATGATAAGAAATATGTAATCCATTTTTTTGTTTAAATATGAATTGGGGAAAGTCATCATATAGGAAATTTAATCCGAATTTTCGGCCATCAACATCTTAAAGCTTATAAACGATTGACTTTGAACACTTTTCTATGAAAGCACTTTAATATACATTTTCTGCATACAAATTTAAAATCGGCATTAGTCTCTTAAATAAAAGCCGTTCTTAAAATATGTCAATTGCAAAAATAAAATTCGTTAACCTTAAATAGTTCTGATTGTTGCAATTTTTAATTGGCAAGTTATGGATTCGTAAA
Source organism: Melangyna quadrimaculata (assembly GCA_949320155.1). Classification (NCBI taxonomy): domain Eukaryota; kingdom Metazoa; phylum Arthropoda; class Insecta; order Diptera; family Syrphidae; genus Melangyna; species Melangyna quadrimaculata. Next base: position 16,529,665 of record OX439485.1, read on the forward strand.
AAAAAAAATGGAACTCGAGATATTAATTCAACCATACATTATTACGATTATAGAGAACGCGAAAAAAGTGGCTTTCGCAATTCTGTCGGTCTGTCTGTGCTCGCCTACAGCCTTAACGGCTGAATAGATTTACTTCAAACTATGTACCTACCTACTGTTTTTAAATTAATATGACCAAAAATAACGGTATGCCTGCCATACACATTTTTTTTTTAGCCAAAAAGCAAAATACTACTTTTTTTCAAAAACGGTTGCAACGATTTGGTTAAAAAAAATTCTTCTACTTTTTGGTATTTTCTTTTTTTTTTTGTCAAAAAATTATTTTTGGAACCTCTGTAGAACTTGGACAGTTTCTTTTTAAACTTGGTTTAAGGTTATTTTTTATTATTTTCTAGAATTTTTGTTAAAAACCCTAGGCCTTACCAATAATCAAATTTACATAGTAACGACTTAAATATTTGAGTAAAATGGACCATAATTCTATGGGCTCTTAATAATAAACCAACCATGGTATGACTTAAATATTTAGGTGGACCCTAAATAATAAATGTTATATGGTATGGGCACTAAAAAATGAAACATAACATGTATGGTTTATTTTTTATAGTCCATACCATTATGGTCTATTTTCTTTAAATATTTAAGTCGTAACTAAATGTGATTATTGGTAGGGCCCCATGTTTCTAAGTTAAAAATAACGGTACCTTCCATACAAATTTTGAAAACCCGTATAAATAAAATTTTAATCTTTAAGCAGGATTAAATTTTGTTTTATCAATTCACATTTGTTCAAGAATAACGCCCAAAAAATTTTGTAACAAGTTTATTTTTGTACAATTTGGGCGAATTGGCGTATAACTCGGCTTTAAACATTTATTTTGGGTATTATGATGTTTTAATTTAAAACCGGGGTTTGGTCTTATTGCCCAAGGTAACAATGTCCAATAACTAAAAAAATGTCATATCGCATACATACAAAAAAATACCACAAAGCCCAAAAAGAATGTCATAGTGCACAAAATAATTTTTATAACACATTTGAGACGCATTCTTCTTGAGATTTTGGACGATGCATTAGTTTTTGGGCGTTACGAAATTTGATTATTTGGTTCGTTGAGCGAAAAGTTTTAAGAACTGAAAAATTTAAACCGTCACAACGCGGCGAACAGTGGTCCGTTTGTTAAATTCTGTGGACAAATATCTTTTCTCACGCCAATTCTTGAAGGAAATTAATGAAATTTGGTACACTTAATGATTTGGAGACGCAGAATTCAGAGGTACTGCCTATATTTTTGTACTCGAAATGGGGCTTCACAATTTAGGCCAGAACATGGTTCGAAATGAAAAAGTTCCAAAGAAATCCTTTTCAAAGCTAGGAATCTTATGAAATTTATGTTTGAAATGCCTTTAAGATATGTGCCCAAATGAGTACTAAAATATAAAAATGGTTCCAATACACATATTTTTCCTCTCTGTCCTTAAAATTGAAAGGAAATAATTTTACTGAAAAGCTTAATAACAGTTCTTAATCAGCCCCTTTTCAAGATACTGAATTTTCAAAAAAAAAATTTCAATATTTTTTTAAATATCCAACAATTTTTTTTTTTGAAATTTTGTATATGGTAAATTATTTGAATTGTGAAGGAGCTCTTGTATACAAATTTTGGTTGACATCGGAGCAGCCGTCAACAAGAAAATTGAAAAAAATCGGTTCTATGACAGGTACCGTTATTAACCGTTATTGGTAAAATTTGTTTTCATCAACATATTCACCATACCTTAAATAGTAAACGCACATATTTTTATCAAAATTCTTGGAGCCGCTTTCAAGAAAAGAATTTTTTTCTTAACGGGTTTTCAACATTTGTATGGAAGGTACCGTTATTTTTTTAATTTAGAAAGTTGATTTTTTCAAGTATTCTACAAAATTATAAAAAAAACATCTTACACCTAGTATTGAAAATATTGACTATGTCGTTTTCAAAATATTTAGTTTTCAAAAAAATTTTTTATTTTTTTTTAAATTTTCAAAATTTTTTTTTTAATTTTGGTTCACAGTAATGTTTATATTTTTTAGAAGATTTACAATAACAAAAATAAAAATGTTTTTGAGAAAATTAAAACCAAAAAAAAGGTTGCACTTGAGCTACCAAACATATTCAAAAAGTAGCATTTCCCTTACTTAATTTATTTGAATTTTTTTTAACAAAATCCTTGGACCCGTTTTTGAGAAAAATATTATTTTCCATTTTGGCGAAAAAATCAATAAAACGTGTGGGCATGTTATGCAAAAAACACTAAATACCAAGTTTGAAGAAAATCCCTCCTCCCGTTTAGGCTGTACGGTCGAGGACAGACAGACAGAATTATGGAACCCACTTTTTTTGCGTTCTCTATTTACGTAATGTTACGGAAAATTATTATCTCGAGTTCGATTTTTTTACGAATCCATAACTTAGCATATGGTACCTATGTACAGTGGTGGCGACCTAATTAAGAACGATATTTTTATAAATTTTTAAAATGCTTAACTTTTGTTTGGGAAATTTGTTGAGGTTGAATTTGTGAAGTGGTTTTATTAATAGCCTATGAACTACGATACATTTTGAGTAATGTTTAAAAAATATAAGCATGAGAATATTGGTAGGAAAAAAATAAACATTAATTTAACTCTTATTTCGTTTGGCAATATAATTAAGAACAGAAACAAAAGGTTATCATAACATTAAAAATCTTTGAAATTTCAATATGCTAATGCGAATATATTGTAGGAAAACCTTCATTTTTTTAAATTTCAGGAAAAATTCCTTGCATATTTTCGCGTAATTCATGGAATCTTGATAGTGGTGTACTCTATCAGATTTTCTCAATATTTAGAACATTCTGATCAAAATGTTTTTTTTTTACTTAAACCATCCCTTGATGGTCTCCCCACAAGTTCTCGATAGAATTAAGGCCCGAGCTCTGGACTGTCTAATCCAGTGTTTCCCAACCTTTTGTGCGCTATACCCCACAGAACCTTTCCAAAATCCTCATGTCCCCCTAACATTATATGAAGATACCAAAATAATTTTGAACATCAAAAATCTTAAATGTCCAGTGCAAAAACTGAATACATGACCCAAGAAAGAAATCTATATAAATTAAGAAAGCCGTAAGTTTATTTTAAAAACATACAAGTATAATGTAGAACTGAAATTCAAACAAGAAATAATTTAATAATTATGTAATTGTAAATTTTTATGTTAGGTAATTGTTATTATTTAAATCCCTTGCGCTTGATGCCTAATTCAATTCAGCTACAACAGTTTTAAGTCTCCCCGTTTTTTTTTTTTATATCCCGGCAATTTCTTTTTTGTTATCTGCAAATTAATTATGACACTAAATCCACATTCAGTTTAAAATCAAGATGGAAATGGTAATAAAACAGTTTCCTTGCATATTTTGTTACATTGGGGTATTTGATTTCGGTTAAAAATTAACGTGAAAAAAAAACTGATTCATATTTGTCGTCAAGTGTCATTGAGTGAAGAGAAGTTGTTAACAGTTGAACGATTGTAAAATACAGAAGCAGATCCTGGTTACGTCTGAAATAAATCTTTAAGGGTGGAAACACAAGAAGCATAGATTTTTTCGGAGAGAAGTGTAATGCAGTATAACTTTTAATTGCCCCCCTATAAAATCAAATTGCCCCTCTGTGGGGCGTGGTCCTCACTTTGGGAAATACGGGTCTAATCTAAAAAATGATTTCTTTTATACGCAAACACCTTCTTAGCAATCCGTTGAGGACTGTTTGAATCATTATCGTCCTTAAAAACAAATTGAATGGGCATGATTTCAAATGAATAAGACTCCACAACATGTTCCTCAATGTCTTTATAAACTTTCTGGTCAATTTGAGCATTTTTTTCTAACTTATCGACCATACTATGCGAAGTAAAAGCACCCCAAATTAAATTAAGTTTTATCTTGTACCATGTACCGTCTTAAGAGTGTAGATTCAATTTCTTGTTCTAAGGGCTCTTAACATCAAATCTACTTTCTGACCTACAAAATAAGAAATCCTCAGAACAAGAAATTTGACGCAATTCTCAACCTCAACAGATTTCCCAAACAAAAGTTATGCATTTTAAAATTTTATAAAAATATCGTTCTTAATTAGGCCGCCACCACTAAATATCGCAAGCAAAAAATGGTTAAAGTTTGTTCAAAAACTGGTTTCTTGCTTATATTTAACTATAATTGGCAAGATGACTATGTTTTTATTGGTCAAAAACGAATTAAGACTCATGCACAAATTTCGTGTTAACCAATCACTTATCTTGATACATACTATAAGACATAAGACTACAAAAACATAACATTTCGTAATGCAGATTTAGTCAAGCTTACAACGTACAAAATATTTGTCCTTAATACTTTTGTTCGTTTTCTTTCAAAATATTTTTAAATTCATTGCAGCTTTTAGAGTTTTAAAATTAACTTTGGATTTTTCGCTCGTCCACATATTATTCATTATTGAAAAACCGCAAACACAAACTGAAGTCAACAATTTGTAAAACGTTTGGAAAACAAATGTTTTTTTATGAGAAATGCGTAAAAATATTAACCCATTTTGAACATTTTTTTGTTCAGTCCATTTTATAATAGTTTTTACAGTGGACGAATATCCAATAATAAATTAAATATAGTAATAAATTACTTTTTTGGCACTGTATGAGTTCTTTTATAGATAAATAATAGAATAAGAAGTTATTCAGTTTCTATTATTTATCTATAGTTTTTAAACTTAAGACAAAATTTTAAGCAAACAAACTCATCAAACAACTGAGATTCTTGTTTCGCTTCGGTTTTGGTTCACAAAAGCCAAACATGCTTCTATTTCTGGCCAGGGGTACATATGTAACTAAGAATTACTCAACTGAATATTTCAGGCAGTGTTGTTCCTCTACGTGTCGACTTTAGTTGTCTACATTTCAACGTAGACAATCGTTCGAAAATGTAGACAATGTGTCGAAAATGTGTCGACAATGTAAACAATAACTTAAATGTCACAAATAAAATCATTCCAAAAATTCCTGCTACAACCGATAGACAAGTGGTTGAATAATTTATAGTAACAATAAGGGTATTCATGCAACGAGATAATTTTCCGCCTTGCCAGAAAAATATAACTTTCCGCAAGATAAAATTATCTGTTTTGTAGAATATTTTCGCCATACAAATTTTGACAGTTCATTTCTAACGAGATAAAATTATCTAATTTACCAGGTATATCTGGTTTTACGCCCGGTACGATATTTTTATAATAAGGGTATTCATGCAACGAGATAATTTTCCACTTTGCAGAAAAATAAACTTTTCCGCAAGATGCTTACATGAACACCTTTTTATAAATACTTGCGTGAACGTGGGAAATAATTAAATTAAACATCACAAATGACTTATCCCAGATAAGATAATTCGTGAGATAAAATTATCTTTTTTACAGAATATTGTTCCCATCCAAATGTTGACAGTTAATTTCTACCGAGATACAATTATCTGGTTTACCAAGTTTATCTGGGTTTTTAAAAGTTTGAAACACGTGGGTAGAAATAAAACCGGGAGTTGTTTTCTTCTTCCCACTTATGCTTTTTAAAAGCACTCATAGATTTTTTTGTTATCAAAATGTTTTGTTTCTATGAAACTTTGGAAGTTATTCCATTCTTCAATTAAAAGAGCTCTTCGAACTGCTGTAGGATTATGAAATACGGTAGACCGGTAGGTCTTGAAGTGCATTACACAAAAGAAAAATCTAAAATTTGAGGTCTTTCGTTTATGGGTGTGGTATCCTATCCACCAACTCTCTTAGAATCGTTATCAATTATGAAGCACTTCCGATTTCTGTAGAAAAATGAAGATCGGTAGAGTGATATGATTTGAAGTTCGTATAGTATAAAGGTAAAAAATGAAAACTGCAGATTTTCCATTAGGGGGAGTGGCACCTAACCTAAATTTTCAGACGTTGATTCTATTTTTTAAGTTTATCATTTCAAAATATTTGAAGCTGTTTGTGTAGTATACCAAGTTAATTATCTTATTAAAATATAAAACCACAGTTTGTAATTAAAATCGATCTCTATCATTCAGCCAAAATTGCCTTAAACTGTAGTTTAGTTAAACCTGGGTCTATCTGCGACATATTCGCAGTCTATCTGGGGCATATTCATATGCCCCAATATCTTAGCAACAAAGAAATGAAATCGTATAAAAAAAAATAAACAACTCCAAATTATGTGAGTAATTTATTAGTTAATGATTTGATTACTGAACCAAAATTTCAAGGTTTACTGGCAAGTGGAATTTTATCATTTTATTACTAAATTCCTCAAATTTTGAAAGATTTTTAAAAATCGACCAGTAAACCATAGTAAAGTGATTCAGTGAACCTACTCTAAATAAAAATATATGTATTTGAAACTGGACAGTTTCACAGTGAGCACTTACTAGAATAAGCTGCACTTAAGTTGCGCATATTTACTTATTATTATTTACTATTTATTATTTATTTACTTTTTGGTAATTTTCGCAGTCTGAGTTAGTGACACTTAAGTGCAATTTATGCAGGCAAGTGTCCACTGCGAATTTTGGGATTTTGTGTCCTATATTTCGCACTAAAGTGCTACTACTGTTACTGTGAAACTGGGCCTAAAGCCTTTATAAACATAGAACTACATAGGTATGCGTTTAGATTTAGATGAAATGATTTTTCACGTTTTTCTTGTTGTTACAATTATGGTTTTGTATTATAGAAGAACTTGGTTCTTTTTTTTAAGATTTTTGTTTTTGGTTTAATAAATTTTAGTTGGCAAAATTATGAATTATAATGGTTTAACGAATTGTCTACACTGTCGACAAATTTATGTCGACAATTGTGAATTGTCTACATTGAATTGTCTACATGTAGACAATCATGTAGTCTACATTTATAGTCTACATGGCACAACACTGATTTCAAGTTCTTTAAAAGATCCTTCCCGCTGATTTAAATATTCGTACAAGATAAATTAAATTGAAATATATTTTCCTTATTTCTTTTGGTTTATTAATTTTATTTCGACTTGCCCAGTCTCCATTTCTCTTATAGTACGGGAGGCGACCGTAGGTTTACCTATCTCATCGTGGCTTCAGAAAAGAATGATGCAAATTCATAGCTTTAGTCTTAACATTAACAAAACCGCTGGTGGGACAAGTTTTTTCAGGTGCCAATGGGTAGAAAACGCATTTTTCGGTTGCATTTTTGGCTTAGGATACCTAAACCATGATGGATTTTTATAAATTGGGTATCAAATGAAAGCTTAGACTGCCCTCTTTACAAAACCAATGGTCGGACAGACTTTCGTTGGTTGTTGTGGCGAGTCCGACCACTTTTGTAAAAACTGCTATTTTTATATCCATTGCGTTTAAGTGGTGGACAACTATGCAAAACTATTTCATGTAGCCTAGAAAAACGCTTTTACCACTTAAAAGCATTTTAAATGCAAAAGTGGTCGGACTCGCCGCAACAACCAACAAAAGTTTGTCCGACCACTGGTTTTTTAAAGAGGGCAGTCTAAGCTTTCATTTGATACCCCATTTATAAAAATCCATCATGGTTTAGGTACCCTAAGCCAAAAATGCAACCGAAAAAGTGCGTTTTCTACCCATTGGCACCTGAAAAACCTTGTCCGACCAACGGTTTTGTTAATGTTAAGACTAAAGCCATGAATTGGCATCATTCTTTTCTGAAGCCGCGATGAGATAGGTAAACCTACGGTCGCCTCCCGTCCTATTACTATCAAACAACAAAAAAACATCAGAAAATGTCCAAATACGGGACAAATAACTAAATACGGGACTTGTACGTCCCGGGTTTCTTAAATAAAAACCCGGGACAGGCTATTGAAATACGGGATAGTCCCGGGAAACCTGGGACGAATGGTCACCGTACCTATGGTACACTCGGGCGTATACGTACTTTTTTTTTTAAGTTTATAGTATGATTTTTTCTAACAGAAAAATTTACTAAAATGTCATAAATATGACATACATTTTTAAACTTTTCTAAACTTCGATGGCTACAGTTGATTTAGTTTTGAGCACACGGCTACTATATACAGAAAGTTCCCAGCATTATTTCCGGTTAAAAATTTGTTTTTAAATGAAAACGGAATGAAAACACTTAAAATAAGAAATGACTCTAGGATTTGGATTTTTTTTGTATAAATTATCGCACTTAAAAAGGTTAAATAATTTTTTTTGTTTCATTATTCCTTTTTTTTATAAATTACCGCACTTAAAAAGGTTAAAAAGATTAAATAAATTTTTTTGTTTCATTATTCCTTTTAATAACTTTTAAAATATTCAATTATTTGCCTTCCTTTAAAAATTATTTTCCAAATTTCATAAAAGGAAATAAAAGTCTAGATTTTCATAAATTATTTTCTTTTTGTTTCAAATGACTTCAACAATATTATGTATAATTAACGTAAAATATTTTCCATGTTTTCTTTATGTATCCTTTCAAAGCAAGTTTATTTAGCGTTTAGGTACACCCGTATATATATTTTATATATTCAATTTAAAATAAATTCAGGCAAAAGTTTTGCATTGGTTTATGAAGTGCAAAAAGTTTTCTTCGACATTTGTATGTATATGTAGGTATATATCTATATATAGAAAGAAATTAAAATCTAAGAAATGCCCACTAACAAAATTTTACAAAATAAAAATAATCGATATATAGAGATAAGGTTACCAAACTGGTGCGAGCAATGGCATAAATATCAAACGAGAGTAAAATATTAATTTGTCATGCTGATGTTTTTGGTCATTTAATCATTTTTGTTCTTTCCAGTAAAGATGTTTACGAGTAGGTACCTATTCAATTTGAAAAAAAAAAAGAAATGCTCGTAATGATTGTTTTTTTTTTTTAAAGATGTCATTTAGGTTTTAAACTTCAATTTAGTTATCTTAATTCTGATTAATATTTCAATTAGAAAAGGCAAACCAAGATTGTCAAAGAAAATTAATGTGCTATTGTTCATATAAGGTTACACCAATTTTCGTGATTAATTTTCATAATAGGTGCCGAAACCTTGGAATATCAAAAAAAATGTTTTTAGTTCATAAAAAAAAAATCTTAAAATTGTTGATGTGGATTCATTTTACAGAAATAAAAGTTTCCTAAACAAGATGTTATTTAATATTTTGTATGACAAAGTGTCCATAAAATCCCGCCGTAGATATTAAGATATTTGAACTGCACTGTGTAGGGAGTAACCCTTTTAACAATAAAACAAAACTGACTGTAATTTACGAATCCATTCTTCCGACACTTAAATATCATCAGTATCTCTAGTAACTGTTCTTAAGGTCCATAATAAAACTGATGTAGGAAATTTAAGTTTTCATAAGCCATTTTAATGGCACGATATTAAACATTTTATGTGAAAAAAGTAGAGTTCGTGGAGACATGTGGTCCATATAGGTTGTCTGTAGAAAATTATTTGAAACTCTACCCAAGCGACATTGAGGTATCAACGTAAAATAGCAATAGAAAAAACCTTATGGTGTGTTATTTATTGAGTTCATAAAAATTTTCTCATTCTCTTTAAAAAAGGACAAAACAAAACAAACTTTGTTTATATTAATAGATACACTATCTTCTATATAACATTTTCCTGATGACTGCATCAAGTTTTCTGATTTATTTCCCAATTGAAGAAATATAGTGGAGTGTATATATTGTGTTTGGTGTGTCTTCGTCGTTACCAATGTAATTTTGCCAACAAATAAATTTATATACCTACATACACAAATCTTTAAGTGCAAAATGACGTAATTTCATATTAGAATAACAATGGTGGCAGACAAATGCAGACACACCAACCAGAGTGTTTTGTTTTTTTTTTTTTACTTTCTTCCTTTTATATTATTTTATTATTTATTTTTTTTGTTTGTTTATTTTTTATAAATTGAAATTGAATTTGCGTCACGCTAAATCATTGTCACCAGAAAATTTACAACTTCTTTCTATTTTTTTTTTTGCTATTTATATATGAGTGGAATGTGCGGGCGGAAGAAGACCCACACACAATAATACACATTGAAATGGTTGTCGATTTAAAGTAAATCTCTTAGTAGTGAATGCATTACATTAGTCCTTGAATCACAATGAACACTCGATTGAGATCTTAGGTGGATATTATTGATCTACTTGCAGTGGCGTATCCAAGGGGGTGGCTAAAGGGGCTAAAGCGCCCCCCACATCCGATTCCTAAAATAATTTGAAATATAGAAAGCAATGCATTACAAAGTGTAGAGTTTTATATTCGTCTAAAATATTGTTAAGATGTGAATTTTAATGGACAAAAAAACGTGGTTGGGGCTGAACATTTAAACTCTGTGAACTCAGAAAAATCTTGAAGGTACGAATGGCCGCGGTCGGGTGCGTCGCCAAAGGTATCTGAATTTGTTCGTGTTTTTGTAATGCCTTAGGAAAAACCAGCTGACGAACAAACCACCTGATGTCAAAAAGAAATCTAAAGCTATCCCAAACGTTTTCGGATCAGTTTAGATATACGAATAGCTGACATCTCATCTGTTCATTTTCTTTTGTGCAGGGTTGTTTTCGTTTGGTTTGGTTACGTATCCGGTTTTGGTCGTTCGAAACCAGATCCCAGATACCATATCTGCCTACCACCCGAACGTGGCCAATCTTTAGAATCCCTATTAGACTTTAGAGTGACGTGCAAATTGATCGACATTAAAAAGTAATATAAAAATCAACTAATTTCTTCGTGTGGTTTGATGTTGTAAAGTGGCTAAAAATTAAATTTATAAAATTAGTTATAGTACCATGTTTTGCTGAGCTTTTATATTGGCTTCTAGCTCCACTTAAAAATAGTTCCCTTGTTTAACACATATCAATTCCAAATTCTTGTTATTGTACTATATATTGAAAACATTTTAAAGCGCAATAGGAGCGGATATAAAGGCTCAAAAAACACGGCTATTGTTAAAGGAAAAGTGATAATGACAAAATTCGTTTTCTGTTACATAACTTCATATGTACAAACCCCCCCCACAGGCAAATCCTAGATCCGCTACTGTCTACTTGTACAGCATATACATTTGGGTGGTCCTTATGAAGGTCTTATTTTGAATGACGCAACCCCCTAATTTGTTCTAAATAAATAAAAAAAAAATCCTGTAAAATTTTAGCTCATTATACTAACGTTAACCCGGCCCCCCAGATGTCTGAACTTTTAAATGGGAAATCCCATATATTTTTGAAAATCCAAATTTGAAAAATCTTAATTTTAGTAATGATTAATAAAAATAATTGAATTTTGGAAGACTTTTCACTTTTGTCATATTTATAAAAATGTATCAGAAAAAAGTTTACAACAGTTATTTTCCCTACTTATAGCCATATAAACAAAAATATCTTTTTTATTTAATTTTTAATATTAATAAAAGTTGTTCCTTTTTTTTAATACATTTTTTAAAAGTTACTACATGTATGCAAAAATTCAATTTTCTTTATCAGTCATTACTCAAGTTATGAATTTTTAAGTTTGATTAACAAAAAATACATGGGATTTCCCATATAAAACTTCAGTCATCTTGGGGCCGGGTTAACGTCAATAAAATGAGCTAAAATTTTACAGGAATTTTTTTTTTATTATTTAGAACAAATTAGGCGGGTGCGTCATTCAAAATAAGACAATGATATTTATGAGGACCACCCTAATATACATATAAATATATATATTTTTTTTAAATTAAAAAATAGCTACAGATACTTAAATGCATAAATACTTTATGCATAAATATGAAATAAAGTTATAAAAATAAATTTAAAGCTCCATTCCTGTACTGTGATTTTCTGCGGATTTGTGTGATTATACATATTTCAGTAGGAACAAATCCATTTCTCGTGTTACTATGAAAAAGTCGTTGTTTGTTCGAAGAATGCAAAGCACTCACGAGATAATGGGCCCTATTATTCTTCGAAACGGAAAATTCTCCGATTTCATATACGAATGGGAGGATTTTTTCTTCGAGGTACATATTCCTCCGAACAGCTGTTATTTTTGTTTTTATTTATCCAACGCAAACCGACGTTTTGAGTTGTGATGCGATGAAATGCGTTTTTGAGTGGTATAGTCTGACAGAGCTTCGAAAGAATTTTTTAACGATATCCTTGGTAGCGAAAAAAAAATTGTTATTTTTTAATTTTTTTTTTAATTTGTTGGTAACTTATTTTAGTAAAATCATTTTTACTTACGATATCTATATATAAATACCCTTACATTTTTTTTGTGGTACCATTTGCTCAAAAAGTATCCAACCGATTTCGATAAATTGTATATGATTGGAAAGCCATAGGTGCGTAGATGTGTAGAATATACCATAGAAACGCATTAAGGCACTGTGGAGTGTGGGTCATTTTTGTTTTTGCATTGAAGATCACTGTGCATATTAAAAAAAAGGTTTTTGCTCCAATCAAATTGTTTTGAGGAATTTCAATTAGTTTCAAAATTTCAAAAACGCCAAAACCCGAAGCGAGTTCCCTTTTTTTTTAGATACATACATAGGTATCTACTGTTTTACATAAGAAAACCCGTCATAGAATTCCATAAAAAGTTAAACTAAAGTAAGTATTTTTCAATTCCCTATAATTTAGCTGCCTTAACGAAACTTACAGTTTCTCAAAAAGGTTTCACTCAAAGGTACGGTTCTCCAAGCGAATACAATCAGTTGCAGTTTTTTTAAATTTCCTATTAGATGTCTTGACGAAGATTCCAGTTTCTCAAGAAGGGTTCAACCGATTTATTTACATCAAAAGGACACAATTTGAACAAGCCACCCAAAGGCACAGTATCTATGTTCTATCATTCAAAAGTTGCTTTTGTGCTAATATTATGATTTTTCAATTAGTTGCATAGGTTCAGTGTGTGTTGAAATGCCGCGTTGTCGTACTTTAGATACAATTCATTTTCAATTAAAGTTGTCTTTTTAATGAACAACTTCCGCGCCAGTGTTTTACCAGACCTAGAGTTTTTTTTTTAAGCTTTCATTTTGTGTTAATGTCAGGTTTTTGGTGTCAATTTCGGCCACTGGGCGAAACCTAGTAGGAATTAAAGGCTCCCGCAATTCTGTCCGTCTGTCTGTCTGTCTATCTGTCTGTCTGTCTGTCTGTCTGTCTGTCTGTCTATCTGTCTGTCTGTCTGTCTGTCTGTCTGTCTGTCTGTCTGTCTTTCTGTATGTCTGTCTGCCTGTCTGTCTACCTGCACCTAGAACTCCAGCCTGAGCCACTGAAGCGGTTTTCTTCAAAATTTGGACTTTAGGATGTTAGGTGATTCCCTAGAAGAAAAATTTGACCTCTCTTAGTTCAGTCAACGAAGGGCTTTTGCTTGCAAGAAATAGTGCTCTCTGGATTATTTTTTTATACGGTAGGGGTTATCCCCAGCTATAACATACCCAATGTACTCAACCTTGTTACGCGAGCTAATCTCAGGAGGGGGGGTTGAAGGTACTCCTTTTTAGATTTTCGTGAATATTTCCACAACCTGGCATGTTAGCGGAAAGTCTATACTACTTAATTAGAGACAATTAAACTGTCTAGAAAAATATATATTCACAGTTTTTCTAGGGCCAATAATAAAGGAAATACGGGCGGTAGAAAAGTCAACAAATCTGATAACCCTGTTATCGACTTAGATATTGAATTCTTTTTGACCAATTTACCTGGAAAAAACAAAAAACGTTAATACACATTCATTCACTGTTATTACATCATGTCGTGAAGCTAAGAAAGGAGTTCTAATTTCTTATTTTTTCTATATATCCGAAATTATACGAAAAAGTTGATGTATACTAAATTAGGCCAAATTTAAATAGCAAGATATTGCCAAAAAATGATAACGTTTTTTTTTAAAGGAACACAATACAAAATTTATTTGCCAAAGAGGGGGTTTCTTTCTCCCCCCCTTTAGAGAGTCGGGGCATTTGTTTAAAATAATATTAAAGAACAACAGCAACACCTACAACAAAAAAATCATAATATAATAAAAGTAAAAAAAATTACAAACATTAAATTTCTAAGGAAATACATTTTTTTTAGTTTTTTTTTTCGATATTTCTACTCCCACATCTCTATTGCTTCCAGTAAAACTATGAGCATAACTTTTATTGGAAGGGAATTTAATATTCTTTCACTTTGTGGCATTAACTTTGACTCTGCTTAGTTTCAAATATGGAAGAAAAACTACAAAAGGGGTCTTTTACCCCCCTCTCCTGTCTAAGGCTTGCGGCCCTGGGCTGGGGACTTTGAGTATGTTATACCTTAGGGTCCCCTCTACCACTATTACAGTACTTTGGATGGCTTGCTTCGCAGGTTCAAAGAAATTATTCATTCATTAACCTCAAGTTCAAAGAAACACTACTATCACATACTACACATTATAATAATAACAAAAATTATAAAAAAAATCAAAAAAAATTGCCGTCGTAACTTCAAATTTTCTCAAAAACTAGGAGACACAGAACAATTGAGTTTTCAATTAAAAATGAAAAGGGGTAGTGAATAATAAAAGCCAATTCTGCATTTTTAAATAAAAAATTAAAAACGAAATTTTCAACTTTTTTTTTTCAATTTTCAGTTTGAAAGTTTTTTTTTACAAAAACTGTGGACATCAATAACTTGATTTGAAAATAAAACAAAAGAACGGAGATCTGGCTTTCAAAAAAGGCAAATTTTGTTGTTGTAAGTGTTGCAGTTGTCTTTTAATATTATTTAAAAAAAAATGCCCCTCCTATCTAAAGGCGGAGGGAGGGGGGGAAGAAATTTTGTATTGTGTTCTCTTAAAAAAAACGTTATCATTTTTTGGCGCCATATGAAAACAGCTCTTGCTATTAAAATTTGGCCTAATTTAGTATACATCAACTTTTTCGTATAATTTCGGATATATAGAAAAAATAGGAAATTATAACTCCTTTCTTAGCTTTACGACATGGCGGAAAGCATTCAATATCTAAGACCGTATCTCCTTTATTATTGACCCTAGAAAAAATGTGGATATATATTTGTATAGACAATTTAATTGTTTAAATTTAAATTTCCGCTAACATGCTAGGTTGTGGAAATATTCAAGAAAATCTAAAAAGGGGTACCTTAAACCCCCCTCCTGAGTTAAGCTGTCGGCCCTGGGCTGGGGACTTTGGGTATGTTATACCTGGGGTAACCCCTACCATATAAACAAATAATGCAGAGAGCACTGTTTTTTGCATTTATTTTATAATTTTGAGCCTTCGTTGACTGGTCTATACTTATAAAAAAAAATTTGGTTGAAATCGGTGTAGCCATTAACGAGAAATTTGAAAAGCAATTAGTCGGTTCTATGACAGGTACCGTTAATAACCGTTTTACATTTTTTTTCTATCAAAATATTTATTATATTTGCATTAGTACCTCATATTTTTACTTGCGATATAGGTACTACATACATACATATATGCTAAGTTATGGATTCGTAAAACAAAATCGAACTCGAGATAATAATTTTCCCTGTCTGTCCTCGCTCGTACAGCCTAAAATAACGTAGCTGCCATAAATTTTTTTTTTTCTCCAAAAAGGAAAATAATATTTTTCTCAAAAACAGTTCCGAGGATTTTGTTAAAAAAATTCAAATAAATAAAGTAAGGAAATGCTACTTTTTAATATTTTTTTATTTTCATAAACTGAATATTTTGGGTACCTCCAGTACAACTATTTTTTTGGTTTTTGATTTTCTCGAAAACAGTTAAGTTGAAAATTTTCATTAAATTAAAAAATTAAAAAAAAATCAATTTTTTTTTGAAAACTAAATATTTTGAAAACGACTTAGTCAAAATTTTCAAAACTAGGTGTAAGATAGTTTTTTATTATTTTGTAGAATACTTGAAAAAGTCAACTCTCTAAATTAAAAAAATAACGGTACCTTCCATACAAATGTTGAAAAACAGTTAAGAAAAAAATTCTTTTTCTCGAAAACGACTCCAAGAATTCTGATAAAAAGCTGTGCATCACAATTAAAAATTTATTTATAACCGTTATTAACGGTACCTGTCCTAGAATCGTTTTTTTTTTATTTTCAAATTTGTCGTTCACAACCTAACCGATTTCAACCATATTAATTTATACAACATGCCTATATTAGTTTAAACAATTTTGCATATAAAATTTTTTGAGAAAATTATTTTTTAATTTGTTTTTAAATGTGTACATACATAAAGTGATTTTTCTGTTCTAAAATTCAATATTAATATCTTGATAACGGGCAAATGAATATAAATAATTGTGTAATTTTAGTTCATAAAAATTGCTCAACTTTTGAAAAAACAATATCAAAAATCAAATGATAGGTCACTCACACACCCCTTTCGTATGACAGTTTTTATCTCTCTGCAATCATTTTTATAAATAAGTGTAGTCCCAATTTTTAGTTTTTTTAGAGATCTTAATCTCAAAGATACGACTGTTAGGATTGAAATTAAGATTTTTTGAAAAAGAAAAATTGGATTTTTGGCCGATGGACGCACTCAAGACAAGAGTTATAAGTCGATATCTGGAGGGACTCTAAGACTGAACCTAACTCCGTTTAACGGTAAGTTGGAAGTTTTCACTTAAAATCCAAAGCAATAAAAATCCATTTGCAAGTTTCTAAACTGACCCGTTAAAAAGACACAAATCAACAAATTTGTCTTTTATGAAAATGGCCATTTTTTTCATTTTTTTCAATTTTTTCCTGAAATTCATTCTATTTCTTTTAATCCAGTAAGAATAGACAAAAGAATGCCAAAGAAAGGAAAAAATTAGTTGGAGGCTGAAATTTGGTGTCATCGTTGGTAATGATA